>JAVDPK010001844.1:841909-866371 GCA_034780415.1 Cichlasoma orientale | reverse complement strand
TGTGTGTGTGTGTGTGTGTGTGTGTGTGTGTGTGTGTGTGTGTGTGTGTGTGTGTGTGTGTGTGGTGTTTAGGTGGGAGGGGGTGGTACCTTGGCTAGATGATGCTCAGTGGAGAATCCCAGTCCGTAGACAGTGTTAGCTCGACTGTCCGCCCACTGGCCAAATTTCTGTGAGGTCTTTGTGAACGTCATGTTGGGACTGATGGTGCTGTTGATTATTGCCTGCGAAAAAAAAGAAAGAAAAAAAAATAGCCGACCCAGTTAATATGAATCAAATTAACTTTATCGTTGCAACAGTATGTGCATGTGTGTGTTTCTATGAGAGAAAGGGCTCAAAGGGAGAGGCAGAAAGATTTAAAGAGAAAATATCAATGAAACAGTATCTTGTATGTATGTGGAGCACACATTAACTAAAAGCTTAGATTCTGTAATTGGTATTTACTTGATGCAGCGTAACCTTTTGTTTGTTTTTTTAACATCTTTTATTATATACAACTAACTATTTCAGGCCTTTGTGAAGGTTTCGCTGCTTTTCAAAATAAAATACTGTATCAGACTGTTTCCACTTCTTGGTTTCTCTCATTTTATAGACTAAATAATTATTTGGTAATAAAAATACAGCCTTTTACCTTTTTAGTCTGAACAAATAACTGTGGTACTGAGTAGAAATCCTCCCAGATTTAAATCCATTAAAATAATACAGTGCTCAGTACTGAACATGATGGTGACATGTTTCTTTATTACTAGTGCAGGTAGTAGCCAATCCCACGCACATTGTTCTGTAAATACTCACAAGAATCCTACCAACGAACAAAGCTTTTAACAAATACACTAATGGATGTAGGACATGCAGAGGGTTGGTGTGACAGAGGAGAATGCGAGGGAGAGGGTGAGATGGCGACAGATGCTCTGCTACGGCGACCCCTGAAGATGATCGGTTTGTAGATTTACATCTTCAATAAGAACCAAGGAGACCTGACCTCAGCACAGTGGGGGGGGGGGGGGGGTCGAAGTCAGAAAATGCAGAGAGGTGGACTAACAGAGAAAAGGAAAAAACACTGAAAATCTTCAGCCTTTTCCTTCACTTTACACGAGCCAGAATTGAAGTCTGCCTCTCTTACATAATTCAGCCGGCTTTGTTAAATAACATTAATGGAGGGCAAATTAATGGCTGATCAATTAGCAGTGTTGTGTAATGGTTGGCATTCTTGTTGGCATCAATGCACGATGCTGCATTAGTGAAGGGGAACAGTCAGTGAGTGTGTGTTACACAATAGTTGAACTTAGTGATCTATTCTGTGCTGTATGGTATAATTGCTAAATTGACCTTGTTGTTGACCTGACTTTTTTCTATCTTTGTCAACCTATTTTTTTTCCCTCTGCTACAAATTCTCCTCACTCTGTCATCTGTTTTTCTAATTTAGCTTCACCCGTCCTTTCTCCATAACTGGCAGGGGGCATACATGTGTGCAGTCCCTGCAAAGAGCTCTAATCTACCCTTAGTCATGCAAAGCTAGGGCAAATCATGCCAAGTACCGGATATATAACAAAAATAATATCCTAAGATATGTGTAGACACTGAAGTGCAGATAGACACTAAAAAGCAGTTGCATGCATGCACAGAGTGAAACATGAGCTGTCAGTCTCGGGACGTCCTCCAACCCCGAGCTCTTTTAAGAGGTGTTTGCACGTTAGTTTCCAAATATAATAAATTATAAACACCATTAACACTCAGCGGATCACGGTGCCACTAAAACTTCCAAGAAGGCTGTTTGATGTGTGATGAGGTAATTACACTGAAACATCTGGAACATAATAAAACCACATCGGTTGGCAGATATTAAGTCGGTGCGTTATGCGCAGCAAACGGTGTGAGACGTAAAGCAGCAAAACAATGACGTAAGCAATGAGCTGCTCACCTTGGTGCCGTCCAGGCTGATGATGCGGTAGACGTTGCGCGTGCTGTCGTAGAAGTAGGAGACAGTGACGGCATGCTTGCTGGTGGGCAGCCAGTTCTTCTTGGTATTGGGATCGATCTGGAAGACGTGGGCCCGGGTGCTGTAGATGGGCTGCTCCCTGAAGGGGACGAAGAAGAAGTGGTGAACCTCTTTGTGCCGTAACACCAACGTCTCACCAAGCCCACCACCGGCAGCGAAACTCCCGCTGCCCGCAGGGGAGTCAGATCGCCCCGGTAAATGAACCACCAATTCGCCATCCTCCATAGTTACACCACAGAAGGAGAGGCTGCGACAGCGCTACTACATACTCATTGTCTCTTATATGAATAAGAAGCTGATTTCAATCATATATATTAAGCCTAAACTTCCTCTCATATTGCCTTTCTACTAACTCTTGCAGCTATCCTACAGAAACGCTCCCTTTCTTTCTGTGTAAGGCAGCACCCTGTCTCTGCTCTGATATGGGAATGCTTGCAACACTGAGCGAGGGTCACACAGGAGGAAAGGAGAGGGTTTCAGGCTAAATATAGACAGTAGGCCATGGTTAACTAGCATAGACACACCCCACTGAGTTGCAGTTTCCACATACAAAAAAACAGAGCAGGAACATACAAAAATGATGCAAACATGCTGCGATTATAAATCTGTGTGTGTGTATGTGTGTGTAAGGAGGGGGTTTATGCTTGTGTAGATTATCTGTAGACCAAACCCCCATGATGGGTTTATTTGAGATGTCTTAATTCCTGATTGACCTCTGTGTGATGCTTAATCCAGGGTTTAGATTAGCCCCTAATAGGGCTGAAAATTATATGACAGTCTTTTTTTTTTTTTTTTAGCCAACCCTCCACCCATCACCCCTGTGCAACCTTCACCCTTCATTCACTTATCCCCCTCCGCTCCGACAATGCCCTCATATATTGCACCATTGTTGGGGCTTCTTGGGTAATATCTACAGTCAGTACACACACAAACTCAAAGCGCAGGGTGCTGAGGGAGATATTCTGGGCTGGCAGTGCTGGCAGAGAACGAGATAGAGAAGTGCTTACACTGCACTGTGGGGGTGATGGGGGACATCAAAGGCTTGCTGTATAAATGAATATTAAAATTCAACAGCAGCACCCCTCCTGTGTGTGATTAGCCAAGACTGGGAAAGACAGAAAAACACGAAGACAGGGAAAGGGAGAGAAAAGGCAGAAAGGAGAATGATGGGGGAATGTGGAGAATAGGAAGTCTGGGAGTGAATCTGGGATGATTAATGCCGCTCCACAAAGCTGCTTGTGGAGTGCTGTGTGCGAATTATCATAATCATCGACAGCAGTGTAAGTGGCGGTACTGTGAGTCATTTCAACTCTCTCCCAGCACACATCACACAACCACGGCCTGTCGGTATGATCTGTGCAATAGCCGCTTTGGCAACTAGCGTCGTTTTTCATTGCATAATTTGATGAAGCTGTGGCAAATTTTCCTCTTCTTGTCGTTTGATTGTGTGCGTGTGCGTGCCGAACACAGAATCGTTCTTGGGCTTTCATTTTTACATAAATGCTTTTGCCAAAGAGTTTTGTTCCAAAATGACACCCACTAGTTGTCAAAAAAAAAAAAAAAAAAAAAAAGAACTCACTCCTACAATTGAACTTTTAAAAGACAGCAAAATAAATGATGGAATGCGATTTATGGATGCATAAGATTCATTTCTCCATTCTTCTGCCTTCCTTTAAAAGATGGCCCATCCATAAATGCTTCAGATCCATCATGCATGCCCCCATTACAGTCTTTTTTTTTTTTTTTTTTTTTTTTTTACAGTGATCTGTTCTGAGCCAATAGCCTGGCATAGTTAGCAGTTATGGGATTGCATGAAGGTCAGTTCAGTACATGCCGATCCTCTTGCACTCCAGCAATGAACTCTGTTTTACCAATGGGGACACAGGACACATGCTAAAGTGTCTGCAAAAGCTGCAAGGAAAAGTATGAGACCCTACCTGCCTCCCATCACTGCATGAAATAAGTTCATACGAGCTACAAAGGGGAGGTGGGGGGGGGGTACTTCAGTGGGATATGAGTGAGTGGGAAGGAAGAAAGTGTGGAGGAGGAAGAAAAACACAGAGGAAGAAAAGGAGGAGGAGGAGGAGGGGGTGTTTAGCATGCAGAGTACACTGCGTGACACAAGGGCAGGTGATGGAACATGAATGTTAAGACAGAGAGAAAGACGGGGATGGCAGAATGACTGAGGGAGGAAGAGTGATGAACTGAGAGAAGAAGGGAGGGATGAGGAAAATGTGGAGGAGGTGATAAATGTAGGAGAAGCTCGAGAACTGATAAATCCACTCATCTTCCAGTAGGAGAAGACAAGAGGAGTGGGAAGCTTTAACTGCAACACAGTGTGGTAGAAACAAGTCTGTGAACTGACTGTGCGTTCAGGAACGCAACACAAGCGCGCCAAAGTGTCAAACGGCTTCACGAGTAGGTTGTGTGCCTGAGACAATCTGCTGACTGTATGCATTATCTCTCCATAATGATGGAGGGATAATGCATATTCTGTTTTTAATAAAGTGTGAAATGAAACGTAAACGGAACCTATTATTGCCATTCCCTGCTCCATAATCGCCACAATCTTCTGGGAGAGTAGCTTTGCATGGTTCACAGCTCAAAATAATGCTTATTTATCTTATACGGGGCCCATCAGTTCATTCTCCATCTGAAACATGAAATGATCACTTTATGGCTGCCCCCTCTCTTTGACATACAGAGCCAAATGTAGAAAAAAAAACTGTCTGAAAGAGCAGTCTAAAGCCCAAAATCTTGCACAAATGTCGACCTCATTAATTGAGATTTTGGCCATATTTAATACGAGCATCCACCTTTATAACCGTATATAGAGGTAAGCATAGTGGCAGGGGCAGGTCACCTACCCTGACGGTGTTAAAGTGTAAGTACTGATACGTTACAAAACAGGGGGGAAATTGGGTAAATAATTTTGATAGTTGTGATTTTATTTTCATAAGTTTTGAGCTATGTCTGCCTTCACTCCAGTACAATGGGAGGGAATAAAAATAGATCTGAAAAGCTTCTCTTAACAGAAGAAGTGTCTAGGTGAGGCTCAGTAATGCTCAAAGCATCCCTGTGTGCAGATTTCGCTGTAGCTACATCTAAATAGCAGGAAAATCTTTTGACAGCGATGTTTGCTGCATTTGTGGACCAGGGATTTAAACAATGAAGAGTGACAAACGGGGGGGGGGGGGGGGGAAGGGCCAGATAATACCATTTGCTGTTGTCAAATGGGGTGAACCACATATTCACCATGCCTAGGAATGTACCATATGTCCTGTGGACAACACACCTGCATACATCTGGATTTCCAGGAGTGGAAAAAGGTGTTGTCTACACTGCCTCTTGTGCTTCAGGGGTTTGATGCACAGATGTGAGCACAGTTTCCAGTCTCAGTGTGTTACCAAACAGCTCGCACATTTTATCCCACAAAAGGCTGTGCTTTATTTTCTACTTCAGTGTGTCCCCTTCAACTATGCAGCTGCCCCTCTCTAGGCAAACGCTGAAACCGAAGTATAATGAAACAGCCCCATCTCGTGAGATCTCACTTTCCCTCCCTGCCTCCACCCCACAGAAGATGTCCTCATTTCCAGAGTTCTTTCATTACTTCAACAGAAAAGAGCTTGAGGTGAAGTAAGATCTTATTTAAGGTGGAGCGAGGTTAATAATGGGACAAGTCCCTGTTGCACCATCTACTGGGAATAGCTGGGTCACCTACAGTATGTGTTTGTATTTGTAAACACACACACACACATACAAACGAGCAAAGGCAAAGACAGGGAGAGAAACCGAGTCTGTCTGTGCATCGATTGTATTTGCAAAAGAAAGTAAGCAAATACCAGAGAGGGTGTTGATAGACATCTCTTGTCCAACCCAAATGTGCCATCGCTGTCTGAGCTGGTGAAGGCTTGGCATAGAACCACTTGAGGCGGAAAGTGAAACGGGACTTTATGTGTCTGTGCCAGACAACAGATGTGTACTTATGTATGCTTACACCTTATCTGCACTTATTCAGACTTAACACACTGTAAGCAGCATAGTGCTTTGAATCTGAGTTTACGATCAATCCAACTGTAGATCAATTGAGTCATTGAGCCAGTTGCATAACAGTAACTTAGTCACCAGTATGGCAGAGCCCAGTGGAGAGCTGAAGCTGAGTGGGTAATGGCTGAATGATGTGCAGCCCACACTGTGGGAGAGCAGAGTGGGCGACTGTGAGGCCTCCAGAGTATTGTAAATAGTTAATGCAGGAGTTTTGGCTGATGCCGTAGAATCGCACCATGCCTGTGCCACGTTGTTTACCCCCTGTTGTGCAATTAATCACAATGAACTGCGGGAGACAGCCGTTAATGAACGGCAGGCTTGGTGGGGGAAATGGACCGCTGAGCTCCGGGTTAGGGGACATGCAAATGAGCTGCGCTGCGCGCGCACTAGGCGGCTGTTTCACTGATGGGAGCCTGTTGTCGAGGATGTGTATGGCAGCGGTCACTGTGCTGCCGTATAGAGACAGAAAGCCACCTTCTGTCACTACAGAGCCCAGTGCAGCATAGCTATATGACATCCCTCTGATGTCTCTTCAAACCCTTCTCTAGTGCAGGAACAGCATGTACAATTCATCAGAAACTGTCTGTGGCTGAGAATATACAAGAGCAAAAGCTGCCTTTGAACACGATTTCTTTTGGAATTTCATAACTACCTATAATGAAGATGGGGAGTAAACAGTGGGATCTGGCTAAAACAGCTCACTTTCATACTGTGGTATGTCAGATTTAAAGAATTAAGGAATAGCAAAGAACTTAAACTTTGCTTTATTTTGGTAAGCACACCCAAAGCCCCTATAAGACCCACTGGTGTAATCCCACTTTGGGAATGACTGCAGATTAGCTAAGTATTTTGATCCTAAAAGTTTGATGATAGACTTAACTTGTGTATGAGGTTTGTATTTAAGCATTACGGCCCTATAGTTGATTTTTTTAACCCAATAGACGGTAGGCCTGTTTCATGGAGGAAATGAATAAGTTGTCTCATTATATGAATCTGTTGTTTTAGTGGGCAGCACATCAAGGCCGTAATATGGTGAAAACAACACCTCACAATCCCGCTTCATGCAGCCTATTGAACATGCATACACCACAAGCTTTATTAAACGCTACGTAAGGCGTCTAGTATAAAAATTGGGCACATTTTTACGCATAGTCGCTGGTCATTATTTTTTTTGCCTGCTGTGTTTCACGGCAGGCAAGTTCATACCCTGAGAGGCAGCTGCAGCTGATGTAAAAACAGAAAGCAGGGAAAGAAAACTAGTCAGCCTGTGGGATAATAACCACACTTACCCCATTGTTGTGGTTGACATGAAAGGCGACACCTGACCGCTGATCCTTTTTTTCTTTCCTTTTTTTTTATGGTAACCCCCCCTCCCCAAAAAAAATCTCTAGGATTGGCTGCTGCGTATGAAGGTCTTTTCACTACACGACAGCTTCCACAGTATCACGGTCGGTGCGTCTGCAGGAATTTGATGACAACTGCTCCATTCCCCCCTCCGCTGTCACCGCGTGAATTCACACATACATGTCGTTCTGCACATGGCACGGAAGCCAGATCTTGTCCTCCTTCGGCGTTGAGCGCTTGGTGATGGAGCAGCAGCAGCACGGTGGGAGATCCAGCAGCGCAGGGTCCAGTGGAGATCCGATAGGCGCCCTGCTGTTGTCGTGTAAATTACGGATCCTTACTGGAAAGGGTGGAGAAGCCCTGCTACCTAAACTGGGAAAGACAACCCTCATTTAGTCAGTAGATAACGCGCAGCATCACATTGTCCACCCGCGTCTCTCTCGCTCTCTCTCTCGCTCTCTGATATTACCACAGCCTCACGGGCTACACCCCCACTCTCCCGCCCAGACTATTCCACAGCATTTCCACTCACTCTTTATTAGTTGTGTATATCCGAATAAACAAATATCTTGCGCTTCTCCAACATAAATTCATACCTTTTTTTTTTTTTTTTTTTTTACTGAATCACCAAATGACAAATTATCAATACTAGTGGTATCGATTCCTATAAATGAAAACTGTGCTGTAGCTGTATTTGAGCTTTATTGATCCAAGCACCCCCCCCCCCGCCCCTTAACCGCTCCACATCTGGCTGATGCTTATGCATCCGCTTCCCTCCTACTCAGTTCATGTCAGTATTGAACTGCCTACGTCACGACACCATCCTCCGCAGTGACGTCACTCGGTGATCAAGAGACTGATGCTCTTTGATGCTTTATAAGAAGTTTATTGGGAAGTAGCCTCCTCACCAGGGCTGGGAAGGAAACATTATTCCACTACTGTAATAGGTAGTTTCCGCCTTTAACACTCTGTGTTTTTCTGTAAATATCAGCAGCCCGAGGTGATGCAGTGAATATGTAATTTATTTTGGCATTATAACAGAATAAATAACTCATTTCTCGCTCTTTGAGTTATTTGGGCTGCTCTCTGTCAGGGAATCTCTGGCAGCTCAGAAATACAATAGTGCTTTCTGCGCTTTTTACTGCAAACAATTTGTATTTGTGTTCATAATTCCTTTTACATTTGATTATTCCTGATATTTTTCTCCTGTTTTGGGTCATGATAAGTCTTCAGGTGTTTTGTGAGTATTTGTCAAGCAACCACACCTAGGTAAGCATCTAATTCTGGGGGATACAAACAGCATCAAGTCATGAAGTAAGTGTATCTCCCAGAACTAACAAAGCCACCACAGTAACTTAGAATACAAAATAGACAAATAAGCCTCTCTTTTATTGCATAGATTTATTAGCCTACCTTCTCGCAGTAAGGTCATGTCTAGCCACTGAGAAATGGTGGGCGCAAAGTAGACTTTGTAAGGAAATACAGATTTTAAACATTTCCTACATTTTATATTAGTATCAATTAATCATAACTTGTTTGATATAAATTTGTGAATTTTTAACAGCTTCAGCAGAGCTAGAGTGAAGTGATGGTATCATTTGGCACCATATCTAAAGCTTTTCATCAGACAATGGATAACAGATAATATGAAAGCAGCCATTGGATTTTACTAGGCGGCTTTATCTGATTCCCAGTCCACATTCAAATTAACCTCATTTGAATATACAGTACTGTACAAAAGGATTGAGTCACCCTTCATTTCTTTATACTTTGTTTACTTTATATTTTTGCCAAGTCACTTAAGACTGACCAATGAATCAATCAAACATAAAAAAGGCACCTAATTTAAAGGATGAACCAGGACACTTAACAGAAAATTTAGCAAAGAACCAATTTTAAATTGTATCTTAAGGCACTTTGTTACTAGCAGCCTGTCACAAAAATGCATAATTTGTTCCCATTTCTTGAATTGAATCTCTGAAAAATGCCAAAGATAATACAGTTTGACAGATATATAATTGTAATCTTGCACCAACAAGGTAATTCCCAAAATGTGATCAGCCAAAAATTTGGCATGTCTTAGCATGGTGTGCAGCGTGTCCTTAAAAAATCTGAGGAGACTGGACAGATGGAGGACAAAGGAAGAAGTGACAGGTAGAAGCAGATGAATATCATCTGAACAGTATCGCCTATCCTTCAGAAATAGGAAAAAAATCCAGCAAAGACCTGACACAGGACCTGAGGGTGCATGTGGCCCTTCAGTTGATCCATCTACTGGTCACTGAAGCCTCATCAGAAATGGTCTCAGTGGAAGGGTGGCTGTCAAGAAGCCATTCTTAAGGAAAGGAAACAGGGAGAAAAGGCTCAGGTATGCCAAATTACACAAGAATTACACAAGAATAAATATGCAGTTTTTCTCTCGGTGTCTATTGTTATTGAAACAACAGTGTGCAGCTTCGCTGGGTGGATGTTTCCTTTAAAGAGCACGAGGACTCGTCCCCTTTAAGGCCTGTTTCAGTACGTCACGGCATCAATGCGGAAGTATGTAGGCAGGAAATTAGCATCTTCGGTTTTGTTTACATGTGACATGCAATTTGGTAAGTGTGTTCGTGTTGTTTGAAGTTCAGGTTTTAAATGAACGTTATTAACATTTAGTGACACCTTTCCACAGATACACCCCTCATTAAAACCATCACAGAAACGTCTTTAACTGTTAAAGTGTTCTCAACAATGTTTAAATTAGCTAGCTAGGCGTTGCTAGTCGCCAGCTAGCGATTGTTAGCGTCCTACACCGGTAAGTTTCGGTTTCCTGAGTAACTTTGTGTTACATTGTTAATGTTATTATTATTGGGTGATAGATGACACAACTTCTACTCCTGTACCAACGTTATCGGCTTCAATATCTTTGTTTTTTCTTGTCTTTTTTTCCCTTTCGGGACATCAGCGAAGTTGATGCTGGAGCTCCGTAAAGAGTCGCAGCATGTTCCCCCGCAGAGCTGCCCCACCGAGGGGGCGATCAGCCTACAGTAATGGCCTTTATCCGCCGCCGCCGCCGTCTCCCCCTGTCCCCCAGTGCTACGATTACAACCACCAAAGCCGGACCGGTGTCAACAGGTGAGTCCTGCGAAGAAAAAAACCCCCCAAAACTCAGGTACCAGTGGTGTACCAGACAGTAGCTGCTTCAAGCAGAGCTGGAGTAAACTTTGTGAGCTGTCGTGGAAATTTCCTGTGTTTTGTTTAAAACTGCAAGCGTTGGTTGATTAGTTTATACTGTGAAAGAAAACTGTAAATATGGATTCTGGTGCTCAGAAAAAACATTTAGATGGCCCACTGGTTTGCTGGAAATTGCAGCAGACAGTTTATTATAGTGAACTAATTGAGGCCCTGTTTACACGAGAGCGTTTTCAGTGGAAACGGCATCGTTTTCGCCCCTTTACATGAAAACGCTCCACTCTGGAGCCCATTTTCAAGAACTATCGTTTTCATGCCGTTTTCGTGTAAACTGAGCCTGTCTTTCTATGGATTCATGGTTTGTGGCACCAGAATGAAAGAAAACAAGACAATAGACTGACAAGTTATCTTTTATGTCATCATTTATCAGTTTCTTGCTTCAGATTTTTGTGTTCTGTACAGTAAAATGTGCATATGTTTTTGTTTTGTTTGTTTGTTTCTTTTTTTTAAGCTTTCATCTCCCTAGACTTGAGAGATATGAATGGAATCCTCCACCATCCACCTCTACGGTTCAGCCTCATCACATGCCAGCTATGATCAATGGGCGCAAGTATGTCATATATCACCATTTATTGATGACAGAATAAGCCACATTTGTCTAAGTATTTTGCCTTTTATATGTTTACCACCTTTCTTTATCATTGTGCTTTTTACAGGAGACAAAATGATCAGTTCAGCCCTCATGTTGTGAAGCGCCAACGTGTTAACACCTCCGGCCATCACTTAATTCGTAGCCCACCTCCCCATCATCGTTCTGACCGAGCAGTGGCAGAACCCTCAAGATTATCCCTCGCTGGTTTTGATCACTCTTATCCCGGCCCTCGCTTAGACATCCACCCTCAGGTACCTGTCGTGCCAGAGCGCTCCAGCAACCTGCATGCCTGCGCCACGGACAAGGTAAATTCAGAAGGCCTTAGTCTTTAGCTGAAAAAAATAAATTTTTGAGTATGTTTATGTGTAGAAGTGTTCAGTTTAGTCAGCGTTGCATGTTTTTATGCCCTCAGCTGAGTTGTCAGATGGTGGAGCTGTTTGAGGCATGCCAGCAACAACCTTCAGATTTGGAAAGGAAGGAGGTGTGCCGCGCTTGTCTTCAAAAAGACATACAGCAAGTCTTTTCGTGTATGTATGAAATGTACAGCCCCACAGTCTGCTCTGCCTTCCTGCTTTGATTCTTATTCACCAAGTGCTTTTCTCACAGCGGCACGGCTGTACTTGACTGGATCATCTATGAATGGATTGGGCTGCCGGAGCAGTGATGCTGATATATGCCTAGTTATCACGGGAAATGTAACTATCTTTGACTCTGTACTGTAGATGTCATGCAAATATTAAAAAAAAGTCATAGTCATAGATACCCACTTCCTCTTTAACACCTGCAGTGTTCCTTTTTTTTTGTTGTTGTTACAGAAAAAGCCTGATCCTATTCGTGTCCTTGCTCGTCTCCAAAGGTTGTTCAGAACACTCTGTGAGTAATATCAAATCATCTATAAAAAGCACGTCTTACTTGGTAATATGTAAGTCAGTATTACGGCATATATCTAGTACGTTTTCTTAAACAAAAAAAATTTCTGGTGTCCTTTGTGGGCTCTCATATGCAGTCTCCTTTAGATTTTATGCTTTTGTCACTAGGGGGAGCTGTTCACTCAGTGGAAAACGGGTTTCTGTTTAGAGGAAATGAAACAAATGACCGTAGATCTCATGATGTTTGTTTTGATTTCCAGCTTATGTAGAGAGGACTCAGCTGATCAGAGCCAAAGTGCCAATCCTCAGGTTCAGGGAGAAAGGCAGGTGGGAGCAAAACAGCTGCTGGAGCCATCATCATCATCAAATCAGAAATGAGATTTATAATGTTTATGATTCTCTACGGTCTTCATTCCTCAGTGATCTGGAGTTCGATCTGAACGTCAACAACACAGTGGGCATCAGGAACACATTCCTTCTGAGGAGTTACGCCTATGGTGGGTGACATGGTCAATAATAGCTTTTCAGACCTCAGCTTTCACTGTGTGTGTTTTTGAATCCAGCTATAAGCAGTGCGACGGTTGCTTATTTTGACCTGCTGTGTTTATGTGGTCTCTTTCAGCTGATCTCAGGGTAAGACCCATGATCCTTGTCATCAAGAAATGGGCACGGCACAATCAAATCAATGATGCCAGCAAAGGAACATTAAGCAGCTACACACTGGCGCTGATGGCCCTGCACTACCTCCAGAGTCAGTACAGTCACAGATGCAGATTCTTTCCACTTGTTGTTTTGACTTACACCCACTCACCTCGTGTGCAATGTGTTGTTTTCTGTAGCACTTCGTGAACCTGTTCTCCCTTCTCTACAGAGGGACTACCCAGTAAGTATCTTCTCTGCATTTGCAGTCAATGGCATCTTTTGTTTAGTATCAGTTACATATGGAAACTACAAGACATTATATATGTTTAACAATTGGAAATTATTTAAACTTTTAAATTTGAGTCAAAGCCATTTATATATATTTTTTTTCTTATAACCCACTGATTAGTAAAATAATTAGCTACATGACAAACTATTTAAAGAATCTAATTGCGCAGTCACACTAGAGAAAAATAGGACATCATCCTCCTGGGAAAAATCGGGGATTACACAAAATTCTTTTGCATTCAGCAACTGAACCCCGGTAGTTGTAGCGACCAGTTAAGTGTTGCTCTCTGCCTCTGGATGACCAGTTTCTACTACAAGCCAATTGGACAAGTTCACTGATAGGAGGCAACCGGTCATCGAGCCTTCGCGATCTGACTCAGACTGACTGCAGTCACTCTGAGACATGTTGGTGAAGATTTGCAAATAACTTCCATCTAATTTATAAATGCACAGATTGCCAACACATTGCAATTAGTCTGTTCTCTCTGGACTGAATTTAAGTAGTTAATGCGAATTAGATTCAACTCATTGTCATTGTGCACACAAGGCACACAACGAAATAATCGTTCCAGATCATCTGCGGTCATGCAGCCAGAGACCGGCGCTACCGAATTTCTGTGTATGTTGATAGCAACAGATTTGCGATTTTTTTTTTGTTTTGTTTTTATTATCACAAATAGATTACATGTAATTGCCAACTTGACCCCATTCAATTGCAAACTGATTGCAGTCTGACTCCGTCTTATTGCCATTTTATTGCCCCCAAATTGCTTTGAAGATGGCAACTGACTGCAAGTAGTTGCAGACCTCATCCCCGTCTTCAAAGCAGCCATTTCAGAGGCAACAAGATCGCAAGTTCCTTAATGGTTGGAGTAATTTGGTCGTGCCGCAGCCTCCGACCACTGTTTTCTCTAGTGTGGCTGCAGCATAAATGAGTTGTTGTCCTGTGTCCTGATTTTTAGGAGTCGTTTAATCCCTTAATGGACCTGGATATGGTTCCAGAGGGACCCAAACACGTCCCCCCCTATGTCTCAAGAAACAAGTCCTCCCTGGGAGAGCTGCTTTTGGGATTTCTCAAATACTATGCCACACAGTTCAGGTATCTTCCAAAGAGTATCATATTGAGTGGTTCTTTTCCCTGTTGATTTTCTTGCTCCCATTCTTCATCTCCCACTCTTCTTGCCAACTCCTCCTCCTCCCTCTCAGTCCTCCATTTTTCCTCTCGGTCTCCTGTACCGCTTCCTCCTCTCTGGTTTCATGTTTCTTGCTGAGGGGCAGGAGCAGGTGAGACCTTTGGCCTTACATGACATACCGTAATCCCTGTGTTTGCAGTATGTGTACTACCACACCATACCAGAGTGGAAAATCAAATTACATTCATGGTGCAGACATTTTGCAGTGTGACTCACTTCAGACAGATCACACAAGTTGAATGATTTCTTGTAATTCTGACAAAAATGAGTGCGAGTATATTAGATGAAGAAACTCAAATCTGTCTGCACTCTTTTTGGAGTAAAATATGGATATGAAGTACTGTATGTAAAGGCACTGCCGTGGGAGACCCTTGAAGCACTGAGTAATCACTTTCCTATTGTTGTCTTTGTCTTGCAGGTGGGATAAACAGGTGATCTCTATTCGAGAAGCCAGAGCGTTCCCTAAGAACAATTCTCAAGAGTGGCATAACAAATTCATATGCGTGGAAGGTATGCAGTTTCTTTAAAATAACAGTCCACGGCCACCACCATTTAATATTTACATCACTGTGAGAAATGTCCACAATAATTCAAAAGTGATTCCTTTTGTTTCAGAGCCTTTTGAAAGAAATAATGTCGCCAGGGCCGTCCATGAGAAGATAAAGTTCGATGCCATTAAAGCTCAATTTGCTGAGGTACATTAGAGTTTTGATAACCGTGCTCACTCCTTCTTCTCTAAGCCGCTGTGGGCCAGATGTGAGTTGTTCATTATCGCCCTCTGTCTTCACAGTCGTGTCGGATACTACACGAGAGGAAGGACCTGAACTCGATCCTCCCTTTCAGAGCCGTCATGATTAAGGAGTCATCCAGGGGATAGGAGATTCCTCTAATTAGACAAGCTGACTGGTGTCTTCTACCTCAAGACCATCTCCTGAAACAATGCAAGACCTTATGGATGTGCTGAGAGAGCAACGCGGATGCCGTGGAACCTTCACGGTCGGAAAGGCTCTAGGGATGAATACCGTGGCCGCTTCTGTATTGGTCACACCTGTGGTTTCTGCGGCTGTAATGTGTCACTGACTTTTCACTGCAGTTCTGCCAAATTTGTATAATGGATAATTTTCCAGCATTTGACAAAAATATATATTTATAGAGGCACTAAAGGCCTCTGAAACTCCTGTCACTCAAACTGATGACAGAAGAATACTGAAGCTGTTATAAGATATGGTTATTGCTGCTATATGGCCCTTTTTATAGCATTGCAGGGAATACGTTTATCAGTGAATTGGGAGATGACACAAAGTGAGATCAGTAGGCTTCTCTTATGTAAAGTTAGTTTAAATGGAAGCAACAATATTTTATTTTGAAAGGTGAGTCCCAGCTACTGATCACAGTTAAAGTTGCATCCACATTATTTGAGCCATACTGCACAGCGTTGTATTTAAAAATGATTAATCTCTGCCACGTATATACATGTACAGTGTATCTAGTCTCTGTCTGGACCAACTTGTAACATCAAAGTTAATTTTCTATTTTTATAGGTCAGTATTGAGAATATAGTGGATTTACACACTTTAGACACTTTTTGCTTAATGCTGCATTAAAGGCCCTCTCCTTTCCCACCCTCACCGTCTCAAGCTTAGGTCAGTGTTGTAATTTGAAGTGCCCTTTATTATGTTCATTTAAGGGCTCATAATTTTAATTTGGTTCTACTAGAGTGGGTTTACATGCTTCACAGTGCAAAAATCTCACACTGCGTTGCTGCCGCTGTCTGAAACAGTCCTTGTGTTCTCTGGAGCTCATAAAGACTCGTATTCACTCTTGTGGCCAACAACAGAATATTTGGTGTTCGATTTCTCGTAGCTGAAACATTTTTATTGCTGGTTACCAGAAGTGGCTCGAGAGATGAAGTTAAGGTGGACTATAATCAGCTGTCTGCATCTGGATTTAATTAGATCCGTATTGTTTGTCTGAGGGCAATACCAGAACTAGCCTAGGTGGGGAGTTTGCCAGGTTGTTACCTAGTGATGTAGATAAGCAACAGCAGAAAAACCTGAGCTGCAAATGAGGTTTTTCAGGCCGTTAAGCAGCTGCGTTTTCCGTGTCAGAGCTTAGCTCAGTTTGGCTGTTGTAACCTTGCAAACATTTTATATGCACACAAAAGCTTTACAACAGACTTCAGAGAACCCCCAAAGCATGAGAAGGGCACTTTAAGTTACTCTGAGGTGATCACTGGAGGACTGCAAAGAGGCCAGACTCTAGACCCCCCCCCCTTTTTTTTTCTTTATCATTGCTCCATGTGTGCTGTACCAAGATCTCAAGATTGTCTGGTTTAAAGGCTATGCGGTGTCATTTTAGAAATCTGTGTGATTTATTTGGGCCAAAACTGTCATCCATTCATTTTTGGATTACGTATACATAAGTTATTTGAGGAATTTACACTTTGGAGTGTAAATTTGTCTTTTCTTTCCTCTTTGGGTTGTTTTTCCTGTCTTTTGTACATTTTGTGGATTAATGAGTTTTAAATGTTTATTTAAAAAATTAAATCTCTAAAGATGTATGATTTTTTTTTTCTATGTATGTTTTTGAGCTTCGTGTCCACTGAAACCTTAGCTATGCAAATAGAAGCAACAAAAGCATTAAATTGTACACTGGCTTCTTCTAGTGATGAGTTTTATGTAAATGCCATGCAAAAGTCTTGGGCCATCCCTTATTTCTTTATATTTTGCTTCCAGGGAGCCAGACCTTCTTGTAATCTTTTAAAGTGGTCTTGAGCAGATGTTCTGCTGGCTTTCTGAAGGTCTTTCAAAGTTCTTTCTTTGGACATTGGCTGCTTTTTCACTCATTTTCGGTCCTTATACCAGATAATTTTCAGAAGAATGTTTTTTGTTTATTAAGCCACTTAACACTGACCTATGAATCATTCAAAGCATCTGTTATGTGTCTACACATAATAGACAACTTAGCAAAGGACCAACAAATCTATGAAAAATGGCAAAGATAAAGATAGTTTGACAGAAAATGGTGTCCTACTCGAAAAAAATGTAAAGACTTTTGTGTCTGGGACATTGAGCTGGTCAGTTCAGTGGCAGAGGGGGTTGTTGATCAGTTTCAGCTGCTTTGGTGTTAAGAAAATTAACAGCAGGTGCACTAGAGGAAACAAGACGACCCAGAAAACAGGAATGGTTTTATAGGTAGAGGCCACTGACATTTTTTAGCATGAGGCAATACCTGGACCCTACAGAGGTTGCACAGGTAGTCCAGCTCCTCCATCAATATGTATGCATCATGTGCCATTGCCAGAAGGTTTGCTGTGTCTCCCAGCACAGTCTCAAGAGCATGGAGCAGATTCCAGGAAATAGGCAGTTACTCTAGGAGAGCTGGACAGGGCTGTAGAAGGTCCTTAACCCATCAGCAGGACCGGTATCTTCTCCTTTGTGCAAGGAGGAACAGGATGAGCTCTGCCAGAAGTACAATATGACCTCCAGCAGGGCACTGGTGTGAATGTGTGAGCAAACAATCAGAAACAGACTTCATGAGGGCGGCCTGAGGGCCCGACATCCTCTAGTGAGTGCCCTCACTGCCGTGGATGCTGATTAACATTTGTCATAAAATACTAGAATTGGGTCTACAACTGGCACTTCACAGATGAGAGAAACTTCACCCTGAGCACATGTGACAGACATTAAAGAGTCTGGGAGAAGACGTGGAGAACATTATGCTGCCTGTTACATTGTTCAGCATGACGGGTTTGGTGGTGGGTCCGTGATGGTTTGGGGAGGCATATCCATGGAGGGACTCACAGACCTCTATAGGCTAGGCAACAGCACCCTGAGCTTTAAATGTCCATCAAGAAACCCGGAGAATTATTCCTGAAAAAATGACAAGAAAGCTGCCTGAGAGGCAGCGTTGACGAATAAAGGCGCTCATACCAAATGTTGACTGTCAAGTTTGTTAGAACTGTACAAACGCTGCCTTACATATCATATTCCCATGTATGTTTGCACATGATTCAATAAATCATTGCATCTGTTTTCCATTTTCCTAGCAAAGACTTTTGCACAGAACTGTATTAAGGCAACTTTCAAAGCAAAAATGATGCAGCATTCAATAACCAATTATTATTATTAGTTATACAACATCGTATTTATTCAGCAGCTATCAAAAATCGAATTCCAAGACCTTTATCAGAAGCCTTTATGAGATTAAGTGCACAATTCATGGATGTTGAGAGAAATTACAACCTGCTTTTTGTATTACACTCTTTGCAGCCTCCTCTGGCAGCAGTGTGCTGAGTGCTTTTTGTTCTGTGGTTTGACGCCCTATTACAACTAGTTTTATGACTCCTGTATAGTTCCTGTCAGGGGGTTAGATACCTTACAAGATACGTGTGTGCGTATGTGTGTGTGTGCTTCCACCAGCAGCAGGGGGGCAGGGGTAGTGTTTCAGCACACGGTCTATATTTAACTTGGCGAAGGGGATTTTGAACTTAAAGTCATATTGCCTCTATCAGCTGCCACCGGCACAAAAAAAGGTGCTGCGCAATGCTGCTTTTATGAAATTTTGAAACTCAAAATTCTTCTTAATGTTAGCTGTTTGTGTGTTTAACTCAATCTTCAGTGATGCCCACCCTCTCCGATTGCTTTGCCCTTCTCTATCTTGACTCCCCACTTTTTCACTCCCCTCTCTGTCTATTTCTGTCCTTCGCTGAGTCAGATGGACGGCTCCCAACTTAGAATGACACAAACAGGCGGACCGACTCCCAATTCAGAGTGACTCAAAACATCAAGAGGACTCTAAAAAACAATACTTGGAATTGAAAAGAGAAGATTTGGAGGAAACTGCCAAGATGGAGGAGTGTGAGAGTTTGTACTCGGAGATGACGGAGCTCCAGGAGTTCCAGAGTGAAGCTTCAGATGTGATGAGCCAGGACGATGAAGACGAACTGGAAGAACTACAAAACAGGTGCTTTTTTAAAAACGCGTGCTCAAGAACCTCAATTGTGACTCGTGTTATCTTTGTTTGTCTTTTAAATGTTGGCCTTGTGTTTTCTGAGATTCTCAGCAAACAGTTTTGATATAAAGAAGAGAAGTTGTGCCTCTCTATCTGGAAAGCATAAATGAGCAGGGCTCCATTAATCTAATCTAACACCTTAAATAATCATATAAAAAAGTGCCACTGTGGCCGCTTTATTCATATGCTTGATATTGTTCACCATGCTCATTTTTACACAAGGTTGCTCCAGCTATTCTTGCCATTTCATAAATAGTAGAAGACACCGATATGCTGGAGGTGACCAAGAAGGCTCGGCATCTCTTTTCTAATATTACATAAATGACGCTTTGGGACGTCACCTTGCAGAGGGCCGAGATGTATTCATAGCCAGAGGGATGGCTCAGAGAGCATCAGATCATTATTTTTTCAGATCATCACTCACACTGTCAGCCTGGCACCAAACACTTGGTCTAATGCTGGAGATCTACACATCTCAAGTAATCATCTTGAGAAAGGATTAAGTGGTGTTTTCAACTTAGATTAACTCAGCTGCCTCGGTGGTGCCAAACGTTGTTCAAATATGTTTTGATTTGATTCATTGCTCTGTCCTCTCCTTATATTTCCATGAGCTGTGCCAAAAGGATCTCCCCTTGCAGTCAGACTGTTTAGTCATGCCCTTCCTGCTCTCCTTCCTCTCGCTCTGTCCATTCCTCTCTCCTTCAGTCTCCGAGAAGTTGTCCAGGACCCATCAGTGAAGCCCAAACTCCAGTGCCTGATGGTGGATCCATCGTTCTCAATGGTAACAGTTCAAAGCGAGGACAGTGGGATTGTTTGGGAGACGGCCTCTAGCCGCTGCTCTACTCCCTGGGCCTCTGAGACGAGCTCCACCTCTGAAGCTTACAGCATGGAGGGCTCTGGAGCTGCAGGAAAGATTACCATTGTTTTCGATGAGGAGAAAGTGGTCCGCAGGAGGGCGAGGTCTGGAGGAAGAAGCAGCAGGCTGGGGGACAGGCTGAGCCGACCTGGCAGTTCAAGATCGGCTTCAGCTCTAGGAGTGGAGAGACTGGAGATGGCAGAGGTTTCGCTTCCCAATGTCAAGCAGGAAAAAAGCAAAACCGAGACGGACTTGGAGGAAATCAAAAACAAAGACCAGCAGCTGTTTAGTTTGATTTCAGAGGGTTATGAAATTCTCAACATTAGAGTCCCCTCTAAACTGCCCACTGTGGATGAGGAGGAGAGTACAGAGCTGCAGGACAATTTGTCTTATCTGGACCAGACTCCAAAGATCAAGTCCCGTAACCACCACGACAGGATGTTGCAAGACAACCAAGTCCTGCCAGAGGGGGTGGAAATACTGGAACACCAGGAGGTACGTTTCTGATTTGTTTGAAAGTTAGCTATAATGAGCTTTTTAATCATTCTTCAATCTTTATTATGTATAATTTGCAGGTTTAAGTATTACAGTTCAATATTTGAGATGCTGATTTTAATTTCTCTACAGCCCTCGGAGGAAGATTCTTCTAAGCCATCAGCAGACACAGAGCTTGGACACACACCCACTCAGAGTGAAAGCACCAGCGACATCGACTATTTCGAGAAGTTTACCCTTTTGGATGTGGTGGCTCCTGGAGAACAAGCACCAGAGCTGCACGAGGAGGTTCAACAGCCTGCGGCAAAACTCGAAGCTGAGAAGCAAAAGCCTGCTAAAGAAATAGCCACAGGCAGCCCCTCTGCATCCGAGGACTCCTTTGTGTTTGTTTCAGATGTAGATATAGTTGGGGAACACCTTGATGAGGTCTTCTATGGAGAAGGACTTCCTGCTGATGCACTGCGTCAGAAGGAAGAGGACAAGATGGAGGGTGGAGGAGGGATGAGAAGCAGGCGAGAAAGCCAGAGGTCAATGAAGGGAAGTGGATCAGTGTTGTTTGAGAGTGAAGAGACCAAGCTCACTCCTATCTTTATCTCTCCTGGACCCCCTAAGATCATTGACCCGATCCTGCTGGAGGAGCCAGCTGCCATGTCCTTCATGTACTCTGACCTTTATGAGGATGCTGTAGGTGAGAGGAGGAACAGTGACGAGGAGTACTCTGAGGCAGAGAGTGTGGCATCTGAGAAGTCATACGTGAGATCTTTGTCAGATTCAGAGGAGGCAGATGGGTACCTGGAGAAATTCATTTTAAAGGACGAAACTCCTACATTGCATGCTCAACCAGAATCAGTGGCCAGTGAGGGGGAGGGAAGGATGATGTGGCCGCAGAATAAGTTTGAAATGACAGGATGTCTAATAAGAGTGGCAGAAGAAGAAAAGAAGGGAAAGGCAAAGAAGGAGGAACCAGAGAAGCAGGAGGTCAGTGTTGGAGACAGGAGTGAAGATTTACATTCAGCAGCACTTGAAGAGAAAAGAGAAATAGAGAGGGAAACAGAACCAGAAGAACTGCAGCTCTCCAAGGAGACTCAGGAGCAGGCCATGAGAGCGACCGCTGAAGATTCACGTCAGGAGTCGAAACCACTGGAGAAGCAAATGGGAGATCAACGAGTGAAGCACGAGGAAGAAACGGACAAGACAGAGTCTTCTGACTGCAGCGCAGAAAAGCCGCTTGCTGAAACTCAGCAGGTGGACTGTAAAGTAGATGAAACCCAGCAGAGTGAGGGCCATCAGAGAGAAGAAGGAAAAAAGTGTGAGCAAAGCTGCACTGAAACTGAGCATGCCTGTGAGGAGCACCGAGTGCCAGAAAAGACCGATGAAGTGCTTGCAGCGCTTGCAGATGAAGCAGCAGCGCCTGTAAGCAGCGAGGTGCCTGCTGCGGTCACTAAATCTGAAGTCCAAGCAGAAACCAGGAGTTTGTCTGAGGAGCTTGTTTCTGACACTAAGATAGTGGCTGCTGATGAGGAGCTCGTAACCGCAGCAGAGGGCTTAGCTGAAGTGAAAGAACCTGAGACTGTGAGACAGGAAATGCTCACCCTGACTGAACCGTTCAGTCAAACAGAAGACGCATCGGCTGAAACATCAGCAGTGGAGACAAAAGGGGCAGCACCTATTGAGGTTACCACTGACTGTGATGCTGCAGTGCACACAGTTGTGGAGATAATGGAAAAAGCAGTGAATGAAAAAGAGATTCAAACCCAAGTTCATGTTGATCTTCAGGAGGTAAGAAGTGTTCAGACAGCAGATGTTCCTGAAGAACGTGAATCTCTGGCAGAGGAAACTACTGATGAGGACACGCTGAATAAAAAGGCTGTGTTTGCTGAGCAGCAGCTGGAGGCTACAACTGAGGCTTTCAGTGAAGTAACCAAACCTGTGTCACAAGTAGTCATGACAGATTCAGATGAGAAACATCATGATAAGCAGCAACAAGACATGACTGATGGTAAATCAGACAAAACAGACTCTAAAATACCTGCAGAGACCACTAGGACTTTGCTTCAGGACATAGTGACTGTAGGTGATGACCTAATCCTCCTCGTCCCCAAAGGACAAGCTGTAGAGATGGATATAGAGATCAGTCAGTGGTCAGAGAAGGATGCAGTTCCTATCCCAGAGCCTGATTCTACAGGTGAACTTCAGGCGCCAGTAGAAGAAACAAAGATGGAGCCTCAAGTTGAAGTAGAACCAGAAACATCTGTAGAAGAAAAAGAACAAACCTGGAATGATTTTCACATGGACTATGCAACATCTGCACCCCTGGAGGAGGTTGCCTCAGAGGAGCAGGAGATGCAGGGGGACCTGGAAAAAGACAAAGTCATCTTTTCTCCACAAGAAGATTCATCCGGGCTGCGCAGAGAGGACGCACAGCTTGAACAGACAGACGCAGAACAAAAGGCAGAGATCCACGAGATGGAAGAAACAAGCTTTATTAAAGAAGATCTAGCCCCATGTGCTGATCTGCACAGAGAGGACGTTGAGCAAAAGATGGAGCAAGATGGGGGATTTGAAGAGCCTGTTCCTGATATCGAGATGGAATATGAGGTAATATCTGAACAGGACGCAAAAGAGATGCCAGAACCTGAAACACAGCGAGATGCAGGCGGGCTATTTTTACCTGAGCGTAGTCTAAAGAAAGAAGAGGAAGACGAGATGGAGGTAGAGAAGGTAGATTATTTCCCAGAAGAAGAGATGATCGAGGCTGACTATGAAATAATCGATGCAGAGGAGGAAAAGCAAGCCCAGCTGGCTGCTGAGCTGCAAGGGATGGACTGGTTCTGTCTCACCTGTGGATGCCTGCTGTCAGAGAAAGACTGCATGTCTGGAGAGCATCACAGCCATGACGTGACTGTCGTGGACACGGCCTATGAGGAAATCAAGGTAATCTAAACACGTGCTGTGTAATGTACTCTCAGGGACCTTTAAAAGAAACCACTCCTGTTATTCTGGAGTGTTTTCAGCATGTTGAACTAGTACTGTAAATAGTAGGAATAATGCATTTTTAAATTAGAATTTTTTTAGGCCTGGGTTTTACATTTTTAACAAAAAGTCTGCAGTCTGAGGAACAGAAGATTACGGTGTTTGAAAGATCTATTCTAACCACACAGGAAGTGCCTACTATGACTACAGGCTGGGGTAGACAGAGGCAGGAGAAAGTCCTCTTTTTAATCCATTCAGAGCCCACATCCTACAGCTAATGCTGATGTAATTAGTCTCACCCAAGCTGTTCTAAAAGAACCTATAACTGGTTTTCCAGTCTACAGCCTACATTTCCTAATTCCTGAAAACGAAGCCACGAGGAGGTGCAAAATTTTCCTCTCAGACCACCCAAACTACAACACAGAGTGCAATACAAAGAGCTGCACGACACGATGAACTGAACAGAGAACATCAGTTTTTATACCATGAAATTAAATCTTTTTTTGTTTTTTTTGCTATTTCTATGGCTCCAGAAGGTCAAAGTGGCTCCCAGATGTTTTCATCATTTGAACATGTGGCTGCTGAATCAGCACAAAAACAGTTCTCGTGACTGACTGCATGCTGCAATCAAATAGCAGCTCATTATCATACACTTCACCAGCTTTATTACAGCACACGTTATAAACATTTTACTGGCATTAGTTTATAATAAACCGGTCTTAAAGTAGTCAGCCGTAACATTTCCATTCATGCCAACGAGCCGCCGCTTCTCAGGCAGCTGGGAGGCTGCAGCCAAGCACATTGACTTGTTGTGATGCAATGCTCTGTTTTGATCGGTGGGCATCATCACGTAGAAGCTGATATGTGATCCGTTCACACACACACACACACACACACACACACACACACACACACACACACAC
>JAVDPK010001844.1:812586-830530 GCA_034780415.1 Cichlasoma orientale | reverse complement strand
TCCGGTTCAGAGCAGCACATTTCATCTGTAGGGTGTTGCTCTGTGATTCATAAAGCTGGATCAGGATTTAAAGGTCAGGAGCTCTTTGCACTGGACAGACTGGGTTTGGGCTCTGGTCTGTGGGGTTTGTGCTGTGGGCTGCTGCGCAGGTTGTCATCCATCTAAAGCAAAAAAATGCAGAGTTTAGTTAGAGCCCACAAGCATGAGCAAGAAATGAAAAGGCACCATATACACAACTGAGATGGTATGTGCCCGAAGCAACGATGAACCCATGCAAAAGAAGAGAAAAGGAAAGCAGAAGCACCTTTTCTATCAAATTGGACTCTTTGTTTACAAGCTGAGTTAGTTTCTGGAGGTTGGCATCCATTGTGTCCTGGACAGGTGGGGGAGGACCTGAAGAGAGATGAGGCGAGAGAGCAACGATAGAAGAAGAAGAAGAAGAAGAAGAAGAAAGCAGAGAGTGAATGGAACAGGAGCAGTGTTAGAGCATTTAACACGCAGAAGTAAAACCAACAGAAAAAAGCGCAAACAGAAGAAAGAAATACGTGAGAAGAATTAAAGTGCTGATGATGTTAGTTGTTTCAAGTGTTTTCCCCCCGTAAAAGCCCCACAGAGAGTATTACCAGTGTATGCAGCAATCTTACAAGGGTGGTCCGAGCTGAAGTAGACTGCGAGGATGTTGTCGCAGAAGCTTGTAAGGTTATCCAGCTGTCTGAGATGGCTCTGCAGAGGGCTGCTGGGAAGACCGGCTTTGTGAAGGGGAGCAAGGAAACCAAACACAAAGGCATCCAGACTGGTTGGCCTGATCACAAACACACACGTATACAAACATACATTCAGACATTCAAAAAGACTTGACTTTTAGAAGTTCTTTATAAATCCTTAATTACAATTATTGATTTTGTCTCTCAGAAACTCTATAAAGCAAAGTGATGCCTGCTGGTCGCTTTATTATTTTTTTTTGCGATCAAATTTTTTTATTTCAGTTCAATAAAGTCTCACAAACAACCAAAAAAGAAACATGAGGCCACAATCATATGAAATTTTGCAAGCCTACAACATGCCTAAGACAAAAAAATAGAGAGAAAAAAAACAAACCTTAAACCCAGGATACAAATATATATATATATATATATATATATATATATAAAGATAATTAAGGTAAAATATTGTGCTGTACTCATGCCACTCTCCTTTTACTTACAGCTGTGTTTTTTTCTCTCCTTCCTAAATCTTAAACACAAACAGTGTTTAATTCAGCTCAAGTCAGGATGATGGAAAAAGAGTCTTTTGTTACCAAGACCTATTTTGAAGGAGTAACAAGACTTCTGCATGTGAGCTAACAGGGGCTCAGCCTTTATCAGCCTTATCACCCCATCAAAACTTGAAGATCTCACGTGCTGGAAGCTTAGAACGGTGACATCACTACATAGGCACTCACACAGAAACTCAGAAGAGAAGAGAAAGAGAGGCTGGCTAAGAAACACCTAGTGAAAAGACCTCCAGGTAGGCACTGAAAAAAAAAGGGCTTTAACTGGAGCCAGCTAAAGGCAAAGGCACAGGATAGAGGACTCTGGGGGTGGTCTCTTGCTGATGGCCTATACGCCGGGGGGGGGGGGGGGGGTGGAGGGCTAAAAAAGAATAAAGAACCTTGTGTTTTTCATTTATTTATTCGGTCTTCAGCTGAATTATAGTTCAAGGAACTGTTAAAAAGCTATTTCTAATTTTGTAATTTATTCTGCTTTCCCAAAGCTTTACACCTAAATGAGGAATTCATAAATGCTCCTTCAAATAAACACCTAAAGTATGCAAACACTGGAGAACTCACGAGTTGCCAAAGAAGTAGTTTGCTGTTCCCAGCCTGTAGGAGAGCAAGTTCAGGCACTCTTTAGCATCACTGTAGATCTATGGCAGACAGAGTGAGACACATTTACAGCTCTGAAAAAAAGAGAATCTTAGAATCCGCTTTTAAACAGCGTGTAAAGGATTAATCAGTACAAAGTAGCAGCATTTACCTTTCCCTCTACCTCAGAGATTCTGTGCAGCGGCGCCTCTCCCGTGGTTAAGAGGATGCGGGAGAGGGCGCCGCCGGCAAGACGTCTCGGCACGAGAAAGTTCAGCGGGAAGGGTGAGCGCGAGGCAAACCACGGCCGCGTTAGATTGGAGTAGTTTTCTGCATCCACCCAGAAAGTGTGCAACTGTGGGACACAAAAAAACACCCCATTATATTATTATCATCAGACGAACTTACAGATCAGCGTTTGCCAGGGAAACAGCAAAAGGAGAGACGGTGTTTACCAGAGCTGGACGCAGTTTCTCTTCCAGCAGAGCGATGTAGGCCATCGTGTCTGCTCCTTGTCTGGCTGTCAGCTCATAGTCGGCGTTAAACCTCTGTTAAATAAGGTTTTTAAAAAAATTTCAGATTCTGCTAAATAGTTTGGGACACATACTGAACAAGCAGACTATGAACAAGCTCACCTGCTTCCTCAGAAAGTTAAGAATCTGTGTGGGTTCTTGAACTGCAGAGTCTCCAAAAAGCAATTCTGGGATGGTCGCTGTTGATAAGAGGAACGTGTATTAATGTGGGGTCTTACAACTGCAGTCATAAGGGCAAAATGTGGTCGTGGGGAAATATACTGCAGCAAGTACTGCCTCAGAGATGACTCCGAGTACTCTGGCAGGTGTTTACATGGAAGGTTTTGTTAAGACTGCGCAACAACCATGCGAGACACAGTCACACAACTTTACAGGTGTGCAGCTGCGATCAAAAGGCTCCTCTCAACAGCGGGTGTGGTTCGGAAACTCACGGGCCCGACAGCTGGTGAGATCTTCAATATTAGTATATAATTTGCATAAAAACATTTTCCCATATAAGGCATGCAAAGCCTAACACTGTAAAACTGTGGTTTATGGGAAGGTGCAGCCCACCTGTGATTGTTTTCCATGTCCAGTCTACCGGAGAAACTGTGACTTTTGCCCCAGAAAACTTGGTGTATGCCTGAAAGAAAACCCAGGTCAGGTAAGATTTAAAAGAAATACCACACAGCGTGTGCATGTATAGTTCACATGCAGTGTTTTGCTGGAACAACTGATTCAAGAGCAAAAGTACTGCAGAATAAAACTACGTTCAGGGAGACGAGTACTAAACTTTTTAGAGCCACAGTGCACGATTGTAACAGTTTAATCAAAGCAAAGTTCTACACAATCTCAGCCTTGTAAGACAGATGAAAGCTTGCTATGATCAACCAGGACTTTGGCACTGACTGCAAATTCTAATTTGGCACGAGGGCGCTATAATTACAGTGCTCACCTTAAAAAGCTCCACAGAAAGAGAGAAAACATAAGCAGAAGTCACACAAATGAGAAAAAAATTAAAAACACACTAAAATAAAGACCAACAGAGGCACAGCTATACAAATTAGGGCTAAGAGTGATTATTTAAAAGGTGGGTCATTCCATCTCAAATCATCACGGGCCTTCTGCTCGACCATCTCAGATTTGCCTAAAATGTTTGGTCAAAGCTCAAATTTTACAGCAATCAAACATGTGCAAACTTTGGATCATAAAATTTCTCAGGCAAATCAGAGACGGCCGTGCAGAAAAAACATGGATGATGTGAGTTGGAATGAACACAATGCAAAAACGAACACAGTTTCAGTATTTTAGTGACAAGTCACCTACAGCGTTTACAGTGATCCACAACACAGAAATCCTGCAGATCATGACATACCCTCCAATCTCATTGTACATCCTGTATAATGACAATAAAGGCATTCCATTCTATTCTATTCTAAATTTTCATATTTCATATGTTCTAAAAGGCATCAACGTGCCTTTAATTTGATAAAGATAATAAAGAGGAAAAACTCTAATGTCTGCCATGCTGCATCGTATAATTAAATTAGAAGTCTGTTAAGATAATCAAAATCACCAACTTAATCCTTTAAAATATGACATTTAACGTCATCTTAATCATGAAACTAGAAAAAGTGTCACCTTGTGGCAAGAGCTGCAACTACATGAACCCAATGACATTACATGTTAGCAGCAAACAACTTTGTGTTAATCTTCCGACAGCGTTAGCGGGTCGGCGATCGTCGACAGCTTTCGAGCAAAACAGCTTCAAATATACCCCAAAATAATAATAATAAAAAAAGAAAACAAATCTGAGCCTCAGCCAGCTGACCTTGAGAGATCAGAGCTTTTCAAACAATGGGAGTGACATATGACAGCATGAAGGACAAACCCTGCGGCCAGCACAGCTGTGACTCTGTGCTTGGGACGTCCAGCTGAACATGATGTTACTTTCCATCCTGCAACACCGACGCAGCTCACTCACCGGGCAAGCTGCAGCAGGTAAGTTAGCACGGAGGCTAACCACGGGGACGAGAGAGGAGGCGCAGAGGAAACCGGAGACGTGACCTGCCGTTTTAAAAGCAGCGCTAGGTGCGCTGACTGTACTGTATTTGCAAGCAGCCTGTAAGCTTACCAGAACTATAAGAGACTCGGTGTGAACAGAAGGCAAACCCCAGTCTCCTCCCCAGCATCTCAGCTCCATGGCAGCCGCCATGTTTTGGTTCGTCCAACGGGCCAGTGACGTCACAGAATGCCTTTCACATGAGAACCCCCCCCCCCCCCCAAAAAAAGAGATAAATAAATAAAATATGGTCGGATAAGGAACAGTCAGGGTTTTCTCCAACTGTCTTTTTATTTATTTATCCATCCATCCACTCTCTTCCGCTTATCCAGTTGAGGGGGGGGGGGAGGGAGTGAGGGGGGGGGGGGCTGGAGCCTATTCCAGCTGTCATAGGGCAAGAGGCAAGGTACACCCTGTACAGGTCGCCAGCCTGTCGCAGGGCTAACACATTCACACCCAAGGGCAATTTAGAATGATTTGTTTATTTATTTATTGATTATTAGGTTAGATAGGCTTAGATGTCATTCAGTACCTTCACCCATCAATAACATTATGAGCACTGACAGGTGAATTGGATAACACTGATTACCTCTTCATCATGGCACCTGCTGTATTAGGGAGCAACTGAACATTTTGTCCTCAAAGTTGAGGTGTCAGAAGCAGGAAGTGGGCAAATGTAAGGATGGGTGTTGTGGCAAAAAGTGATTAAAAATCTGGGCCAAATTATTTTAAACAAAGCTGTTGGTCCAGATTTTCCATCACTGCTTCCCTGGTGTGAAATCGTCTCTGTGGGACTGCAGGGACTACGTGTTATCTAGAAACTCACTGGCCACTTTATTAGGTATACCTGTTCAACTGCTTTGTAACTCAAATATCTAATCAGCCAATCACATGACAGTGCGTTTAGGCATATAGACACGGTCAAGACAACCTACTGAAGTTCAAACCAAGCATCAGGATGGGGTAGAAACGAGATTTAAGCGACTTTGAAATTGGCATGGTTGTTTGTGCCAGATGGGCTGGTCAGTATTTCAGAAACTGCTGATCTCCTGGGATTTTCCCACGCAGTCATCTTTAGGAGAGGAAGGTCTGAAAAAGAGAAAATATCCAGTGAGCGGCAGTTCTTTGGGTGAAAATGCCTTGTTGATGCCAGAGGTCAGAGGAGAAAGGTCAGGCTGTTTCGAGGTGACGGGAAGGAAAAAGTAACTCAAAAAAACCACTCGTTACAGAAGAACATCTCTAAAGGCACAACACATTGAAACCACACCAGGTGCTACTCCTGTTAGCTAAGGACATAAAACTGAGGTTACAATTCACACAGGCTCACCAAAATTGGACAACTGAAGACTATGAGTCTTGATTTCTGCAGCAACATGTGGATGGTAGGTAAACAGCATGAAAGCATGGCTCCATCCTGCCTTGTGTTGATAGTACAGGCTGCTGGTGGTGTAATGATCTGAGGGCATAGATTCTTGGCACACACAGATGTGTGTGTATATCAGCTGAACATCATTTAAATGCCACAACCTACCTGAATATTCTTGGTGGCCATGTCCATCCCTTTATGATCACAGTGTACCCATTTATGGCAATACTTTAAAGCCAAAAATGCCACGATGAAAGAGACATATCACTCAGTTTCTCTTTTAATGTTCTCTGGTTTCATACATGTTAAACAAGGTGGCAGCAATCTGTCATGAAAGGACCAGTGATACATTGATTTATTAAATTCCAGGAATGGAAGAAGCAATCATTTTATATTTTGATTTCCACATAAAATAGAAATTTCCATTTCAGTGACGTTTTATTGATTTTCACTCGCTGGCGCGTGATGTCTGTCCAAGGGCTGATAGTCAGACTGTTGAAGGCTGCCAGGTGTTTGGTCAAAGGCCAGACAGCCAGACACAAGCAGATGTACAGCAATAATGCACCGAGGGATGGTAAACGTCTCTCACTGGCTCGGACCAGCAGCCGAGATGTTGAAATGTACTTGAGGTTAGTTAAAGGAGAAAGCATTAAGACGAGTACCAGACGTCTATCATCAAATGTTTCCAGGACTGAAAACTGCCCCGAGCCTCGCCCTCTCTGCTCCTCCTTTCCCACATTCCCCTTCTTAAAAGAAGGTTTACAGAGGTATAAAAAACACGTTACATTCAATCAAATTAAAAACATCTGCCATAGATTTATGCGGTTCAGATGGCTCACTGAAGACGAGCTAGGGGATCAAATCCACATTTATGACACAGATTCATGATGTTTGTGAAAAAAACATCAACAGCCAGCTGGAATCAAAATGGTCCTCCCTCGAGCATTACAGGCATTCGGTTGGGGAGTTGGCTGTCTCTGTACAGTCTGATTTAGAGCACTTTTCAGCTCCTTTATAACAAATCCCCCAATGTAGCGTGACTCTAAAAAAAAAAGGGTCATAAATACATAAATCCCCCACACATTTAGCTCATACAGTATGTGCAGAGCAAAGGTCTGACAGTCTCCAGTGCCTTTTTGTTTGTTTTCAATTTCTTGTATTCTAGTTCATCTTTTACAGACAGAGATAATATAAGAACAAATTATTTAATCATAATTGTTGTAGCAAGGGGACATACACCCCCGCCCCCCCCCCCCAAACTATTAAAATGGTCTTTTAACTGTGCCACTTTCGTAACCGTAGTGGACACTCCCCTTTGCTTTAAAGGCTGTGGCCGTGGACACAAGACCATCTCACCTCTGCTGAGATTTTGGTTCAAGATCTGGACTTGTTATCATCGCTCCATGTCAGATCAGCTTATTGATCTGCAAGAGGACCGTTCTTCATTCAGAAAGAGGACTTCTATTGAGGTGTGCCCCCCTCTGAAGCGCTGATGATAGGAATGCGCGTCAGTGCGGCAGCTCTGTCTCTGCTGCTGCAGCAGCTGGTGCTCACTGTCACAGCTCAAGGTGTTGGTAAGTACTGGCTCCTCGCCATGCGTGCGCTTCTGGAAAACATTATGCATTCTCATTCTGTGTGCTGTAGATGTTAAACTTCATCTTTTCTTCATCGCTGATATATTCCCAGCAGTCTTTTGTCTGCAAGTGAGCTGCAAAAAATGTGTGTGTGTGGGGGGGGGGGGGGTCTGCTGATGATGATATTGGAAATTAAGTTGGCTTTTTTGTGGCTTATGGAGTTGATGTCCAGGATCCAGTAACAGTCTGACCTAAATAAGGTGGTAGAAAGACACCAACTCATCTGAGAACTGCATTTGCAAATCTCTAATTTGCCTGGAATCTAAACGCCGATTTTTCCGTGCAATTTTCTGTCACTTTGTGTTATTCCTGAAGTTCAACTAATGGCAGTATGAAAGTGTTTAAATGTGTGTGTGTGTGTGTGCGTGTGCGTGCGTGTGCGTGTGTGAGTGGGAGGCAGTGGGTTTGTTCCAATAGAAAAAGTTTACCGCTGAGCCCTTCTGCAGCTCCCGTCTACCACTCCATAAAACACACAGCGGGGTGCTGACATGAATGTACATGTGTGCACACGTGCAAGCACTCAAATATGCAGGTACACTGTAACACATAATAAAACACCACAGTGCACTGACTCAGCAGTAGCAAAACAAAATTGACTGGGAGCTGCAGCCAGTAAGACAAAATACTGAAAATACTCGGTGAGTGTATCAGATGAACTGCTCTCAGTTGGTCCTTTTGATTTGTTTTTAAAATATGCTTCTTTTTTTTTTCTCTGAACATTTCTTCTCATAATTGTGGCAAAGTGCACCTAATGCAGAATTCTTCTTCCTGTGTTAGTCTACGACCTGCTGGTGTCTCCAGACTGCCTGCCAGACTTGCTCCAAGGAAGCTTGAAGAACAAAGGGAGAGATGAGGCTTTCCTACTCTCATCCTTTAAGATCCGCAGTAAGGCCCCGACTTCTCTCTTCAGTGTCATCAACCCCACAGACAACACCAAGTACCTGGAACTCACTGTGCAGGCCAAACTGAGCAAAGGTGAATTACTATATTAACACATATAACAGAGACTCTTTTCTTTGTTTTAGCTTCTTTATGGCTGTCATTCACGCCTCTCTGTATCTGTAGTGACGGTTCGTTACCAGAAGCCCGACGGCAGATTTGGTACAACTAGTTTCAACCACGCATCCCTGGCAGATGGACAAGAACACCACGTGATGCTCCATGCCAGCGGTTTACAGGGTGGTCCCGGTCGCGTTCACATCTATATAGACTGCAGGCTTGCTCACACTTTGGATGGTCTACCGGCCGCCTTTGGGTCACTTCCTCCCGGTCCCAACAAGGTGGCACTCAGGACACTGCAGTCAAGCGGACAGGTGAATAAGTTTGCAGCTGAGAGTAAATATACTGATGATATGCTGCATGGAAACAAGAACAGGGAATTCTCAAGATCTCATTGTGAATATTTGGATTGAATATTCTCAATCTGGTCCTGTCTTTTATTCCTCTATAAGGGTGAACTGACAGACTTGAAGCTGGTGATAGAAGACACCATAGACAATGTGGCCACTCTGCAAGACTGTAGCATGGATCAGGCTGAATCTCTGCAACTGCTGGGTAAGAACAAGTTACACCGCACTGTCTGACATCACCAGACACGTCTCTCCTTGCAGATGTATCCTGGTTCTGACTGTTTAATTCTGATTCTGATCTGCACAGCCCTGCAAGGTGGAAGGATGGTTGAAGATCAGTCCACCATAATGGAGCTGAAGAGCATGTTATCTGAGATGAAGGAGCTGCTCCAGCAGCAGGTAACCTCTTCTGCATGCCAGTCTTGTGTCGGGTAACTCTCGGGTGGATGGAGGGGGTAAATACACAAAGAATAAAATGAAAGGGCATCGCAGTATTTCAGCATAGAGTTACTATAAGCATATCTATGATGTTGGCAGAAGATGATGTGGAGACTTCCCAGGTTGTTTGGTAGAATATGCTACATTTAAAACAGAAGAAGGTGAGCATATTCACAAGAGTCAGAATCGGTTTTGCATTGTAACATCTGCTTTTTGTGGCGAAATGTGAGAATCCAGACTCTGAAAACCTGCTGGTTTTGTCTGAAGGCGTCTCGTTTCGAGGATTTACGTAACTCTCAGCATCAGACAGTTGAATAAAGGCAAAAATCACACCTTCAGCACAGCAGCAGATAGAAGTGCGTGATTTCAGATTATCATCTAAAGCAGGGGATTTATTATGAGATAAGACATCAAACTGAGAGCTCGAGGCGATAACAGGCTATTTAAGCATTATCAGATACACCGAGAGAATCCCTTATGTAAGGAAACGCGGAGCTCCAACTTATCTTAGAGGAAACGCATTTAAAAGCGTACCAAGTTCACATTTTTACAAGTTATTGAAAGATTAAAACCTGATTTACCTCTTTTGATAAGCTGTAAAGTGATGACCCAAATACCCGAGCAGCACAGTTTATTAAGAGTTTTCCACTCTGTGTCTTTGTGCTTAAGATTAAGGAGACACATTATCTGAGGAATACCATCGCAGAGTGTCTGAACTGTGGTAAGCAGTGCAGAAACAATGGACTCATTCACAGCATTTAGACACTAAAGGGACCTTTTAACCGTTATCTTTGTCTGTGTGCTCCAGACAGCATTAACGGCAGTCCAAACAACAAATATGTAGTTCCAACACCTGCGAACTTTGTCATGCCTGACCACCCTCTGTGCCCACCCGGGACCTGTTTCAGACAGAACATGTGTATCCGTTCCCAGTCGGGGACTTTCCAGTGTGCCCCCTGTCCCGATGGATTTACAGGAGATGGGGTGAATTGTGATGATGTAGATGAGGTATGGATTACTTTTGTTAGAGTGTGTTCATCTTCTGAGTGGGCGTAGCACTGAGTAGCATTTGACCACCTTGTTTTGCTTCAGTGCCAGTTTAACCCGTGCTTTCCTGGTGTTCGGTGCGTGAACACTGCTCCTGGTTTCCGCTGTGAGAAATGCCCCCGAGGATACTCTGGGCCGGAGTTAAACGGAGTGGGAGTGTCATATGCTAAGACACACAAACAGGTAAAATAAATAATACACTACATAACACCATTCACCTGTGTCTGATTACTAAACCTTTTATTTGTGTACTTTATGCGTGCAGGTGTGTGAAGACATAGACGAGTGTCTGGGCCCGCCTGAGAATGGAGGTTGCACTGCCAACTCACACTGCTACAACACAGCTGTAAGATCAGTGGAGCTGCATGGGCCGTGCTTTCAGTGTGTTGTTTTTATAGGTTTCTGACTCTGAACTGTGCGCAGGGTTCCTTCCGCTGTGGAGAGTGTAAAGCCGGCTTCACAGGTGACCAGGTGAGCGGCTGCCATGGTACCAGACTTTGCCCCAACGGTCAGCCGTCACCGTGTGACATCAATGCCGAGTGTGTCGTGGAAAGAGACGGCAGCATTACCTGTGTGGTAAGACTTTGCAACAGAAGGATAAACATGAATATGTTTATTTTGCCATTCTGTACTAAAAATGTCATCACTTTATCCTCCCTCTTTTTTTGGTGTGTATGTCAGTGTGGAGTGGGCTGGGCTGGCAATGGCTATGTGTGTGGAAAGGATACAGATATTGATGCATATCCTGATGATAAGCTGCGGTGCAGAGACAACAACTGTAACCAGGTACTAATTCCAACATGTCCCACCTTCTCTCACATTCAGTTCATGCCAGTGTTAAAAACTGTGCTTTCCCATTTGGTTTCCAGGATAACTGCGTGTTTGTGCCGAACTCAGGCCAAGAGGATGCAGACAGGGATGGGCTGGGTGACGCCTGCGATGATGATGCAGACAGTGATGGCATTATTAATATAGACGTAGGTGACTTCAAGTGCCACATGTCTGGCATGCAATGTATTTTGAGCTCTGGCACCATATAAAATTCATTTTTACATGCTGACTGATACATCGGCCGATATTAGCTGTCTGCCGATATATTGCATTGGCATTTATAAATTAAAATTTAAAAAGTAAAGAAGTGATGGGAGAAATACCCTTTAATCACGAGTGTCGATGTTGCATAGTTTGTCCACCAGAGGGCTTTCTGCAATTTTCCTGCTGATCCAAGCAGAACCCTCAGACCATAAACCAGCAATCCACAGCTGGATTACTAGTTAACTGCATTGTCAGTTCAGGATAATAATACTAAAATACTAAAATATAATCTTAGTAAGGACTCATCAATAACTGCACGTAACAAATATTGGGGGAATCTGTTTATGTTTCGTTGTCTGAAAGAAAGAAAAAAATATTGGACAATATATCTGGGTATCAGACTTTAAAAATCACCAGATATCTGTGTTGGTATCGGCCTTAAAAATCCTATTTTGGCTTGGCTGGGCTCTATTCATTTTTCTAATCCAGGATAACTGCTGGCTGGTTCCTAATGTGGACCAGAGGAACAGCGATAAGGATCTTCACGGTGACGCCTGTGACAACTGCCGAACAGTCGAAAATCCATCGCAGAGGGATACAGACAAAGACGGTCTGGGAGATGAATGTGACGATGACATGGATGGAGACGGTACGTACGCATCTGTTAATATCTACTTTAACACAATAATTATTGTAATCATTTAAATTAACTGCTATTAATCTGGGAACACAATGTGAAAACAAACAGAAAATAAAAAGTAATTAAAGTTTATGAGGGTTATCCAAAACTCCAGCATGTCTGGGCCTGAGTGCCCAGACAAGGATACAGCAGTCCTCCTGTTTGGAGGATGCAGACAGACAGCGTTTTGTTTTCACTGGACAGGCGGTGCTTTATCTTTGTAAAGCATCTTCCTGGTCTGTTTCAAATCCACATCCTCTTCCAGTTAGGTCACTGGCTTTATGGAAAAACATCTTTTTTGTACTTAAAACAAAAAAGAAAAACCACACACACACGCACACAAACCCCTGTAGTAAACAGTGTTAAATGTTAAAATGTTCCAGCTGGAACCGTAACCGTGTTTTCAAAAACCTTTCTCACATACCTCATTTGATTGGCCTTTCAGGCGACCTTTCATTTGCGCCAGTGGAAACACAGCTATTAGCACTCTGTTCCCACGTGTGTGTGTGTTTACGCATGTTGCATGTTTAGACTCTGTTTGGTGGCCGCTTTTTCCTCAGTTTGGCCGAGCTCCAGTCTCTTGATCGTTTGGTTTGGTCTTTAACTCCAAGGCTGGATTGCTAAGTGCTTGGTCATGTCTGTCTCCTCACTGAAAGCATTTTTCCACGGTAAGCCTCCGCCAGGCATCGAAGGCCACTGGAAACTATTTCGCCTTCGTCTTAAACAAACACTGCCATCTGTTGATGTGTTTGACTCGGCTTCAGGCTGCATTCTGTCAGTTCCTTTTTTTTTTTATATTTACAAATGACGCAGATATCCAAATGCTTCCTCTTCTCAGGCTTGAAAAATATTCTGGACAACTGCCCGCGAGTCCCCAACCCAGACCAGAGAGACAGAGACAGTGATGGGGTGGGAGACGCCTGTGACAGCTGTCCTGATATGGCCAACCCAAACCAGGTAACACACCAAACAAGGGCGTGAAACAGATTGGTCTGCTGTTATCCGTCTGACCACCAGTGTCTGCTTTATCTACCCTCAGTCTGACTCAGATGATGACCTTGTAGGAGATCCCTGTGATGATAACATAGACAGGTAAATCCCACATCATGATCTGTGGTGTAAACGTCTACAAACGTGTCACGTTTTGCAAATTCTTTTGATCTTCTGTACCTGCTCTTTGTCAGTGACGGCGACGGCCACCAGAACACGAAGGACAATTGCCCCACAGTCATCAACTCCGCTCAGCTGGACACTGACAAAGATGGAATGGTTTTTATCTCCTTTTCATTTCATTCATTTAATGCAACAATGATTCATCCTATATAACCTGTAATTCTCCACCTCAACTTTGTATTTTTCTTTGGTAGGGAGATGAATGTGACGATGACGATGATAACGATGGCATACTGGACAATGACGACAACTGCAGACTGGTTGCCAATCCAGACCAGAGGGACTCTGATAGTTAGTATCTTTTTCCTGTGTTGTGCCTGGACGTGCAGGACTGTGCACAGTGTGAGCTGCTGTTTTCTAAGCAGTGTCGCTGTATTTCAGACAACAGAGTCGGAGACGCGTGTGAAGGAGACTTTGACAAAGATAGCGTCATCGACAGAATTGATCACTGCCCGGAGAACGCTGAGGTGACCCTGACCGACTTCAGAGCCTATCAGACCGTAGTGCTGGACCCGGAGGGGGATTCTCAAATCGACCCCAACTGGGTAGTTCTCAACCAGGTAAGTGATGATGTCACCTGTTTCAGAGAAGGCTGATAACACTTACTGTATGTAATCAGCTTCTCTCTGAAGATGAAACTGTAGAATTCACACTAGTTCATTTTGACAGGGCATGGAGATAGTGCAGACCATGAACTCTGACCCTGGACTTGCTGTAGGTAAGTATCTTTATTCTATCACACGCCCATCCATAATTCAGTTATTTAGATCTGATCTGCATTTCTTGTCCAATCTGTACATCCTTAGGCTACACAGCTTTCAGTGGCGTTGACTTTGAGGGAACTTTCCACGTGAACACGGTGACAGATGACGACTACGCCGGCTTCATTTTCGGCTATCAGGACTCCTCTTCCTTCTATGTAGTGATGTGGAAACAGACAGAACAAACCTACTGGCAGGCTGCGCCCTTCAGAGCCGTTGCTGAGCCGGGAATACAGCTCAAGGTGTGTGTGGGTTTGTTTGTTTTTTAATTTGTCATGTCTTGTAAGCATAATTTTCCATCTTTGATCTCGTGTGTCTTCTTTTTTCTTTTTATCCCCAGGTGGTGAAATCAAAGACAGGTCCCGGGGAATATCTGAGAAACTCCCTCTGGCACACAGGAAACACCCCTGAGCAGGTACGTCTATTGTGGAAGGACCCCAGGAACGTCGGGTGGAAAGACAAGGTTTCCTACCGCTGGTTCCTCCAGCACAGACCGCAGGTTGGATACATCAGGTACAAACACATACACCTCATCATGGATACGGCCACAGTCATACTGTGTGAACTGACTCAATAATTTCACTGTGTGTGTGAACTAGGGCTCGCTTCTTTGAGGGTTCAGACCTGGTGGCGGACACCGGTGTGATAATTGATACCAGTATGAGGGGCGGGCGCCTGGGTGTGTTCTGCTTCTCTCAGGAAAACATCATCTGGTCCAATCTGAAGTACCGCTGCAACGGTAAGCATCTGCGAGCTGAGGACAGTCCAGTCGTCCACTGTAAGCCACAAATATGCTCATGAGATTTTTCTCTATGTTTTTTTTTTTTCCCGCAGACACTATTCCTGCTGACTACCAGGACATCCTCACAATGCAGAGTTAAGGCCAGTAACACATCAGGGAAACAACTTCAGCCCTGCTGTAAACATAAAAGGGGCAGATCGGCGGTGCTCTGAGCTCTGAAGTCAGAAGAAAAAGCAAAGATTCATGTCAGAGGGAACATGATGGGCAGTCCTGGGGACTGCATTGTAAGGTCTTACAAAGCAAAGCATTGGGCATTATAAACTTAAATGCAATGTAACTGAAACAGCACATTTTCTTATATATATAAAAAACATCAGCAGTTTTTGTTTATATCTCTGAAATATCGCCTTCAATTATCCAGTTTATGAATGTATTGTACATATTAAGCACAATAAAAAACTGAGCATTTTGCAAAGTTTAAAGCATGCTCCCATTATTAACTATTTTAAGGAAAATTGCACTTGCAAATAAAGACACCCTGTGGCGTATCAATGGATGTTTTATTCAAAACAAGTGTAAGCAATGCAAACTCCATGGCCCCTACTTTAATGTATTTCAAGAATACAAGATGTTTCTGTGGTAGTATACAGCCTTCACAGTGGGTCTTTTGATATTTTTTTTTAATATTATATATATATATATATATCAAAGCTGCTCAGCACCATAAAATGTCTACATTCATACCAATAATTAAAAAGCAGGACAAAAGATAAGTCATGTAACAGATTTTGCAATTATATTAAAGAAAGAAAAAAAATGAAAACTTCCATACATCTTGGAAATTTTGCCAAAATGTCCATATAAATTATATATATAAAAAAAACATGTTAGGAATCAAATTAGAAAAAAGAAAAGCAAGAACTGAAGGAATGAGAAACACAAAGAAATTGATTTGCTTTTGTAATATATATATTGTATTTTTATATAACACAAAAAAAAAGGTACATAATTACCACAGGAGACTTTCTGAAATAGGTATGAACGCCAATTCGGCAGTAAACTCAACATCCAGTGTTGAATAACTTGCTGATAAAAAGCAGTCGTGCTACTTTATTCTGACCACAATGATAGGCGGACGCGTGTAACAAAGACGAGGCAGAAAGCACTTAGAACTGTACAGAAAACAGCTGGTTTAAGTGTCTGTGTATGCATGCAGATATATAATGCTTTCAGTTATGGGTTTTCTCTGTAACAGATTGACAAACTGAGTATTTCCCGGTTTTCTGACCTCTACCTTTGGCAAATGTTTCTCGTCTGTGTCACTGCAGCTCTTTCAGAGAAGCGGAGCTCTACGAGCGTCACGTCAGGTTGACTTTAAGAGCGCTCGCCTGTACAACAGCAACGATGACCGGAAACCTTTCAATGACATGAAATTTTCCTAAGAAAAGATTTGGCTCAAAGGGAGCACCGACAATATTAAAACTTTTTTATCTTTTTAAGTGGAAAGTTCACAACACCGAGTGTTTAATATTAAAAAAGAGCTGTTGCATAGAAAATTTCTACAAAAGGACACAATATAACAAAGCGTCAACATATACAGCTTAAACATGAGCCTGAGAGATGAGGGTTGTTTTTTTTTTTTAGGGACAAATCTAATTCAATTCACACCACAGTCCTTCTTTGATTCCTTAAGACGCATTTAAATAAATACAATATCTTCTGTAACAGCTCTATTTTGAAATCGATACAAATTCGTGGCGCGACTGTACACAACTGGGTGAGTGTGGAAGCAAGAAAAACATGTACGGAAAGACACTTTCAGGCTTGAAATAATCTTTAAGGAATGAATGAATCCCAATGTAACTTAACTCCCAGAATTCTTCATCTAATTTCAAACCTGTAAGCCATTAAAAAAAAAAAGAAAAAAGAAAAAACTTTGCATGTCAGTGGTAGTAAAAGAAATGTAAAAAAAAAAAAAAAACACCATCAAGGTATTAACAGCTTAACATTGTAAAACAAAGACGTAAACACTAGCATATAAATCAAAAGGCAACAAATAATCCTCCATTTCAAACACTGAGGGTAGTGTAGGGTTGTGTTTCAAGGTAAGGGAGGTCTGTGGTAGTCCCTTGGCCCAGAGTGTAAGCTTCTGCCCGGCCACATCCCAAGAATCAGAGTCACTTTCGACCCTTAGGCAGTGATGTGACAACTAGGCCTCAAAGCGCTTTGGGCAGACCATGGGGGCGATGAGGGTCCACATGTACAGGATGAGACACACCCAACAGGAGGCCATCTTGATCCAGAACACTGACCAGCTCCCGTCCAAAAGCTTCTCAATCTTGTGGTCATCGTAACTGCAAGAGAGGCACGCTGTGAGAGAACTGAGCAAAGACACGCAGTCTGATTTTTCTCTTCAAGACAGAGCCGATGAACTGCTTTGAAGGCAGAATAAAAAAAATAAAATCAGCATTGGAGTCACATGATTAAGGTTTGCAATCAATGAGTATATTAGGCAAGTGCATCCTCTTCAGAGATTAATAAAGAGAACACTTTTGCTAATCTGGGAAAAAAAATAGTCCACTGCAGCATTTAGAAAAAAATGCTGCTGAGAAACAGACAGACACTCAGGAGACATCAGAAACGAGTTAAAGTGCAGTTTTGATTTAAATATTTATCAGAGATCTGCTGCCACTCCTGCAAAGTGATAGAAACATTTAGCAAATATGCTGCCAAATTTGAGAAGATGTTGTCTTAGCTGTGCTGGGCACTGTGAGGGAACCACTTACTGAAACCAGTTGGTGACGGTCATCATGACGTAAAGGGAGCCAAGGAAGAAGACAAAGTGGAAGTAGGTGTAGCTGTAGATGGTTGCCTCTCTCTCATCATACAACACATTCTGGCCCGAACCCGTCTTCTCCTCATCGTATTCGTCTGAAAAGCACACGTTAAGTCATTTCATGTGTGTGAAGGGTGATGCTTTTCTGGTGGCTGTTTCCCAACAGTGCAACTTTATTTCCAGCAGGTGGCAGTGTTAGCCTGCCCACAATCCCACTTACCCCTTCTCTTGTTTTGCAGCGTAATACTAACCTAGTAACAGTGACATCATCTATGCTTGCTGACCAATGCTTTCTCACCATCCTCAGTCTGGCTGAGGAATAGCAATACCCCCTCTGTGTGCAAACACCAAGGCTGAGTATATATGAATACAGGCAGACAAGCAGAAGGGAGGCAAAGAAATAAAAGATGTTGGGTTGTGTGTGTGTGTGTGTGTGTGTGTGTGTGTGTGTGTGTGTGTGTGTGTGT
>JAVDPK010001844.1:801873-812486 GCA_034780415.1 Cichlasoma orientale | reverse complement strand
TGTGTGTGTGTGTGTGTGTGTGTGTGTGTGTGTGTGTGTGTGTGTGTGTGTGTGTGTGTGTGCGTGTGTGTGTGCGTCCTCACCTGTGTCATCGCCAAAGCAGAAACAACAGCGAGCTCTCTGTAAGGTAAAGGAAACATTCAGGTTACCACTGAGCTGGGACTGAATCTTTGAAAGATATAAATGAACACGCACACCTTGTGCATCATTTGTTCAGTTTATTTAGGGTGTCTAATGCCTGGCAGGTGGGCTTTAAAAAGCCCTGTCAACGTATTTAACCAGTCTGCATATTTCATTAACCCACAAACTCGGTGAGGCTGTGCATTCACCTCAGTCTCCGGCTCAGTGTTCCTACACACTCTGAGCGCCGCTGAGCTCCGTCGAGTGGTGGACGTCAAGCTAGACGTAGAGAGGCGAGAGAAAAAGAAAGAAGAGACAGATGAGAGGAAAGAAAGACTGTAATTCCATCACTATGCATTTTTTGTTTCCAGTAATTTGCAGTTTGAGATTGCTGCAGAGTCTAATTTCCTTCTCTTCAAGGCACAGCCACAAGAGACAGGATGCCTCCACTTGATGGAAAACATATGTGAACAAAAGCAAAGAGCCATAGTTCTTGTCTCACACTGCCTTTGCTCAGCCACAGCCAATCATACGCTGCCTCTTCAGAGCCACAGCCAATCCAAACTAACTTGTCTGTGTCGCCACAGCTTCCCATAAAATACATTTTATTCCACATCACCGTTAGTAGAAGTGTTATTACTTAGTAATTAGACAGTAGACTTTGAATAATCTACAGTATCTTCATTATAAATTCAATGAAATTACAAGAGATATATTATAGGGAAACTTTGTATCTGTGCAGATTAGGAAAAAAAAGAGAAGCAGGAGTTTTTTTGTGCGTGTGTGTGTGTGTGTCTGTGTGTATTTTAGTGTGTCTTACCAAGAGTAAAGGACGCAGCCAAACAGAATAACCGTTCCCAGTGCAGTGACGATCTTTTTGTCGCTTTCTGACCCAGAGTTGAAGGGGAACACACATACAGTAGTGTTCACACCATCTATTACCAGCACTATACAGAAAGAAATAAGCAGACACAGACAGATGAGTTTTAAGAAAAAGGAGGAGTACGACTGTTCTACAGATTTCTTTGGAATGATATTGTGAAAGATGCAGCCGTGTGTGTGTGTGTGTGTGTGTACGCTTTGGCAAAGTGTTGGCTGCAATAAAAGGAAAAAACGAGGGAAAACTGGAGAGTCGGTCCAAAAACAACAGCCTTTATAACAGTGTGTAGGGTAACTGTTAGGTAGGAGGCATGTTCTGATATTTAACATTTATAATAAGAACTTCTTTGCATATATTTATCTCAGTGTACATTATCCATTAGAATTTAGGCTAAATGGCAAGTTTACAAACACCTACAGTTAAATTTGTGGTCACATAATAACTTTTGTTAGAGTTAAAGTCAGCCAAACTTTAACTTTTTTTTTTAATCTAGGTCTATATTTTTAAGTTTGGAGTGTAACGGAACATCATTAAACAAAGATCTTCAAAAACTCCAAAACTCACTGAACGTATAAAAGGAGGCGAGCTTTTCTGTCTGCAAATAACTTTGCTCTGCTTTTACTGCCATGCCACTATTTCCACTTCACAGTATGTGCATGTGCGAATCCCTCCTCCTGCTCAGGGTTAATTGTTGCCATACTTAAAGTAAAACAAACTCAAATTCTGCTGTGAACTACACAGTTAAATATATATTAACCATACGGCATGAGAAAGTGTTCATAAGAGCGTTACAAATGTTAACTTGGTCCATCTTCAGTTGAAACTGCTGCTCTAGCATTAACAAGCCCAACCTATGGCTTAACATAAATAATCAACTTTTTTAAAGCTGATATCCAATAATGGCAGCGAGTACCAATGTGAAGATGCATTTATGTCCGTACTCACTTTCTTTTGGCTTGCTGGAAAAGGCTGAGAATGTGAGGTACATGACGTACACACTGATCACTCCTGGCTGCAAAAGTCCCGAGTTGGGCTGCACTGCAGGGACAAAAAAAGTGAGAATTTTAACAAAATTCTCCAAGCAACTTGCATTTTCCAGTATTGTGTTACAAATATTTTGGCATGTGTGAATTTCCATGCTATACGACTATAAGCCCCACCTAAAATGCAAATACTTGTATTTTAATTTGCAGTACAGAGTCAAATTAGATGACGTGCTGGGAAGAACAGGTCTTACGTTTCTGTATGAACGGGGAGATGGCCAGCAGGGAGACGACAAGGCACAGGCTGCCGTTGATGCCCAGAAAGATCTTGTTGAGTAAACAAGCCTCGGGGTGAGTGTAGAAAATACCCATGAAGACCACAGCTCCGACTCCAACGCTGAACAGAACCAGAGTCACGAAGGCCAGTGCAGCGTACCACAGGCGGTTATACTTCACTCCTGAATACCTGCACACAAAGAGTGAAGAGCAAAAGTGAGAAAGAATTTTTCAGATGCTACAAATTTTTGTCCATTGAGGCCTTTCTGGGTCATATTTGATCCACATCTATTCAGATGGATTTTAGATCCACCGGTGTGGGTCAATAGTGGTTTTAGGGAGTCATGAAACTGTACATGCCAACTGTACAGGTCAAAGGGGGGGCCTTGTAAACAGAGTAAAACAGCATAAAAAGGTCTTTCACGTACAACACGACGACAACACCGCTGCACCCTGAAACCTGTTATTTGGCCCAGCAATATAACAAAATAATCTGAATGTAAACAAATTAGGATCCATCTATGAACTAACTTATTTTAAAACAGAGCTCAAAAGAGAGGTTGTAGGGTCATAAGAGAAATAAAGGCACCTGACCTGCAATTTCAGTGAACACGTGAAAATCCCACACGCTCAGGGTTTCCCTCCAATGCTTTGAATGTACAGATAAGCAATTTTCTAAGGTTGAATTAATACTGAGAATTACAGATAATATAGTGGGTGATGATAGATGGGTTTTTCTCCAGAATCAAGTAGTGTAAAACCTAAAAATAAATTCTCTTTCTAGCTCTCTGAAACACTAATTAAGAATTAATCATCCACTTTTTAATTCCAGATAGACTCTTTATACATTCTCAATAGATTTGTGTTTCAAAATTCACTACAGACACTTATATAAGGAAATTCTTGGCCTGGGTCAAAAGTGACCCTCTCCATACTGTGAAGGTATGAAATATGAACAGTATTTTATGCCTTCACAGTGTGTTCAATGAAAAACAGTGAGTTTTACTAAATAACGGTGGTTCCAAGTGTCCACACCAATACATATTGAGAGACTGCACTGGTTTTTAGAAACAAATCTGCTGGAATTTGTGTGCAGGAAGTGGGAACTCCTAAACCATATACATCCTGTGACTCAACTGAGCACTGGCCTGCTGCCAAGCCTGCCCTCCACCCACCAAATCACACTTTCTGAGTTTCTTAAAAATCAAACAAAAAGCATTAGACCGGCCTTATTTCACACAGTGAGCCAGGGACCGAAGAGAAAGGCAAAGAGAGAAGAAATGTCGCTCTCACCAGTTTGCGTTCCATCTGTGTGCAAACTCCACCAACATCAGGAGCTGGATCAATAGGAAGAGGAACCCGCCGCTGGCTCCTATGTAGCGCCACACTTTGGCAGAGACGGGGAAAATTGTTTAATTGATGACGAGAGCTGCTCGACAGATAAAATCTGCTGCAGGGCAAACTGTACCAGTATTTAAATGACGCTCCAAAAATAGACAAAGTTACAGAGTCGTTTGTGGAATTATTTGGGTCGGAAGATGCAGGAAGTTATTTGCGTAATTTACTACTTCCACTTGCCATCTCTTCTGCTTTTATTTTTACACCCACTGAGACTGGGAGGATCTTGATGTTATGTGAGCTGACATACCACATTAGTTATTTAAGCTTTAAAAGAAAAACCGACAGTATTTGTGGTCTCAGGTTGAGTGTTCGGTTTTTACCTTCCAGGAATGTTGCCTCATTGGGGAGGAAGAAGCCCCCAGCGCAGCACGCCACCAGCACAATAAACTTCAGTAACCAGAATCTGAATCAAGGCGGGGGTAATGTAAGGGGAAAAAAAAACGTGAAAAAATGCAAAGAAAGCAAAAGCATAAAAACAGTGATTACTGACTATTTAGAGTCAGCAGAATATGTAGTATAAAAAACCCAAAAATAACAAATTTAACAAATCTGATGTTCATGGATCCTGCCCGAGATCAGCGATGATCGTGAACTGTTTAACTGACAGAAGATTAAAGAAATTCTTCTTACCCGTTATGTATGGCTGCCCGGCAGCCCGTGCTGTTGTTGACCCGTATAGTGAAGAGACAGAAGAACAAGAAGAAGCAGGCCATGCCGAAGCACACCTTGTAGACAGCAGAGTATCCGACGAGGGTTTTGCAGTTTTCTCCTGCATTCACCTTCTCGCACAATTCATTGTAGAAGGGGATCTAATTTGGGGGGGGGATACACAAACCCAAAATACTCAGATTAGATCATCATGGATGTGAAAAGAAACCCACCTCTGCTCATGTTTGTCTAGTATGAGGCCTCGGTGAAAGGGCCCAATAGTGTCCATCTATTCTGAGCGTCACGCCCCTAAAGGAGCAGAAAGAGAGAACAGGCAGCAACAACAACCCCTCTTTCTCTCCGTGGAGCCCTCTTTCATCCTTCACTCTATAGCCTGTTAGAGGGGCCTTACAACTAACTGTCAGTGTACACAAACAAAGGACACGGATGAATAAATTAACCACTTTTTGTTAGTGAGACAGAGGAAATGGGAAGAGGGGAAAGCACAGACAGCACGAGCAAGAAAAATGTGGAGATTCCTCTTAAAATAAGCTCCGAAAGACTTTACTGAACTACAGTGAGCACACACAAAGCCGGAGTAAGGCAACACAGATAAGGACCTCGCTGTGGCCTTCAACAGAACACTGTGTGTCTGTGGCGGAGCGCCAGCAAAAGGGACACACTTTGAATTTGATAACCTCAGAACAGAGCCTCAATACACCGTTCCCCTTCACTGATGCCCCCCGAATGTCGAGCTGTGAGTCGAGCACAAAAGGTGCTTTTCAAGCAAAACGCAGCTTTTCGAGAGCGTTTCAAATCTTTACTTTGAGATAATAAATTGGTTAACTCGGCTTTACTAATTACTGGCAGAATCCTTAAAGTTGGACACATGGGTGAGATGCCAGCAGATTGAGTTGTCATCACCTCAGTGTGTTAGCATAGTCCAGAGCCAGATCACAACGTAAGGCAAGAAGCCCTTTTTTTTTTTTTTTTTTTTTTTTTAGCTTTTGTCTCACATTAAGGACCATATTAGCATGTCCATGGCGTTGTGATTAAAGAGGGAAAGGGGCTGACTGTTTCAAACTGCTGTAAATCTCTTGAGAAAAGACCAGCGTTCTCATATGCACAACGACTGCTCTCTTAGCGGGGACTTCCCACTGTGCTCGGTGTGTGACTGACAGTGTGTGTGTGTGTAACTCGGTAGACTTTGTGTGGGGCTATCAGAGGCCATTTTGTGCCTGAATGAGTCTTTTACAGCATCCTACATTCACAAGCAGACACACAGTAGGGAGCTGTTTTATTGCTGCACTGTATATACACACTGGCAGGAAAGGGAGAAGATCTGCAAAAGAGGAGGATTTGTGAGAAAAAAAAAACTTCGAATATCAGAAACATCATTATTTCCTGTTTATTCTCTGCACGCTGAGGCACACTGTGTACAAAGTGTGAATCAGTGCGGGAGCAGTGTATCAGTGCACCGACACATCGGCTCTGAGACCTTGTGCCAGACTGTATCTACAGACTGTGTCTACACTCTGACTTGCCCAGATGACATGGATAACTACATTGTAGTAGATAACAGCCGATTAAACTGGCATTCCAGTTTAATGGGATTTTTTTTTTTTTTTCCTTTTATGAAACAGCCACAGGAGGTCATCTTGCATTTCATTCAGTCAGAGAAGGAGAAAGCTTCATGAAAGCTGCGGAGTGCACCGGTCTAAGTTTATGCTCTCCACTTCAAAGGCTCGACTGGCTGCTGAAACAAAGAAAGCCTACCAGGCGGGATTCTTGCCTTCTGAGCTCCGGCCTTGCTGCTGTGGTGATAACACATATGGGATTCTCTGTTAACATAGCGGGTCTGTTTTGCCCACAGAAATGCTGTAAATATTTGATTTTTCCCGTTAGCGTCGGCAAGGCGGTGCTGATAAAGTCTCCTAAGTTTGATTTTGTTTAGAGAAGAAGCTGAACAAAATAGTTCAACCACATGAAAAGTGTTTCAAAATTACTGCGATATTTTTGTTGTGTTTTTTTTTTTTCTTTTTTCAATTTCCCCTCAGCTCAGTTTCATTTGCGGAGCCAAGGTCTGTGAAGCGAAACCGGAGGAGAGTGTACAAACTGAGGAGTGTAAAAGGTCACAGTATTGAGGTTTTTGTTCTTTTGTTTACTAGAGTCTGCGAGCTGACATTTCAAAGATCGAGGGATCGAATTAAGACTGTGAAGACGGGAAAAGAAGATTAAAAGAAAATAACACACAACACACAGATCTCAGGCATTAAGAAGAAATTTAACAATGTGTTAGGTTGTGACACAATACCCCAAAAGAAACTTTTGACTGGTAAGGTATACAAAACGCAAACTTATTATATACAGCCTCTACACTCATCTGCATGTTTAACGTAATGATATTTTTGCTGGTAAAACAAAGAGTGTGTGCGTGCACGCATTTTGCGAGAATGGTGTGATTTATGTACTCACGTTGTCTTTCAGTGCCTGCTCCACGGTGGGGGACATCATGATGACACAGAGGATGGTGACCAGCAGGAAGTAGAGGGCGTACATGATTCGGGTCCCTGTGGACTGTTTGATCTTGGGGCAGCACTTACAGCAGCACGAGCAGGCCGCTGAGCCGCAGCAGCAGGCCAGCTGCACGCAGAGAACAATGGAGAAAAGGCGGAAGAGACAGACAGAGAGAGACAAAGAGACGTGGGGAAGACTTTATTATTACACTTCATAACTTTCCACGACTTCTCATAAAGACATCAAGTTGTGTTTTTTTTTTTTTTTGGGGGGGGGGGGGGGGCCCCCCCCCTTCAGTGCAGTAATTTCTCTCAGCTATTGCTCTGGATAAAAATAAACTGGTATTAAAAACATTCCCTGAAATGGCCTGGCTTACAGCTATACCACGCTAAGCATGCCCAATCTTGTCTGATCTTGGAAGCTAAACAGGGTTGGGCCTGGTTAGTACTTGAATGGGAGATTGCCTGGGAATACCCGGTGCCGTAAGCTAGGGTGGGGTTGGCTCAGTAGGCAGCGCAGGTCATCTGCTAATTGGAAGGTTGGTGGTTCGATCCCTGGCTGCTCCAGTATCCCTGCATGTCAAAGTATCCGTGGGCAAGATACTGAACCCTGACTTGCCCCCAATTTGTTCACTGGAGTGTGAATGTGAGATAGAAAAGCACTTCGATGAAGTGCTTTAAGAATCTGTCCATTTACCGTGAAATCACTGATGTAAAAGGACCAAAAGTTGAAAAAGCCAAATTCTAACTGAAGAAAGACGTACAGACAGAAAGAAAACAAAAGTACTCATAATAATTAAAGCTTGGGAGCTGTGATTTTTGCACACTGTATGATCTAAGTTGATAGATCTTCACGAGAAACACTGCAAATATTTTACTGAGGGCTGAAAGTTCCGTTTTAGTTACAGTATCGGTGGCAGTTTCAAATCCAGTCTGTGGGAAACTAAACGGTTTTGTTTGCCATCACGGAAAAATGTATCACATTAAAAAAAGCTTTCTGTGCTAAAGCACTTAGCCTCCCCTTTTTGGCCAGCAGACAAAGTTATTAGAAGAAAATCGGTTCACGTTTTCTCCTGAACACTGGATAACACAAAATAAAAAGACAGCCATTCATGGTTTCAGTCAGATCTCTCGCTCTCTCCTTCACAGAAGAAACTTTTGAGGATTACAAGACAGTGAAGGCTCTTGTCTGAAAACACAGACACGCACACACACAGAAGCCTACTCTGTTTCTTCTGACAGGCGGTCATACAGGAGGAGGACTGTTACATAAAGACGGGCCCTGTGTTCTTTTAGGAAAGAAGAGGCTCTATAATTATACAGAACAAGGTCTTTCTGTAGCCACCCCATCTTGCTTGGGTAAGCTTCCTACCCCTCATCCTGCAGAATACACTCCTGTGGTGAGAAGTAGAACTTTGTTGTGGGGAGCAGTCAGGTGTGGTGGCAACACGGGTGCCACCACACCTGACTGCTCCCCACAACACAGCTACTGTAATTATGGCATTAGGTGAGGGTTAGCAAATTAGGAGCAAATGGCTCACTTGCTAAAAAGTGCTGACGCCTCAGAAATGAAGGTGTCGTGTTTCATGACATCACCTTATCTCAACAGCTCCATTTCACATTTTCTGCCTGCAAATAGACCGATCCAAGAATTTTTAATGTATGTTCCTGTACGAGCCTGCATTTTTTGAGGGGTGGGTCTTCCTCTGTAAAATTAGACAGGAAATGAGGGTTTATCTGATGCTCTGTTGATTAATACATTTTCTTTTCCCTACAGACCTGCTAGTGCATCACAGTGAGATCACTTCAATTTGCATTGTAGTTAAAACAGTGACCTCATCTTACCTCTATGAGTTTGTGTCCTACATAAGGGTGTGCTGTTGTTGTAAAGCCAGTGTGAAACCCTGTCCGGTTTACAAGTAGCGCACTTTTTAGTTTCAGTACTGCCTGCAGAAGCCACATATAAAGTACAGACTCCTGCATACAGAATGCATACAATCAGGACACTGCTATTTCATAAAGCTGCACATTGAATTGTTTGACCCTTTTACTGCAGGTGTAGCTGGGCCTGGTCAGAATGTACACACTCAGGACACAGTATGCTATTTACAGTAAACAAACACGTTTTATGAGATATTATGTCAGAAACCTTAGCATGTAAACACAACCAAAAAAAAATCTAACACTACTATTAAGTATTGGAATATGCAAACACTGTGACAGGATCAGACAGTGACCAAGGCAAAAACACTGTAAGTAAATAAATGTTACCATTGAGAATAGAATAGCTTTATTGTCATACCTGAGCAGCATGAACATACTTTGTAAGAGAAAATTTTGAATTTATTATTATTTCGAAATGAGTAAAGCATTGAAAAAAAAAAGATACAGTTGGGTACCGGTACCACATTTCAGGTACCGGTATCGGCAGAAATATGGAATGCACCCAAACGGAGTTCATGCATTAGAGCAAGCCACCGTTTCTTACACACTCCAGATCACAGGTGTCAAACTCAAGGCCCGCGGGCCAAATCCGGCCCACGGTTTAATTATATATGAGATAGCTTCATATGGCAATTATTAATGGCTCGCTGGTAAACAGCGTTCAAATCCCACTATGCACTATTTTCAAAACAGGTGGGAGGCAGAGGACCTGTTCGCTGACATCAAAGGTAAACCCGTGTGTCTCTTTTCCCCGCCTGTGATGTGCAGGGAAAGAGCGGATTGGTGGGAGAAGATGCAGAGCTAGACCTGCACAGGTGAGCTGACTGTGCATCGCTGCATCACACACCAGGAAACGCTGCGCAGCAGAGTCCTGAAGATGGCTCGCAAAGGTTGTAATCACTGGCAGTTTAAGTCTTTTCTGGAGGAAATACCATCAGAATTTGGTGACGGGCCTTATCACAGAGGTGCGGTGAGCTGCCTGAGGAAATTTGCCAGTTCATGGAAAGTAAAAGAAACGACTCAGCAGGGCTCCGGGATGAAAAGTGGCTGTGTGAGGCGGCCTTTCTGTGCGACATAACAAAGCCTCCTCAACCTACAGCTTCAGGGATGGGACTGTCATTACAGACATGTATGAAAGCTTTCCAAGTCAAGTTGCGCCTCTGGGAGGTGCAGATGCAAAAAGGGAACTTATGACACTCATTTCACAATCTCCACCGCTGCGTTTCCAGCTGTGCTTTTTGCTGATAATCTGGGCACACAGCGCACTGAGTTTACGCAGCGTTTTGCCAACTCTGAAACTTTGAACTGCTCAGAAGTCCATTTGCAGTTGATATGGAAAAAGTTCCGGCAAACATCCAGATGGAACTGATTCTGAGGGCAAAGTATGACTCTGTGGGGGCCTGCAGAGTTCACCCGATTCATTCCTGACATGATGCCCCAACACGCTGCTTGAACGCTCTGCATGTTTGGTAGTGCATACCTGTGTGAGCAATGCTTCTCTGTGATGATGATGAACCAAACCACACAAAGAAGTCGCCTCACTGATACACAGATCCACAAGGCCTTAAAGCCTGTTAACTGGCAGTGTCCCACCCGCGGGACATTTGTAGTGCTTTCCGACTTTGGAGCCTCATAGTGTCACAATAACGCTGCAGTTTGCCCCTACAAGGGTCTTATATGACAGAGTAGAATCTCTGAATTGGATTGACACCTCATTTGGCCAATCATGTTATGAAATGGATTTTCCAGAGCCAACCATAACCAGACCGCATCATGTGACTTCTCTGGACATGCCCCAAATGCTCTCCAATCGTTCTGATTGGTCAACTCTGACCCAAAATCTAA
>JAVDPK010001844.1:786143-801773 GCA_034780415.1 Cichlasoma orientale | reverse complement strand
AACCCAGAGTTTCTCTCATTTTAGGGTTAACAAACCCAGAGTTGTTAGCTAAACCTGCTTTCCCTCGCTTCGTGCTGTTCAGTTTCCCAAACAAATCTGTCTGGCAGCGCCAACGTAATCTCGAGCTGCGTTTGATGCAGTTGGACATTGGAGATTCACGCCCATAAATGTCAAATTGGCCGTAACTTTTCTTTTAATTCATTGCTGCCAACTGGGGTGGCAAGGCTTTCTTTTAGGGTGGCATTTGCCACCCTATGCCACCCCGGTAGATCCGCCCCTGCTCAGAGCCTAAACCCCAAACACACATGAACCTGCAGCCAAGAAAAGATGCGATGGAGAAATGGACTAAGAGAGAAACTAAATAGCTTTTTGTTTCTGGACTTTTTGCTGATATCACGTCACAATTTTTATGTAAAAATCTTTCCATTGAGCTTGAAACATTCTCATTTTGCCTGATGTTAATTTTGAAGAAAAATAAAATTTTATTTAATGTGTTGAGGAAAAAGTTGCTGTATTCTGGCTATTCAAATTCATATTGTTATACTGTTCAATAAACGTTAATCCTGTTTGGCCCACGACTTAGACTGTGTTTTGGCCCGCTCTGTGATTGAGTTTGACGCCCCTGCTCCAGATGGTTTCTGAGGTTTTACACACAGTAATTAATGCTTTCGCCAGAGTAATTTATGGTCCCGTAAATGTGTCTATCTGCGTACACGCTTCCATTTGAACAGCGGGCTTTTCACCAACCGCAGACGTGCTCCTGTACAGTCCTCCAAAATCCCAATTGTGCATCGCTGGAAGCGGATGACGTATGCAGGAACGGGAGAAACGTGAAAAAGTTAGGGTTCGACTGTGTACATCTGTACACAGTTTACCAATGTATCAAAAACTGTATCAAGAAGTTTGAAGTGCTGCCACAAAAGGTCAGATGTGCTTATTTCTGCTTTCATGAGTACACAGGCTTGCAGCCTTGAATCTCTCCATGCCCCTCCCGGCCTTTATACACAGCTTAAGAGAATAAGGGGTTTCCTCTTTCTCTGATGCGCCCACGTCTTTCTCAATGGGTGATTAATTAGCCACAACAGACTGAAAGTAAGTAGGAAAAAAACAGGACAATTTAAGTTGTGAGGGTGTTTAGATTTCATTAGTTAGGGGGTGTTTCACCAGCGGACTGCACACAGCAAGGGGGCCCAACGGCAAACTCTGCAGAGCCGACAGAGGGAGGGGGAGCCGTGAGAGGGGAAACGTCTCGAGGAATTCCACCACACACAGACACAAAAAAAAGTATCCACGGTAACCAGTGCTGACCCTATCCACTCGATGAACCATCCACCACCTCCTCCACTGCCCCACCAGCATATCGACAGGTGGTTGGCGTGTCAGCAGTTTGCAGCCCTACTTAAATATCAACAGCAGCCTCCCGCAGATCACCACACCATGATGCATTAAGCACGACACATGGCTACCAGCGAGGCGCTCGTCTGGTCTAGAGTTAAATCAAGCCCAAAATAAAAATAAAAAATCAAGCCCAGACTCTCACAACCCACACACACACACACACACACACACACACACACACACACACACACACAAAACACCTCACCACACTGTGATTGTGGGACTTTCACTTGTCTCTTTCTCGCTTTACCAGAAACACTCACTGTTTTCATTTTATTTCTTCTATCCTCCCCCAACACGAAACTGGAAGGTTTAGTGACGTCATCTCTTTTCTTCCTCTTATTTGGTCCTCTTCACCCTTTCTTTGTATTCTTCAGCTGCCCTTAACAATTTGTCATTGACCCCTCAGTGCTTCAGCTTTTTCAGGGGTCAGGACAAAGACGGTGTTGCCTTTCCTTTACACAAAGCGCACAGCTTCAGGATTCAGTCAAGAGGGGATGGATGGGCCGCAGCAGTGAGAATACGCTCGGAAAAGGAACACATTCAAAATGAAGCAAGCTGAATAAGTCTGAATAATATTAGCTTGCTCAACGGGGAGTTCGATCTAAAGATGGGTGCATGCTTAACAGATGGTGTACAGTCTTGTATTCCACCCAAAGATGATATCTGCGATGGCTGCGAGCGGTTTGATTTTATGAGAATTACAATTTATCCCCTTTTATTCTCTACTGCCTTTCAACCTCAAAGCAGCGGTGATGAAAAGGACTGGAGTATCTTGCAAACAGGAAATGCAAAGGGTAGGCTAAATCAAACCCACCGGGGTAAACTCCAGTGCACATTGCCACGCTTACGCAACACAAACAGAAATAGGTCATACACTGTATCACGGTAAGGACCACAAAGGGGAACGAGGATTTCAGCTGCAGAGCCAAGAGCCGAGACGTTTCTCCGCTAACAAGAACACCGACCCCGGTAATGTGTCAACATATGCACAAGTTCATCTGACGGACGCTTTTAGGAGTCAATTCCTAAAAGTACAAATTTATTTGGTGTTTGTGGCAGCAGTGTTTAGCACAAGGACACAAAAACTGTTGTGCTGTAATGAGGGGGGGAAAAAACATATTTTCTGATGTGAGATGGTGACTTTATCAGCAGACATGCAATGATACACACCCAACAGCAAACTAGGGAAAAAAAACACACACACAGAGACAGGAATGACTCATGAACAAGGCAACCAAAACACCCTGACTGGAACAACTTATCTGAAAGTTTAAACCCCTGGCTGATTCATTCATTCGTCACATCTTTTGCATTATTTATTCCATGTCCTATTTCAGTTTAGTACACAAATCCTTACACGCGGCGCTGCTTTAAAAATCTTTGGGACTCTGGATAAAGCTTACTGACAGTGGCCCCTGTTCAAAGCACAATGAATCATGGGAATCCACAAGCTCGGTTGAAAAGGCGGACACACCCTGTTATCTCAAATTACAACGCTTTCTGTCACAAGCGGGTCGCGGGAAACCAGCAGAGACCGGGACAAGCAAACAAGATGAAATTTAGGGCAACAGAAGACGAGGCAGGATCTTTCTCACATATGTTCAGTTGGCCCAGACTTCCAGACCAAGACCTACTCCACTTTCCCTCATACTGTGACTGACAGCTCCACTATTGTCTCTATAGCTAGGCAGCTGTATACACACAGCAAAAATGTATCAGTGCTCTGTTTCCTGTACACAAAGAGAGGTATTTGCTCTCCCTCTCTTGGCAAATATAGCCCCCTAACTACAACCAACAGAGAGAAACTTTAGTTCAGTTGAGAGAAAAGAGAAAAAACTAACAAAAAGAAAAACTGAGGTACAGTGAAGAGCCAAAAGCAGAGGGCTGAAATGAAACAAACCTTGGCAGGCCAAGGTGTTTGTCACAAAACAAGCAAAGGAAACTGCCAAACAAGAACAGGAAGACGGTCAAGATACAAGGCAGCTCATATCAAAAGGTACAAATAGTTATGTTTACACAAGGAAGCTGTTTCACTTCTCAAAATCTACTGTTCCAAACAAAAAAAAAAAAAAGAGAGACACGGGATGATGTGATAAGGGGAAGGCAGATGAAGACATTTTCTCTGGCTTATGACAGTTCAGTTGGAGAAAAAAGGAATGAAGGGCTGCCAGAGATGTCCCAGTTGGGGGGAACAAATCCCTGCTGCCTGCTGCTGCTGACCACAGCAAAATTCCTGAGGGGAAGTTGAAAACAGCAGGCACGTCTGATGTGCACACAGCTGGAGAGTAATTCTAATCATATGTCAGAACCAAAATTTTATTTTGTCAGGAGTGTTCCAGATGTTTGCGGGCAGTATTCACTTCGGCTAGTTTTACAAGTCAAGTTTCGTAGGTAATCAGCTGCCCCCACCGCTGCGTCACAGCTACTGTGTCGTGACCCCGGCCGTCTGACGGGGTCAGCTCTGTTCGCGTGAGCGGTGCTGGGTCCTTGCACGCCACTTCCTTCTCACCGGACTCTAATTTTTCACCACCCGAATGAAGGCGAGACAGTGAAGGTTTCTTTATCAGTGAGGATGCTTGCATCAAGTCACACTCCATCCCCTTGACTCATGTACTCTGGCAAAGGCGCCTGTTCCATAACTGTGCTGCATACAGACACCAACATGGTTTCATTCCTGCCCCTGAACTCACAGCCAACACTTACTTGTGGCATTCTGGACTGCACTCAACACTGAGATACAGCCTTCAACCTGCCCTCCCCCTCATCGCAACATGGCATACATCCCCGATCCCACAGAGAAATTACAAGTGAGCTGCTCCCACACTGTGCTTCCTCCTGCCTTCAAATCTATCCCAAACAGCAGCCACCCTTTCCTTCAAGCCAAGGAGGAAATTAACAGACCACACACCAATTTGGGCCACTCTAAAGCTCAAGTGTGGCAAATATATTCACACGCACAAAGTTAATTACAAGCACACACATAAATAGAGATGGTAACTAAACGGGGTGTTTGTGACAGGGATTAGCACACCACCAGCACAGCAACACAAAACTGATCTTATTCTTTGCCCTTCGTTTCCTCTTAATCCTACTCTGCTTCCATCCGTCCCATCAGTCTGTGAAAAGAGCAGGAAATAGATCTGACCTCCCTCGGTTTAGGGATGTGCATATGTAATTAAATTCCTAGCCAGATTAGCTCAGCAGTGGTGACCCGGTGGTCAAAACGCAATCTGTTAGCTGGAGAAAACACGCTCGGCATGAAAGGAAACCCTCTCTAACTTACATGTGAACCACCACCCTGTCTCATAGAAGCCACACAAACAAACACACATTCACAAATTATTTATTACCAATTTTTTTTTAAAGCAGTGTCTACATGCCAAAGTCCACGCTGACATTTTCAGATCTGTTCTAACCAATCAATAGTCCAGTAGTCACTCCACAACACAAACAAACTATCAGGAATCAGTAATCAGAACTATTGTTTAGTTTTCAATCCACACAATATACAATCCGAAAGTAACTGTTTAGTCCACAATTCAAAATTGTACTTCATTTACAAAATATGATACAAGCTACGTGTCCTTTAAAAGCAATTCAGCACATTTAAATCTGACCTGAAACAGAAGAGAAACCAAAACAAAAATAGACATATTGTTTTTGTAGAGGGTGTATATCTGTTTATTTTTCAGCTGAGCCTTAACAAGTTATAACAACTCACAATTGACTGGTGGAAGAAATAGCCTCTTCATCAGACCCTGTGATTTTTTTTCCCCTGGAGCTGAGCACTAGGATGTGGTTAAAAAAAAAAAAGTGTGACTGTTCATTACTGAAAAACAAACGGATGAAACCACGATAGCCATCACGGCCATGGCGCGTCTGGTAGCCCCACATTGTTTCACTGTCCCCACTCATAAATATTTCTGAAGACATTTCAATTCTAGGTCATGTGGCTTTGCCTCGCCTCGCTTTGTCTTCCGACGGCTTTACAGTGAAGTTATTCAATCTGCTCAATGAGGTGGGGGGTTATAATTCAATATTTCGCGCTGTGGTCACATTATAAGGTAGCCGGGGGAAAAGGCTGACGGAAATGACCGAGGCACTCGGGACAGCAGCTGACGGTAAAGGGCGAGAGACGCGGACGGAAAACCGTAAACAAAACGGGAAACGTTCAGGACGTCTCATTGTTAGGCTCCGTCACAGCGTTTCTAACCGCCGAAGAGCAACAAAACACACAGCAGTAAAAGGCAGAGTCGTCTATTGTTCCTCACCTGCGAGATACAACACGGAGTGCACATTATGAGGGGGCTCAATGAATAAAATCCGTCTGGAAGTGAGGCGAGCTCGGGGAGTTCTTAGCCGCTTTCTTCTTCTTCCACATGAAACCAGCGACGCACGGGGAACCAAAGCGCGTCTCCTCCGTCCACCCAGCCCTCCAGCCTCTCTATTCCTCCCCCTTTTCCCCTCCTCCCCTGGTCTCTCCTCCCACTGTCTGCACATCATCGCCACAACCAACAACAAAAAGCTCAGCGCAAAGCTGCGCTGCCTCTGCCACGGAGAGCATCGGGGAGATGACTGAACAGGTTATATGGGTCTTTGATAAAAACACGACATTTTCACATTACAGCCTAGCTGTACCACAAAGCCACATGTCACACATGTTAGACCCCTAGGCAGCGTGTTTTAAATGAAATAGGAATTTTAGATATAGGAATTGATATTGAAAGATTAAAAAAAAAACAAAAAACAAGGGGGTGGGTGCAGGATTAAAAGAGCCACAGACAATACTCTCAGCTGTTAATAACAGGTGGTATATTGCTTATAGTCACGTTTAATTATCCAAATAAGGAGGAACCATGAAAGACAATTTGGCAGAGTCTGAATCCCAGCATCAAAATACCACTTCAGATTTTTTATAATAATAGTTTATACAAAAGAACTCAATATGAATACAGGACATTTTAATATCAGATGATAATAATACCCTATTTATCCTTGAATACTTTTCTTTTTTGCAGCAGCACTTCATAAAAATAATAAAATTAAAGAGCAGATAACTCTCTGCCACACCGATGTACTGTATTATGAGTTACAGCTGCATTTTGTTTAAACAACAATAAAACATGGTGAAGTGAGCTATAACACAAAAAGAAGTGGATTTGATCTTGTCTTTGTCGTCCCACTGCACTTGTTCACATGGTTGCATCTTACTGACTCAGCTATATGAGTAAGTTCCTAAGTAAACGCTGCTCATGGTTTCCAACAGCATGTGGGCAACTGTGTGTCAAGCCCAGCAGTGGAGTAGGAGTTTTTTCACTGGCCAGTGAAGGGGCCTTGATAAGGCTGAGCTGATAAGGCTGCTACTGTAGCTCTTTGGCTTGTGTTGCTGTTTGCCAAAGCTGTCATATGACCAAGTGACTCACACTTTTGTCAGTCACCGCTACCATCGAAAGTCACTGCGTGCCTTCTCAGCACTGAATTGTGGGCCTTTACAAATGGGTATGAATCACACAGGACTGCCTCTTTGTGAAGAACACAAATCCACAGCTCCTCTGTTCAGAGGGAGGAAAAAGCATTTAGCATCAAGCAGAAAATACAAATCCGCAGTGGCCCGTATAACAGAAGACAGAGATTTGACTGAATATGAAGAGAATATCCATACTGACCTACTCACATCTCTTCCTCCATCTTCACTCTGATCTGATCGTGTTTGACAGAAAACCAAAAGGGCAGCAGAGCGCCTGCCAGAGCATCAGGGCCCCGAGACATCAGACTGTACTGGACCAGCGTAATATCAAAAAGGACAATTTTGACCAGCCTGCCGCATCCTTTTTTTCACTTTCTCTGGGCACCTTTGAATTCAGCCCTCTGTAGGCTGATGATGTGGCATCCTTTCATTCCAAACACATTACCCAGTACATATCTGTATAACATCCAGCATGATTTGTTTTCAGTGTTTATTTTAAGCAGTGTATATATTTAGTATCACACTGTTGCATGACACTGTAAAGCATAGTGTCACCGTGTGTGCCCTAAAGACAGTGCTTTTGTTTCAGGCCACCTGTCTCTCACTGAAACACTGAGTAAACAACCCACAAGTCTATTTCTGCTCACAAGTAAAGTGAAGTCAGTCTGTATTGTGTGGACTGTATGGGTGCTACCGAGTGCCACGTTTACGCCTTATGGCCACTCACTGCAGCACACCTCAAATCACAACAGGAAACTTCAACATGTGCATGTGCACCTTTTATTGCTTTGACATACAAAATAATAATAAAAAATAACTTTACATGAAATAAATCATTACATGTTTTTTTTTTTCTTTTTCTTTTCAGCCTCATAAACAGACGTATTCCTGCAGGCTGCCAGAGTCTAAGTATCAATGAAGGACGACCAGAGCCAACAGACCTCTGCTGTAGATCAATCGCTGGCCATCTGGACACAGCAGCATCCTGAATATTTCAGAGTTAACGATTCCCATACGCTGGCTACAACTTCTAAAATATCCTAAAGTCAACCACACATGAGACGGTCTCTGTTGGTTTTGGACTTTTATTCCAGTGGGCAATCCTGAGAAACGCAGGAAGCTGAGCCACGCAGCGGTGACCATCTGATCCGCTCGTTCCTTTTTGGTCAGAAAATGAGCTTCTTCTTCATTGCAGCTGAAAATAAGAGAGAGTTTTATTATATTATATAACATTTTGGGGGGGGGGGCATTTTAAGAGAGAACACTAGATTTACACAGATTTCTATGTTCTGTGCAGCCACGCTGCGTATGTACACCCCATGTGCAAAGCAAGCCTGTAATGAGCAACGTGCTACCGACAAGCAGCAAAGTTTCTGCTCTAAACATTTCAAAAGTCAAAGCCAGATATTTTCCAAACCACAGACGAGCTGGAGAAGCTTTGAACCTCCCAGTAACACTAAAAGGCTCTACTTCACTAAAGCATACCCTCCCCTCTAGCCACTGAGCTGTGGGCGCGTGCTCAAATTCAGTATTTTCTGAGCTAAATGTGCAGCCGCCGCCCACTGAATTGCTAGGTTAGATTTCTAACTTCAGTGAGAAGCAGTTAAAAACTCACAACATGCTATTTAAAACTCAGGTCAGAGTGGGATGTTCTAAAACATTCAGCCCCTTTCAAAGCCCGCCTCAGACGTGCGCTGCAGACACCTCCCGTTTTTGCTGCTCAAACCACAATATAAACAACTTTACTGAGAAAATATTGACCAGCTTTATTTGTCTGAGGCCAAACCAGCAAATCAGAGTCAGGGTGGTCTTTCGTGAATTAAGGATGCATGCAGTGGATTTTGAGCATATAGGAGCTAATGTGTGGTCATTACTTGTCTCCAGGCCTTCTATTTTTCTCTTGTGCCCGACTGTCTCCTTCTCCCTCAAAGCCTCGGCTGAAAAGTTCGGCCGGGGCAGTTGGGGACCAGGAGTGGGGCCGGGCCGATTGCTGAAGTACCTCATCTTTAGAGCCTGGAGAATAAAGGAAAACACCATAAACAGAGTTCATTTAATACACTGTGTCATCGAACATCAGATCTGTGACTCGAAGCTGATGTTATCAAAGATGCAAAAAGCTGTAGGAAGCAACTTTTTTCAAGCAGCCCTTTGTTTTCTAACTACTTAGAACAGTAAAAAAGAGAAAATGTAAGAAGTGTAATTAAAATAAACCTATCTGCGATGTGCCCACAAAAAGCAAAAACCATACTTATTTAAATATGACTCATTGCACCTTCAAGGTTTTCTTCTTGAGCAGCCATGCATGAGCATAGCCCTGTTCTGGCAGGTTTAATTTGTGATTAATGCAAAATGAGATCACTGGGGTTTTCCCTCTAATATTATAAGTTATACATGTGTTTTGGGGACTCGGAGAAGGCATTTGACCGCTTCCACCTTTGTGGTCTCAGTCTCATCTCTGCTTTTCGCGGATGATGTGGTTCTGTTGGCTTCATCAGGTGGTGTCCTCCAGCTCGCACTCAAGTGGTTCGCAGCTTAGTGTGAAGCGGCAGGTACGATAATTAGCACCTCTAAGTCTGAAGCCATGGTCCTCAGCTGGAAAAGGGTGGAGTTCCCACTCCGGGTCGGGGACGAGTTGCTGCTCCAAGTGGAGGAGTTTAAGTATCTCGGGGTCGTGTTCACGAGTGAGAGGAGAGGGGAACGGGAGATTGACAGATGGATTGGGGCAGTGGTTCCCCTGGACAAGCTGGAGGAGGTGGCTGGGGAAAGGGAGGTCTGGGCTCCTCTGCTTAGGCTGCTGCCCCCGCGACCCAGCCCCGGATAAGTGGAAGAAAATGGATGGATGGGTTATAAGTCATCAAGAGCCTTGAGGTGATTTGTGAATTGGTGCTATGTAAATAAAACTGAATTAAATTTGTGTCAAACAGAGCACAAACATCAATTCCTGTGTCAAACTGACCATGTTTTCATCACCAGTGACTGTCACAGGTGATGAAAACTGGGTCTCTCCTGGGACCAGAGAACAAACCAGCTTCCACTGGGAGAGCCCAGCTGTGCACAGTGTGTTCACTCGCCTGGATCAGACAACAGTGACTTCTACTAATGTACTGAGACTTCTGAGAGAGAACAACCAACCTGAACAGTGTGCCTTCGCATCCCTGCTTACATGTACTGAAAACATTTTTTACCAACACTAATGCAATTGCTGCTCATCAAAGGAGAAATTCTATCTACTGGGAGCACTGGGAGTTGGTGGAGGTGCACAAGGAGATGGCACTGAAGAGGATAACAACTACATTTAACTCGGGTATGGTTTTTGCCTTTTATAGGTGCATATAAACATGTATTTATATGCAGTACCACTCGTGTGTCCAAACCTTTGACTGGTACTGTATATATATTATATTTTCCTGGCACTAGCCTGTTGCAGCATTGCAGGGAAAAACATACATCTGATTACTCAACTGGAAATATCAAATGATATAAACATTTATTTGTGGTTTAAAAGTTAAAAAAAAAAATAAATAAAAACCTTCATAAATAGAATCACTTCAATAATATAAAAGTGGGAACAGCTACCATGCTTTAGCTTAGTACCTGTGTAGCTGTGGTCCTCGTTGAAGGATTAAAGGTAAAGAGACCTTGTAGTAGCTCAAGTAAATCGTCTCCAGCTGCACTAAATATATGTTCCAGCGGTGTACCGGGAAATATTTTGAAGGACACAAAGTCTGGTAGACTACTCAAACCCTACAGAGAGAGAGAGAGAGAGGTGACAATAAATGTAAGCAAGGATCCCCACATCTCATCAAAATGAGGATAAAATGTTTAAAAAAAACAAAAAAAAAAAAAACAGATACCAACAGGCCACATTTCTTCTGTGGGTGTTCCCAGAGCCTCAAAGATCTTAGTCAGCTGGTCAAGATCTGAATCTCCAGCAAGAAATGGGACCTACAATGTGGAGAGAGACATTAACACGAATATGAAAATAGCAGCATCCCCTGCGACTGCGTGATCATCTCTTTGAAGTGAGGTTTATATACCCGAAGTAGTAACTCTGCCAAGATGCATCCCACTGCCCACATGTCAACACCCACACCGTACATCCTGGCACCAAACAGGAGCTCAGGTGAGCGGTACCACCTAGGAAAGATCAATGAACAACAAACAGGGCCATATTTTACGGACTTCTTACAACCTGGACTTCTTACTGTAAGCAGTGCAATTCTGTTGCATTTAACCAGTCCTAAAGTCATCTCCTCATGACAGAGTTTAATAGCTTAATAACAACAAAAACATGATGATTTTGATAACCAAATTGTTTAAGCTTAGCTGCTCTGAAGAATTTCTAATAGAGTAACCCTGCAGAATGCACATGAAAGTCCAAGTTAGAGACTGATCTGACCTGGTAACGACTTGATGTGTGTAGACTCTGCTAGGGCTGCCAAAAGATTTGGCCAAGCCAAAATCAGCCAACTTCAACACCCCATTGCCATCTAACAACAGATTATTGGGCTTCAGATCCTGGGGAAAAAAAAAAAAAATCAAAAGACCCAAAATGTGCATTACAAATTAGGCATGCACATTTTTATGTGAGTGCTGTGTGCAGGTTCTCTTACCCTGTGTAGGACCCAGTGCTGGTGCATATACTCTAATCCCTGTAGAGTCATGAGGATGTAAGCTTTGATGTTGGCTGGAGTTAAGACTAGGCTAGTATCTTTGATGATAACCTTAAAACAATAAAACAAAGACCAAGAGTCATAAGTAACGACAGGATTTCATCAGTAATAACATCCATACGTTGCTTCATGTTTTTGCATAGCTCTAGGCCACACACTCAAAATTAAATTACACTTTTTCTGAGCGCAAAAGAGAATCCAAAACATCTGGAACAGATCTGTCTGAAGACATGGGCTACCAGATCCAAAACAGAGCAGTTCAACCTTCTTAACAAGAACCTCCATGGTTTATCATCCTTGAAAAGGGTACCCTGAGTACCCTGCCATGTAAAGTAATAGGACAACAAAATAAATAAATTTGAAAAAGATTTCAACAACTGTAGCTGAAAAACTCATGACTAAAATCTAACCTTGCAGTCTAAAATTAGGCTTTTATCAAGAGCCTTGAGCCTCTCTCTATCCCTCTTCTTCTCTCTTCTCCCCTTCCTGCCTGTCAGGCCTGGCAAGAATAAATAAAATAAAAATAAAAATTCAAACATTAACAAGAATAGCCTATAGAAAACTTATAGAGCTCTTCTTGTAAAAGCAAATATGTTTGGTACAACAGTGTATTAGGATCATCATTCTGATTGCAAAAACTGCCAGACATGACAGGCCAAAAATAAATAAAAATAAAGAAATAAAAAATAAAGAAATAAAATCAGGCTTTTAGCACCGATAATAAGATAAGGATCCAGTTTCACCCTCATGTCCATCCTGTTTGTCTGCTGTCTGCGTGCCGCTAATGGCATCAATTCACTGAGCAGCCAAAAGCAGAGTGATATTGATTATTTTTAAGTGCATTTATCTTATTTTGCATCATTCCATTAGTGTCTAAATTATTACTGTTGGGCGCCTATTTGGAGCCTTGTACGCTTAAATAATCCAGGGGAGGATTATACCCCCCCCCCCTCCCAAACAACATAGAAATAAAAGCCTGTGACCTTGTAACGCCTAGTTCAGATGAGAACACTTGTGTTGCTTTTTTTTGCCCTCTTGCTCTTGTTTTCGTGGATTCTCCATTTTTATCCGACCTTACAATGCCAGTGTGGAGAAAAAGGAAAAATAGTTTAAAAAAAAAAAAAAAAAAAAAGGAAAAATTTCCACCTACTGGTCCATTAATGAAATGCAGCACTATGTATTTTTTTTTTTTTCCAAAGAATAGAAGCAGACGCAACCATGCACATATTATGGGATTATTACAAAAGAAATAATTAAATAAATAATTAAAATACAATACTGCACCCTCTAGGCAACATTGTTCCTATAAATAAAACAAGTCAATTATTTGGCAATATAAGTACATGATCAAGTCTGTTAGTGACTTTAAGAGCTCCAATGTTACATTATTAATGTCAACAATATAATGCCATGTTAGTAAGAGCTCGACCGATACCAATATTTGGTGATTTAAAATCCAATATTCTCATATACAGGCTGATATTTTGTGTAGTTATTTATTTACTAGTTCACACTGTGCTTTGATTAGTTGGTTGTTGTGTTTTAGGCATACCAAAAACATTGTTGCCAACAGGGAAGTTGCAGAGTAGTGGACAAACTATGCAAAGTCAACAACATTGATAAAATGGTTGAAGCGTGTTTCTCCCGTCTCTTCTTTGCTTAAATAAATACATAAATTTTCATTTCATTATACAGACATTTCGGAAAATAGTCATTATCAGCCAGTATATAAGCCCAGCAATTAATCGGTTGGGCTCCAGCGGGGAGCTGCTATCCATACTATCCATTTTTCTTTTAAACTAAGAATAATACTTCTCTGAATGTGAATATTTCTTGACTCTACAAAAGTGCATTAAAAGTGTAGACGCTGCGCATGAAATCCCTCCATATTCATATTTACTCCTGACCATTAGGTCTTGACTCACCTCCAGGTCCGTTTCCATATAATCAAACACCAAGCTGATGTTTGATTTATGCCCAAAAGCATCCAACAGCTGCAACACACAATAAATAGAAACAAAATGTAAAAATTAAAAATAAAAAAAATCCTCACAATATATACACAGATTATCATTTTCCCTTTATGGGCAATGTACCAGTAACACAAGATTATGAAGACACGTGATGAATGTTTAACTACCCCGATAATGTTTGGATGATGCAGCTCCTGCAGCAGTTTTATCTCTCTGAGAGCGGTCCGATTTATACCTATTTAGAAGAAATTATATTAGAAAGTGGATGAACATGAGCTGCAGTGCATTGATTAAAATGCTACTGGGGGTAAGCCAGCACTTACCATCTTTAGCCTCAGTCCTGTGGCCAACCTTAATCTGACAGGAACAAGATGATACGCGTTTATTGCGGAACATCAACATACCGTTTAAATAGGTAAATAATCGTAAAATTGCTCATTTCTTTAACCTTTTTAATGGCAACGATGGTGTCGGTCAGTTTGTCCCTGGCTTTGTACACTGTGGCAAACTGCAGAGGAAAAACAGCAATAAAAAAAACCCACAAAGCTGCAATATATTTTATTTATTTAATTTAAATCAGGGGCACAGAGAACACAGCAGCATGGACCAGCCAGGCTTTGTTGACATTAGCAACCAGCTAACGCTATGTTAGTTTGCCATCGTGCTTTCTATGCAATGCACAAAGCCGTGTAAGGCCGTGCGGAGACAGAAGAAAAGGCACAAATCTCTTAAATATTTCTCCACCTACCTGACCCTCTCCAAGGAAATCCAGTTTCTCGTATCGTTTGGCTCTGCTTTTCACATCGAGCGCCATGATAGTTAACTGTCAGTGTCGTGCAGAGGCGCTTCCTGCTCTGTTAAAGGTCCATGAGTACTCTTTCCGGGTGAGAAGCGACATTAAATTGAACAACAGCGACACCTACCGATTTTATTCATCCAACACCACCGAGTACACAGCAACTGGACCTATTTTAGAGCCAAATAAATAACCTAGTCTGAACTATTTGCTTTAGTTTCGTTTCACTGCATTTTAAAGGTTTGCAAAATTATAATAATATTAATAATACTAACAATAGTAATGCTGCTACTGCCACCACTACTAATACTTCTAATTCTAATAATAAATGAAGGAAAACCAAAACCAAAAATCACTTCCAATCTTATTTATCTCTATCTTATCGAATATTTTGCAGTTATGATGCAACATGCAGTACTGTTATGTTCCTCACAGTGTGTCTTTTTTTTCCTCCTTTATTTTTCTTTCACCAGTTAGGAGTTTGACACTGGTCTCCTGGGAGTCTCTTCTGTCAGTTAGGAAGGTTTTGTGATCCATGCACCACTGAGCACATCTCTACATCTCATCTCCATACACACTGAGATACCCTCACATCCCACAGGATTAGGCATGGCTCTTCTCCTTTGACCCTCCTTGTCTGCTGCCACACACACATACACACACACCCACACACACACATTTGCCACTGACTTTCATTTTTATGTTAAGTTTGACAAGAGGGGTGTGAAGGATCAGCAGGCCTAATACACCCCTCATTCTCCTCTCAGATGTGTGCACATTCATCTGACAGCTCACAGATGTGAGTGACAGGATTGTATGTGCCCATGCAACCATGCAGAGAAGAGAAGAGAAGAGAAGAGAAGAGAAGAGAAGAGAAGAGAAGAGAAGTCTTTACTGGCATCATGTAAACATCAAACTTTAGGGACTCACGGGGTGCCTTAATGTAGGACATTACTGTCCACTGGCAGATATAACTCAGATCCACTTACATCATTTGCTCTAAAACAAATATGACATATTGATATCTACTAATTCTGCCATGATTTAAAGGCATTCTTGTGCTCATTCCCTTCAGTGTCTCAGTGAGGCTGCAGATGAAGAGAGATGTAAGTGATTCTGGTAGCGTTTGTATAGTTTGTCACAGTAAATCACATGACACCATGGGTAACATTATGCACAACAATAACTCACTCTGGTTATGTGTCACATTAGCAGATGGTGATGCTGCTGAGCGGCTGTGTGCGTACGTACGTGTGTGTGTGTGTGTGTGTGTGTGTGTGTGTGTGTGTGTGTGTGTGTGTGTGTGTGTGTGTGTGTGTG
>JAVDPK010001844.1:749312-764814 GCA_034780415.1 Cichlasoma orientale | reverse complement strand
ACACACACACACACACACACACACACACACACACACACACACACACACACACACACACACACACACACACACTAAGGAAGACTGCTTCCTAATAAGCTCTGCGGTAGTGCTGGTGCTGCAGTGTATCCACAATGAATGACTCTGCAAGGTCACTCCTAGTGAGCACATGTAAATGCTACACACACACACATACGCACGTAAACACCCAGACACACACACACACACACACAGCCTCACAAAGGAGCGTTGAAGGCTGGCAGCAGAAGAGATGAACTTTGACCTCGCTGGACATTCAAAAGTCGAGGTGATATCTGAACTCCACAGTTGTATAAGCCTCAGTGTGTGTGTGTGTGTGTGTGTGTGTGTATCTCCCTGTGTGTGTGCTGTATTGTTTGTTTGTGAGAGTGGGTCAGGGTTGAGACAACTGGAGTCTGGCCTTTGCTTTCTTACCCTCGGGGCTGGATTTGGGGTCTGTGTACGTGCGTGTGTGTGTGAGTCTGTGTGTGCGCGTGTGCATGTTTGTGTTGACCATTTGGTTGGAACTGTAGCTAATTTCTCAATCAGACACACACATACCATCTTCTCAATCTGTCCTAAAGGTCAAGCCCTATTCATTCACTATTGTATCCAGTCCCAGTGGGTTGCTGTTCCTCTTAAGGCTGATGCAGGCTTGCTATAATAGGCAGTCGAACTGAAGGTGGATTTTAATAAAGACCTGAGGCAACTACATTTAAAGAAATGCCAGGGGGTCAGTGAGGGAGCAGCTGCCAGTGAACATGAAGGTATTTTGTGTTGCCTTTTTTATTTATTTTTTTTGCATCTATAAAACATACATCAAGCTAATGAAGTGCTCAAAAAATACAAGTCATCATCATCACCATCGGCATCCTTATTTTGAACAGGGCGGTGCACAGGAAAGGGAAGAGGGGAACGGGAATGGCACACCTGGGCCTCTGCTTTAGCCTTTTGCATCTGGCTAGCACAGAGGCCTGTGAGCTACACCAGTGCCCATGTGCCAGATGTCTGACTGCACAGTTTTGAGCAGATCATCTACCAGTTAGAAGGTTGGTGGTTCGATCTCCGACTCCATCAGCGCATCCTCGGGCAAGATACCAAACCCCAAATTGCCTGCGATGCGTCCATTGGACTGCGAATAGCCTACATTATACTCTGTTGTGGACATGGGTATGGACAGCTGGAGAGACCACGGTCAAATAGTCATCCCTGTTATACTTCTTTGAAGTCTGCTGTCTGTGGCGCATGCGTGGTTGGTGCATTGTAATGTAACGTCTGCTCAGACAGGTCTGCACTGTCACCACGCTGATGTCTGCACAGACCCTCGAGCTCACTGTCTGATGACATCATTTACGTCACTCGGGCCAAAGTGGACCCTAGCAGACTCCCAGACATAGGAAGCATACTCATGGCCTTAGAAAGCGCTTAAAGGGATAGCTTAAAGTGCAGTATAAAAGTGTGTGGGTGTAAAAAATAAAGAGAAAGTGCTTAATAAGTACCAGTTTCTTTACCATTTAATAATCTGGTGAATTCACAGCGAGCCACTGGTTGTCCCTCAGGCAGCACCCTCACCTAAACCAGAGTATTTCTAGTAGTGAGAATATGGACAATATCTAAATTATTATTCATGGTTTTCATGAATTCATTTTTGCATCATAGAAAGAACAAGAGTCAGACATCTGGGTGCATCAGTCCTGAAATTAAAATCAGGTAAAATAAGCTTATATTTAACTTACATCTGCTGTTTTTTGTTGGTGTGTTTCAGACTGTTAGAAAACATCATGCTTAGTCATGAATGATCAATTTATGAAAAGCATCAAATACTTATTATTGCATTGTTGAATAGTTGTAAACCCAACTGGCAGTTATGACTTGTTTATAAAAACTCAATTATAATACATCATTTTGACATTGTTTGGCTTTTTTTTATTCATTGGGGTCTTAAAAAGAAATGATTGCAATAAACATGAAAAGCAAACTGTATAGAAAACACAGGCCTGAATTTGATTTGTGGGACAGCACAGTGGTTGATTGTGACTCACTTGACTGTGGGATGATCTGGAGGGCAGCCATGTTTGATGTCCTCTGCAGGCATGGATGATGTTGAGTCACAGCATCATGTGTTCCCGGTGGCTGCTTTGTTAGTGTGGCTCCATCATGCCTCTGCCTCTGTGGTTAGTCAGTGTGTGTATGTGTGTGTGTGTGTGTGTCTGTCTCTCTGTCTGTCTATGTGAGGAGGAGTGTATTCTGTGGTTTTGAGAGGAGGTCCGACAGGAATAGATGCGGATGTTTGGTGAGGGGGGGGTGAAGGAGACGGGGAGTCAAAGGAAGAGAAGGGAAGAAGGTGCAGAGTATTGACTTTCACTGTGTCTCACTTTAAGTGCAAGTGTGTTTGTCAGTGAAATCTGATGGCCCCATCAGCTGTCTGGGATGCGTTTGTCAGAAGGACTGAGGGGGGGGGGGGTGCGGCACTGAAAACGAGGTTACACTCCAATAATTTGGACAGAGGTATTTAGGCACATTTACAAATGCTTTATATTTCAGTGGATTCAACTGCTTTTTTTTTTCTACAATGGATAGATGAATTTTATAGCATGGATGGATACATGGGATTCCCTAATCCAGCTTTTTCCAGATCCGATCCAAGATATCTACTGATGCGGAGCCCCAATCCAATACCAGTGTTAAATTAACAAGCTGTAATCCTCGCTATAATGAACAGAATAAAAATGATTCTTTTATACATTTGCATACGCAGAGAGGGGTTTTCAACCTACGCAAACGTGCTTGCGTGCACTGCAGTCTTCCAAAAACCCACATGGATGAGGCTGTGTCATAGGCTAATTTGGTGAGGAGTGGGCTGGAACGGGGAAGGGAGCAACCGTGATGTTCACCACAAACAGGTGAAAAAATAATAATAATATGGTGGCTGGCAAGAACCAACAACAGTTAACAGCTACGACACGTAGACAACAGGCCAGAAAGCTGTCCGTAGGACCTCTACAGAAGCGCGTTTGAGTACACCACTTTTTACTGCTCCTCACACATGCTGTGTGTGGAGTGGAGCCAGTGAGAGATGGGCGAAGTGGAAAGCCACGGGTTGTGTTACCGTAACTTTAGTAAAACCTTCCAAACGAGTGTTGTACCAAACATAATGACAGTGAGAGAGAGCTGCTGATGATGAATAGTGCAACAACCACCATGAATCAAAATAAATGGATCAGCCGTAGGTTGTAACTGATTTCCAATCAGTTACTTGAGCCAGGAACGGACTGACGTCCACTCTAAATATCGGCTCAGCGCATCCATAAAAGCTCCAAAAACTCACTACTGGCTGAGCTCTCAAACTGTTATCATTTTTCAATTCCTTGGTATGAAAGCATTCAGAATGCTATATAAAGACATCAGTGTGCTGCATAAAAAATTTCACACTGAAAACATGCAGTCATATGAATCAATCAAAAGCACCACAGCCAGCACCTTTTTACAATCCTTTTCTTTCTGCCCGTTTTTATGTCTTTGCAGCAGGCTTTGTAAAATAATCATGCCGCACGTCTGCTGTTTGTTTATGCTCGTTGTCTCTTAAGTATGGATACAGACATGAATAAATGATATAAATGTGTCTGTCTATCCCTGTGTCTGTGTGTCTGTCCCTTGGGGCAGCTCAGACTAAACAAACAGCTGTGTTTATGAAGCAAAGAAGAGCCACAAGGGTCCTCTGTTTACTGGTCCATTTCAGCACACAGGCATCTAAAATGTTCACATGCGCGTACAGAAATACACACTCACGAATGCCCCATGCTCCTCATCTTTTACCTGCCCTGCTCTGTTGCTTATATGACCCCTGGTGCTTTCTACGCGCTCTCTCTCTCTCTCAGCCCCCTTTGCTCAGTGCTCGCTCGCTCTCAGACCGAGAGGAATGCCACTTTGTGTGACCTCTCACCCACACCAAGGAGGGGTGCTGCTTTAGATGAGGGAGAGAGGGGGCAGCTGCAGTCATGTGCCTGGGCTTGAAGGGAAATGTGCACACACATACACACATGCGCATATGTGCACACGCGCGCACGCACACACACACACACACACACACAGCACCAGGTTGCTAGCTAGCTAAAAGACACACTAATTCTGGGAGTTTTGTACTGCTCTCCTTCACCCACCTCTCTTTGTGACCGTCTGAGAAAGTGCAGGATGCTGCGTGTGTGTGTGTGTGTGTGTGTGCGCGCGCACGCGAACACACGAGTGGAGTGCAGCCTCACACAAAGGCGTTATTGTTGGTGAGAGGGGGCCTGAGGGGAGGCAGGCAGTCTGATTGGTTAAGACTATTGTGTCTCACTTTGCCCGTTCTCCCTGTCACTAAGGATGTCATTACGGTGGCTCTCTAACTTGTTCTCCGTCTCCCTCCCTCCCTCCCTCCCTCCCACCCCCACACCCTTACAAGCCGGAGATCATCTGAGGACTCGAGATATTCATGGAAACATGTAGACCGAGCAATGAAAATGGTACTTCACAAGCTTTAAACTTGGCGCGCAGACACTGGAGTCATTCTACAAGACATATTAAGTCATCGGTTAACAATCGTTTGCGAGCATTTTACAGCGTGACATGTGTCATGTGGTATGACACGCTAAGGTGTCTTTACTCCAGACTCCATGACAGGGGAAAAGCAAAAAGTTGCACTGTGATTTCATATGAAATTATGCTATTCATATGCCATTTTCTGATACCAGGCTGCTAGTAGTTTTGCAACTAATGATTATTTTCATTATTGATCAGTTGACTTATTATAATGAATCTGAATTTACTTTTTCAGTCTACAAAATGCCAGAAAACTAGAAAAAAAACTTTTTTTTTTCTCCATCTTACAGATTTTTCTAAAGCTCCGATACATCTAAAAAGAAGCACGTTTGGCATGTTGCTTGATGAAACACTCGAGATCGTAGTTTATCAGAACTCTTTAGGTGGTTGTGTTGCTGATGGAGTTTACATTGGTGGGGGGGGGGGGGGCTGTTACCAACAGCACTCTGCTGTAGATGATCAAATACAGGGAGGAGAAACATACATAAAATACACACTAATGCACAAAATACATACATTTTTATTCAAGCTCATTTCAACTTTTCCTGTGCAATGTGCACTTTTCTTTACATTTACTTTTCTGTGCACATTCTTTACATTTACTTTTCTTTATCAAACTCAAAGCAAAAAAAGCTCCTTTTGACATTGTAGTTTTCAGTCTAATATATTCTATGTGGTAAAGAAGCCAAAGAACCTGCAGGTGATGTGGGGGGGCATATCGATTCACTACCCAGGCAAAAATACCTTGCAGTGAATTGTTTTTAAGTAGCTAATCAGTGAGTCGGGCTTTGCCATTACGGACTGCTGTTTGCCAGAGAGGAAGTGTTTAATCTCAGTGCAGCTTCTGTCTTGAATTACCCATCATTCCACACAGGAAGGCATCCCTTAGGATTTTGAGCAGCTCATTGGAGCTTAATTGTTTCCTGTTGTACAGAAGTGCTATGATTGGGTCATATGGCGCACAGAGTAAAGTGACCAACACATTGTGTTGGTTTTATACTATGTGCAGCACACGTGTCTCTATTGTTGTGTAATTTACTTACACCAAAAGATTTAACAGCTTTGAATGTTGTTATATTGCTGTGTGTGTATTTTCTTTGTTTTGAACTTGTGGGCTGACTGACATCTATAGAAGTTTGGGCACGTCCATAAAAGGTACCGTTTGTACATAATCGCTGTAATAATCATCATTTTAAAAAAACCCTCAGATGTGGTTCTTAGTACTATTTGCAAGCAGGGCACACATATGCCCGCGCGCACCATTAATGCTAATAGCGGGGATTAGATGTACACTATGTGTAGCATGTAAATGCGCCTGTCATTACTGAAGGGGTGAAAACCTCCAATTGCACCGTAATAGCATGCTTCGGTTCAGCCAATCACGGGCTTTGTTCAGATTGAGTCATCTACTTCTGAGCGTGTCTGAAGAGAATGTGACAAGGAGACTCTTTGGTGTTTCGGTGCTATCTTTAGGAGCACTCCAATCTGAAGGATTACTGCTGTGGACGTAGGAGGAAGCATTTTACTTGAGACCTACTGCTGTGCCTTGAATCTGGCTTGTGCTTTACAGCTATCTAAAGGAAGAATACACAGTGCATCGAACGCTTGATCATGCTCAGCGGGAAGGGTACATAACAGCACGTAGGAAAGAAAATGCTGCAAAAAAAAAAAAAAAGTTAGTTTGAGCCCTTTTTTTTTCCTACTGTGGCTGTAGGCTGAACACATAGTTTTGGAATTGCAGCATTAAGTGGAGAGTGGAACTTTTGAATGGAGCCCAGTTTCCAAACTTTCCCACCCAAGTTTCCCAGAAGATGCTTTGTCTGGCACAGATGCCACCAGATCTGAGATAGTAAAGCGCTGGCTGAGGGGAGAATATGCTGAGTGAAAACAGACATGCAGACACACATACACAATTTTAGGCAGCAGGCCTGATCCCAGTGATCCACAAACTGTCCCACCTTGACAACCCCTCCTTTTTCCTCCCATTTCTCCTCCCTCTTTTCTCTCCCCTGCTGTGGGTTGCCTCAGGCGTATGAATGGAAGTCTTTATTCCCGGGAGAACTGGTGGGAAGAACGAGAGAACGAGAAACAAGGATAAGGGGGTTGGCAAGGAGGGAGGGGGGGGAGGTCTGTGAGAGTGGCCACAAGATCAACACAGTACCACAGCTCCTCTTTTCTCCTCCATCGCTTTTCCCTCCTTTTCTCCGCGCCCCCCCCCCCCCGGCCCCCCCCATCCCGTTTTAAGTGCTGTGAATACAAAGCCCTGTTAGTATTCATGGTGTTTGTTTGCAGAGGAACTCTATGTGTGTGTGTGGTGTGTGTGTGTGTGTGTGTGTCTGTGTGTGTGTGTGCACAGAGCTGTCAGAAACACAGATCACAGAGAAGCAGCGCTGTGAATGGAGCTGGAGAGACGCGGGTGGGGTGGTGGGGTGGTAGTTCCCACAGGAGGAAAATGGTCAGCTCCAAAAAAGAGAAAAAGAAGAAGAAAAGGACGAGGGGATGGGGGGGGTGGGGGGTGGGGGGCTAGTGCACGAGGCCACGGGGGCAAAGGGAGACAGCATGGTGTCAAAACCAAGAGAGGGTGTGTGACAAGGTGTTACAGAGAGGAAAAGAGAGGATCATATCAATCATAAGGTTTCGGAGGGAACCAGTAGCAAACGAGTCTAGGCACCTCTCTTCTTGTTTTTCTGCTGGTCCTCTTCTTCCCTCCCTTTCTGCTGCTCTCATTCTTTTAGTTGCACCCCATTCCTCCCTCCCACTCTCTCCCTTCTCTCTGTGTGCCTCTCTTTCTCTCTCTTTCTCTCTCTCTCTCTCCCTCTCTCTCTCTTTTTCTCTTTGTGTGTCTGTCTGGACAGCTGCCCAGTTCCATACACAGGGAAAAATGAAACACTCTAACCGCTGGGCGTGCAGCCAAATAAAAGGCTGCGAAAAACTATTTGAAGGGCAGCGTGTTTGTGTGCGTCTGTGTGTGCGTGCATGGAACTTGTGTATATGTTTGCCCCTGTATATGTGTGTGTATATGTGTGTATGTGCGGGGTTGGTTGTGAGATTTGGGTGTGCCTGTTTAGGGTGTTCTTTCCCAGTATAATGGTGCAGCCAGGGTGCTATGTGCATGTGTGTGTGTGTATGTGTGTGTGTGTGTGTGTGTGTGTGTGTGTGAGAGGGAGCAGTTCCACTGCTGAATTTCAGCTTGTTGGAGAAATGAGAGGTTGCAGGAGAGGAAAGGACAGCAGGGACTGGCACATACCTCCCCTCACATCAAACTGGAGGATAGAAGAACACAGTGTTTTGCATCCAGATCGTCATTTAAAAGAGCCTGCTCAACGTGATACATTTACACACATACACACACACATATACACAGTTATTTGTCAGTAAATATATGCTGACTCATTTGCAAAGTGCCTTTCAGTTGGGTGATTGCAGCACTTAGTCACATATTATCCATGACCTCCTCCACTGTGCCCTGACCTTATCTGATGGTAACGTCACCGCAGGAATACACAGCTCCATGTCTGCCTGCGCTCAGGTGTTGGACAGCCAGCATTAAATCCACAGTGCTGACCCAGAGAAAGACGTCTTAGAAATGGCCATTGTAAACACAGCCCCCGAGGGCCTCAGGGGAAGAAGAGTGCATCGGATGGGTTGAGAAGTAAAGATGCTTTGGTTCTGCGTTGAGCTGCTGTTTATCGGTATTTGATCGGTGGGGACTTGTAGAAGATGGCCTGTGTGGGAAAGGTTGAAGCTTCACAGTTCTTTTGCTTGTGAGCTGCATAAGGGTCAGAGTCCATGCTTTTGCTGGTTTCCGGACCGCTGCCCCCTGCTGCAGGCCAGCAGTAGCACAGGGAGATAATGGCTTATTCACAGAGCGCAGGGCAAGAGCAGGCAGTGTATTAAAAAATTTGCTTGCTTATGCAGGCACTGGAGACTTATGAAAACAAAGTTTTACAGTGGATGGTAATGACCACCAGCGTGGTGATGGAAGGCCGATGCAAAGCATGCAGTGCAAGCTAAAAGAGCACAGCACACCTGAAGATTTATGCGTGATTATCAAATTATAAGTGTAAATAAGTCGGTGACTGAGTTGACCCTGTCAGGAAAAGGCAAGGAAGAAAAGTTTTCTTTCACCGTGTTGGCGACAACAACAACAACAACAACAACAACAACAACCTTGGGAGTGCCTCGGGTTTTATGGCCACTATTTATATTTGCTTGTTTGAATATCAGACGGTGCGTGTATTTTCCCTGGAAAACGCTTTGTCGAGTATAAGAGGCATAGAGGAGGGGAGAAGGAGGAGAGGGTGGTAGAAGGGAGGAAACTAAGAACAAAAAGCTGAACTGGTGCCAGCAACCCAGCCTCAACCGGAAAAAAAGGAGGAGGAGGGGGCTTTCTATTTCTAATTTTTTTTTTCCTCCTTTGCTCTCCTGTCCCTGGTAGGAAAGGTGTCCATGTGCCCTCTCTTTATTATCTCTCTGTGGTTGCTTTGTGGTCAGTGGGGAAGATACATTTTCTCTGTGTGCGTATGTGTATGTCTGCTGGTCGCACTCTAACGCCCCATCTCGCCGCCTGTCCTTTTTTTTTTCTGTGCCCTCCTTTAACCTGAAACAGCAGGTATTCTAGGACAGGTTAAATGAGAAAGCAAGTGTGTATCAGGTGTCTGTCATCTTATCCCTCTGTGGACTCGCAGCGTCTCTTCTCTAGTGTCACTGTGTACATACACACACACACGCACACACACATACACATACACACATACACCTCACAACTGAGAGGATACCATAGAAGTGTGTTCAGGAGATAAATTCAAGTGTGCATTTACATACCTGCATTTGCTGGCTCTGTTAATCATTTACAGCGCTCGGCATTTGCGCACGTGCCCAGTAAACGTTTTCACCCATGTGGCTGCGAGTGTTGCTCCTCTCAGCGTTTTTTGTGTGTTTTTGTGCTTGTGAATTTGTGCAGATTGCTTCTGGCCAATAAACAGCTTCTGCAACAAGTGTGGAAACATAATGAGTGTCACTACTTAACTACTGACAGCAGTCGAGAGAGCAGAGAGAGTGATAGAGGAGGAACAGAGGAGATGAAGGCAGAGCAGGACATTAGCAGGGAGGAAAGCGTGTGGCGATCTTGACCTCGCAAATATGTACACTGTCATAAAAGCGCAGGATAGATTTTATTATTGTGCGTCTGCGCGACTGTGTATATGTCTCTGTAAAGAGGAGATACCTTATCAACTGACAAGGAGCCGTTCCATCTACACTAGATTTGTGCTTTCAAACGCGTGTAGCCGGGATTTTGTAAAGTCTTTGAAATGTGTGCATCTACTGTATACAAGCGTGAGTGTGTGCGTGTGCACTTGCACGCCCGTGTGTACATGCTGAGAGGCAGGCCTGTGGTTAGGTTACATCTCCCTGCAGCGTAGCAGAACAGTGTCTCGTTGCGTCATACTGAGTCTGTTAATAACAGGCTAAACCACAAAGGCCATCCGCTGCTCTATTTCTCATCTTCCAGCAGTACACTGATTATGCAGCAGTGATACCTTAAGCAGAGTTATGTGGGTTAATACAGTATTTTAAGCGTTTGTATTTTCTCCTTTAAGTGGACTAGTCTAACTGAGCAAAGGCTCGCTTCAGATTTGTGGCGTTTCAGTGAAAGAAATGTAGATAAATTGTGTCATAGTTTCAGGACATATGTTGTGCGCAGCGCGTTCTTGACAGTATGACACTGCAGTTATAGTTGTGAACAGTGTATGAGAGCTGTCACAAACATAAATATGATATGCGGTAAATAATGATGCATCTAGGGCAGGGACACAGCTTCGCTAAGCTACTGTGTTTAGTACTCAGACACCCCCAGCTCTATTCCCCTAGCTCTCACAGCATGCAACATCCTTGCCACAGGAATTTAATTACTCTGTAAACAAGCCTTTTGTTCTGTTGCACACTGTTTTCTCATGCACACAAGATGCATTGAAATCTTCAGATCTACAGCAACAACTGTCATATTAGAGAAAATCAGGGATTTGATAAGTGCTGACAAAATATAAGATATATGCTGAACTGGATGCTGCACTATGTATGTTTTATGTCTGTGGAGATAGGCTGATGTTAAGAAGACAGGAAATAGAGTAGTCATAGTTTTATGATCACATTATCATTATCATATCATTTGTCTATCCCTGCAGCTATATAAAGCTGTCTCATGATTGCAGTTTAAATGTAGTCACCAGTCTTTGTGTCTCTTTTCTGTCATCCCCAGACATATGAGCGCCAGTTCAGAATGCCAGAGCAGAGAGAGGGAGGCCTGCTTCAACTACTGGGAGATAACCCTCCTCTCAAGCACCAGCTTCGCAGCTCCCTCCATCCTGCGCACTCGCTCTCACAGGCACAGCAAACGCAGCACTCCCTCACGCAGAAATTCCACCACCCTCACGCACCCCAACACCAAATCAGTCCAGACTGGATCCCATCTACAGCACCTTCTGCGTCTCCAGCCCATCCTGCAGATTCTGAGCCAGCCCGAGATTTGGCAGCAGTGAGCAGAAGCTCTTTGCTAGATCCAACCCAAGCTTTCTCACGAACAGCAACACAAAGTCCCTCACCTCAGAGGTCTCTGACTCCAGACCTGCAGCTGCCAGTGGTCACAGATGCCAGCATTCTAAACCTGACCTCCCTCAGCAGGTATAATTTATTTTTCCATGTGGCGGATGCTATCGTGAACTGTACGCTGTAAAAGGGAAGGGGAAAAGCTGAAACAGTTAAAGTTACAATAGCGACATTTGAAAGGAAGGTCTTTTAATTAACTAGATACAGCGATTCAAACTAGGTAGTAAATATTCTGTACAGTGTTGGTGAAATACAAAATATCCTTTCAGTCTCATTTTATTGCACTCATCCTAATTGTTTCTCTGTGTAAATCTCTCCAGGGGAAAGGGTTTGCAAGAGGTCAGTGAACAACTCTTTGGGAACATCAAGAGGAAGTACGGCAGGAAGGACTCCCAGAGGATGCTCTGTAATCCCCACAGTGCTGATTCACATTGGGGACAGCCAGAGAAAGGATCAGAGAGCCCAAATAATTCAGAGGAGAGGCAGAAGTACAGGCAAGAGGAGACAGCTGAGCGGTTCCATGAAGAAAGAGAGGAAAGGAGAAAAGAGGAACGAGAGCGAACAATTGCTGGGAGGAAAGGAGATGAAGAAGACCGAGGGATGCCCATGCTGGCAGAGGAAGCGAAAGGAAGAAAGAGGCGGAGAAGGCCTTCTTTTGACGAGTCGTTTTCTGTAGAGGAGCAATCACAGCAGCGGACTCTGGACTCTGATGCAACAGAGAAGCAGCAGCCTGGGCCCTTAGAACCCAGAGCAGCACATAAGATAGAGACTCACAAAAACGATTCTCGACTCACGAGTCTGGCTGATGTCAGTGCAGAAAGGCTAGATAAAGGTGACAAAAGAGAAAAGGGAGAGAGGGTGGACAGGGCAGAAATGGGAGAGACAGTTATAAGTGGGCCTGACCAAGAGTCAAATTTGAGTGTAAACAGGATAAAAAAGAACCCCTTGGGTCGTCCTAAGATCAGCGTAGACACCCTTAAGCCCAGAGAGCCAACTCACAATCACATCAGCAAACCCAGTCTCAACGTGAATCCCAGATTCCCCAGCCCAAACCCTAGCCCCAGCCCCCGGAGTAACATCAGCCCTATCCCCAGCCCCAAATCCAGGGCAAATATCAGCCCCAGTCCAAGCCCCAGATCAAGAGCCGACCTGAGTCCTAGCTCTAGTCACAGCACCAGCTCTACAGTCAGTTCCAGACCGACCAAGGCCAATGACAGATGGTCCTACCTGAAATCAAAAAACCATGCCAGCATTACATCACCCCAGAGAGAAAACCTGGGTAGCCTCGTGACCTTAGCTGACCCACCCTCTGCTTTCCCCATTACCCCTTCTAGCCCACTGTACACCAACACTGACAGCCTGACAGTCCACACTCCCATTAAGAGGAAACGAGGACGCCCCAAGAAACAGCCACTCCTAACGGTGGAGACCATTCATGAGGCCACTTCCACCTCACCCCCAAGCCCATTGGCCCAGGAAACCAATGCAGGGCTAAATCGTAGGAGAAAGACACACACACTAAACACTTTAGTGCAAATGGCCTCCACGATGACCAACGCCAACACTCTCAAACTAAAGCGTGGAAGGGGCCATTCCAGGCCAATGAATAAGATGAAGCTTGGGAAAATGCAGAGCATACTGAATGAGATCTTTTCAGGATCAAGTCAAAATGGCACTCTGGCTCTGAAGTCATCTTCTCCCCCTGTTACCTCAGCTATGAGTGCCATGGCATCCACCATTGAAGCTCGATTGGGGAAACAAATAAATGTCAGCAAGAGAGGAACCATCTACATTGGTAAGAAGAGAGGGCGGAAACCTAGAGCAGAAACCCAAGGCTCCACCCCTCCCAAAACCACTAGGGACAAGCCAGCATTGTCTGTCTCCACATCGAGTCTCTACGAGAGCCCTGTAGTGCCTTCCACCACCTCATCTCCCAGCTCTAGTGCTCCATCTATAAGAACCAGCCACTCTGATGCCGCTATGCCCAGTTTGCAGCCCATCTCAGCCTTGCCCTCTAAACCAGCAGGCAGGAGCTTTCTCACTGGGGGATGGAAATTGTCTCCGCCACGACTTCTGGCTAATTCACCATCCCACCTGTCAGAGGGGGCATCAGTGAAGGAGGTGACTCTGTCCCCCATCAGTGAGTCCCACAGTGAGGAGACTATTCCCAGTGACAGTGGGATTGGGACAGACAACAACAGTACCTCAGATCAAACTGAGAAGGGTCATGCCTCTCGACGAAGGTGCAGTACACTGCTGTTGCGCATCTGTACTTGCTTTATAGGCAAACAATAGACTGACATGTATTCATTCACCTGCTAGTTTTAATGTGGTTTTATGTTTTGTGTTGTGTTTATACAGGTACTCATTTGATCTGTGTGGGTTTGAGGCTGCGGAGGCAGCAGCTTTGGAAGCATCCAACAGAGGTGGCAGAACACGCTGCGAGCGCCAAGTAACGGCTGTTGATAACTTTCTGTCACAGCAGGAAAAGAAGCAAAAGCATCATCGGCGGAAGAGGAAGTGCCTACAGAGCCGGGATCACCTTCACTTTCTCTCTGAACTGGACGAGGTTAGAAACACTGTAATAAATCTGTAATAAAACAACCGCTGTAGCATACAAGCACACAGTAAAAGGTGTGTTTTTTCTAAATGTTTCCTGTTTTCTTGCTCCCCGTAGGTTGTGGTAAAGCTCCAGCAGTTACGAGTATCTCACAGACGATACACCTGCTACCCCCAGCATCCCTATCCTTCCATTTTCCGCCTCAACTTCCACCATTACTACCCTATTACCTACGACTCCTACCCCTGTGACTCCAGTTCATACCTCCGCAGGAGTGCTGATCTGAAGGCTAAGAGGAGACGCGGTCGTCCAGCCAAAGCCAGCGAGCCAATCACATCGAAGCTGCCTTTTGTTCAAGGATATGGTTATCCGCTGGCAGGGGGAAATTACTATGCAGCACCGTATGCGATGCCTTACGCACCTCCTCTGAGTCTGGGCTACTTTCCCCCTACTCCCCCATTTTATCTGCCCCACCACTCGCTAGGACCGGCGCCTCCATCTCCCTTCATGAGGCCTGCTGTGCCCCCTCCCAAAGCTTTCCACTCCAGCGGACACTCAAAAATCCAGCCAGGCGCCAAGCTTTGCAGCACTAGTGGGCCACTTCAGGGGCCATCTGTAAGGGGAGAGGGTTTGGGCTCCCTGGGCGGCAGCAGCGCAGGTGGTCTTGCAGGGGTTCGTCTCCACAAGAGGAAGCACAAGCATAAACATAAGCACAAGGATGAACCTCTTCTTTCACCACGAGACCGGCAAGAGCTGGGAGGACTTTTCAGCGGCGCTAAGACCAATGCACGTCTAAGCATGCTTAGTGAGAGGAGAGACTTGGCCAGTCAGGGTTCTTCAAAGCTTCTGGACAAGCAGAGGGGCAATGGCAGAGGCTCTTCAAACCTGGGATCCAGCTTAGGGATTTTTGAGTCTGACCAGCTGTCCTCACACTCTCTTGCTGACAGTCAGTTCCATTCCCTTCAGACTGGACAGCCTAAAAAGAGCTTCATGGGCAGCTACAATAGCCAGTCACAGCGGTCAGAGTCAGCTTCTGACCTATTTCTGGGGTCACAAGAGGACGAGTGTGGTGGAAGAGGCAGGAGGACGAGGCTCACTGTGTTTGGAGATCAGGGCTTAATGTCATTCCAGACTGTGAGGCAGGAGCCAGGACAGATGAACAAGTGTTCCAGTCCATCCCTCACGGGTAAGAACACTGCATATTTACAAGAAGGCACGCTGCATTGTGTGTCGGACTTATAAAGAAAAACAGCAGGAATTGTTTTCTACTCGCTGGGACAGCATGATAAAGCACATTGCTTACTTTGATGATGTGTTGGAGGTTTGAGGTTTGGCTAAAATGCAATAACTCCTGTTGTTTGCTTGTCTTTACGTGTCCAAGCTGTTCATTCATGGTTAGACACAGGCTCGCCCATTGTTCAAAATCTCAACTGTAAATATCATCCACTCTGCAGGGCACAACTAAATCATCACGTGACGCACCTAAAAGTAGTGTACAGAAGCTGCATTTCAGATTTGAGTTGAATTCTAAACTATAAATACGCTCGCTTATGAAAAACTTGCACGCCAGCTATAACATCGACACGGCCGCTGCTTCTAAACAAATGGTTATGTTAATGTATCTGACTGCTCTGCATGGGTGATGTTCATTTACAATTAATATACTGAAGATTAGTGTGTAATCGCACAGTTACAGCTCCAGTCCCCATCGTGCTCGTAGGGGGGGGGGGGGGGGGTAACGTT
>JAVDPK010001844.1:734601-749212 GCA_034780415.1 Cichlasoma orientale | reverse complement strand
CCCCCCCCCCCCCCCCCCCCCCCCCCCCCCCCCCCCCCCCCCCCCCCCCCCCCCCCCCCCCCCCCCCCCCCCCCACGTGCAGCCGGAGCATGTTTTATATAAAGTTGTGTGTGCACAGATTTGCGGTTTAGATTTTGGCCTCGGTGTGGCGGGAGAGATATGGCCATCGCAAAATAATAGCAACTTTGTTGTGTCCGTTATCTCGTGTGTTTATGTGAATAGGCGGCGCCAAATCGTGTGTCAGCGGTGCGTCAAAGTAATGTCCAAAATGTATGAGCAGCTGTTTGCACTTGCTCCTTAGTGATTCTCCAGTGTTTATGTACGCTGTATATCAGCTGAGTGAATGAACAGTCCAGACAGAGCCTTACTTCACCTCTAAACAAACGCATGCATGGATCACGTGTGGAAAGCTTCTGATCTGAAGCATCAGCAGGCTGTGAAAGGCTTATATAAAGCAAGCTTCCTATCTGTTATAGAGAAGTAGGAACGGCAGTGTGTTAATGAAACACAAATAACTATACTGATGATGCTTTCCAACAAGCGCTAACCGAAAACCGAAAGATTTTCAGCCGTGTGACCACATATGTAGGTGACGCTCTCACCGTGTTGACATGACTTAGTGGCTATACAATAAAGCACCGTATGCTAGTCTGTGGAAGTGGTAGAAAGAGAAACATACGTGTGGGTACAAACCAGTCATATATTATCTTAACCAGCCAAGGTTAAGATTATATATTTATATATAGAACTAGTAATGTGGCCAGATTGAGAGCACGTCTGCAAAAATAATAGGTTGCACATTAATATTTAACTCTGTTCCTGAGTGTTAATTGACTTCTGTTATTTGCCGGCTTTATCACATTTAGTCAATTAACTGGGATTTCCCATTTTAAATGTAGATTCTGTAATACTTGTCAAGGTGAGTCCTATTATAAATACGCTATGCACATCATTATCGAGGCTTAAAGCAGACAAAGAGACTGGGTAGCACCAAATTCTCACTACCAAATGAATGTGTATTTTGGTACATTCTGTATTCTGCTGTCTTTGAGCACATCTGGCTGGGGATAAAGAGAACGTAATGCATGGATGGAGACGACTATAATTCACCAATCTCTCCTTCCTCCCCACCCTGCCTCCCTTCCCTCTCTCCTGCCAATGCTTTTGCCAGAGATATATTATTCACACAGTATGATTTATTTTCTACAGACACGCCGTAAAAGGCCCTTGCCTGTGTTAAAAGAGCTGGCTGGTAGCCAGGGGTTTAATGACTGGGGCCTAGTCCAGTGGCGGGGAGGAGAAGCCAGGGGCTCAGTTAGAATACACCCCCCCACCCCAGGGGATCCAGGACGGATGACTCATATACACCCCCCCCCCCCCCATAATGACTCCTCCTCCCCCCAACCCATCCATATTATCCCTCCAGTGTTGTTATACCTCTTCTACCCTCTGTGTCCTTCCCTTCCCTTTTGCTGCTTCTGCAGTTCTTGCCCTTGCTTTCCTCCCCTGTCTCTCTCCCATAGTTCTCACATCCATACGCAGATTTCCCCTTGTTCCTCTCTCTCTCTTCTAGCTCTCTCTCCTTCCCTTTCACTTTTTTGCTTTTTCCCTTGTCTCCCCTCCCCCTTATTCCCCCATTACCCTCTTTACCGCCCACCCCCCTCCTCTAGCATGACTTACTGCTTCACTTCACAGCTTTAGTCCAATTAAAACACAGACGCATGTGCATGAGAATGCTCGCTGCACATGCAGGCACAGGCCCCCACATGCACGCGGATACACAGATAGATGGATCCCCATCCACGAGCTGATACAGATGTAAAATTCATATTATTATCTGAGCATGCAACAATGAGTTTGTAAGTCCTAGACAAATCATTAAGCACATGTGTGTCTCCGCGTGTGCTAGGTTGTGTGTTTGCTTCTCGGCTAATCAGCAGATCTCACTGCATCAGACGCAAGTTTCTTACATGAACATCTGAATGAAAGTATTTATTGAATAAATGAGACCAAATTTCTTTGTGGGAGGTCAAGCCAAATGGTATTTATGTAGCCCAGTGTAACAAATCACAAATTTGCCTCAAGGGGCTTTGTAGTCTGTACAGCATATGACACACGCTGTGTACTGACCCTCAAACCAGATAAGATAAGACATGTGATAGATGTTGTGTGTACACCATAAAACAACATAGTAAATTCCCAGTATAAACAATCAGGATGACAGAAATAATAGATTGCAACATGTACTGTGCGAAGCGCAGGTTTGGGAGGACACCAAGCAACTTTCAGTTAGGGGGTCAGGAGTGCAAGAGGAGAAACTAGGGATGCAGATTAAGACCCAAAACATCTGGAACGAGGCACCCACTGCCAGCACAGGGAAGTGGCGGTACCCGCGATAGTTCGGCACAGAGGCCGAGTCACGTAACTTGTTTAAACACATGCACGTACCTTCAGCCAGAAAAAAAAACATTCACTAACTAATACACATAAAGGATTGCGTTATTCTGTCTCCGAACCTTGGTCTCAGCTACGGCACAGGCAGTGGATAAGTGAGCATAGCTGTGACTTCCTATTTCACAGAGAAACAGGTTCTCAGTGCTATACAGCCTCTCACACTGCTGAAGGTCACCGGTTTTATGTTCCGTGTATGGAGCTCATAAATTTCTGCTACTTTGTAGTGTGTGTGTGTGTGTGTGTGTGTGTGTGTTGTGCGCGTGTGTGTGTGTGTGTGTGAACTGAGCATGTGCTCACTTCTCATAAACTACTGCTACTTAGCGCTGTGAATTAACTAATTTCACTGTCTGCCCTGAGTCTTTGACCAACAACAGTGTGATATTCTTCTGAGGTTTAGATGGGAGGCAGTCAAGCCTCTCTTTATCTTTCCCCACTCTTAATTCATTAGCAAACAGCTCAGCATGGTGCTTTGCAATTTTCATCTCTTATTTTTTTTCACATCATTACCATTTGGTCTCTTAAGGGTGTAAAAAATATTGCATTCTACTAGTTGTGGCAGTTCACTAATGCTGTGGAACTCTCGAAAAAAAAATCTGTTAAATATTGAACCTCCCCCCCCCCCTCGATGTTTTATGAAATAGGCATATTCTGAATGCCATGAGAATCATTTTTCACACATTTTCCTGTAATACAGCCAAACAATATTTAAAGTATAAAACTGAAAACATCTTTGGTTTAACGTGCCCATCAAATGTTAGCGCACTGAAGAAACCTGCTACACCATATCAGCAGGAGTCTGAAAGAAAGGAAGGCAGGCTGTAGCTGAGGAATCCAGCAATAGGAGAAAAAGCTCAAGGAAAAGAGACGAAGCATGTTGTGTGCACACTGCTTGGGGACTGGTGGTTGATTGTGCTTTTCCTCCATTTTGGCTGTGGCTCAGTCCGAGCCCCGGGAACGGTGCCCAGACAGGGAGGAGGGGGAAGCAAAGAAATGGGACATAGATGGGAAACAAAAAGAATGACAGAGGCAGACCAAGATCAGGAAGCGGTTTCTGAAATAAAGATGGAAATGAAATGGTGAAGTGTTGCCAGTTTAATTGAAAATTAGAGAGTAGTATACTGCCGCCCATGAAGTGACGAGTGGAGAAGAGAATGTGACTGATGGGGGGGAAAAGGGGAAAGAGTAAGGATAGAGCAGTGTGTAAAGGGCATACTGCCCAGTTCACCCGTGTGAAGGAAACAATATGGCTCCAGTTTCTTCTGCTCAGCCATTCTGAACTGCTGAATTCATTTTTTGTGCATGTGCATGTATGCATATGTGTGTTTTTGTATCTGTGTCTGTACGTGTACGTGCATGTGGACAAGAGTGTCGATATGCGTGCGTGCGTGCGTGCTTGGCTTTTTGGCAGTCTGTGCTCCAGATGCACAGGGTTGTTATTGTGTAGCGACATATTAAATGGTTGAAGGAGACATTTCCTGCTAGCAGAATAGGATCTCCTCCTCTCCCCTCTTCTCTCTGCTCTCTAGTAGACAATTACAGGATAGGATCTGCTCTCCTGGCTCAGCTGGGCTTTGAAAAGCTTACATGAATATCTCAAAATTAGCAGGAAGCTCTTAAAGCAAGAAAAGACTTTCTCTTCATGAGCTAAATTGGCGTGATGTCTTTCCTAGTCTTTCCAAGACTGCTCTTTTTAACTGACACGCAAGCACAAAAGTGCCTTTCTTTTTATATACCTTACTTTGCTATTTATTTTTCCTTGACACGTCTCACCTCACTCGTTCTCCCTCTCTCCTTTTCCAGGTGTTCCCAGTAAGCGGAGGTATAAACGTCGTGAAGTGGAACAGATCCAGAAGGACGTTAGGAGGATGCATTCTTTGAACTTTGAGCATGTGCAGAAGATCCTTCGTGCCAAACGCCTGCAGCGACAAGCCAAAACAGGAAACAATGTCATCAAAAGACGGCCCGGACGACCCAGAAAGCAACCTCTGGAGGAACCAGAGCCAGCCAAGACGAGGGAAGAAGATTGGGCTGAGGGTCGAGGCTTGGACATGCTGGCCAGTAGGAGAGGTGATGAGAGGACTCTGGGGATGCCTGTTCTGGAGAGGTGTGATAACCTGCCAGGTAGGCAGAGCCTCAGGCCGAGCCTGACCCCCGAGCCTCTGGAGTACTCCAGTCACGATTCCATCTCAGCAACTATTGAGACCGTGGTGCATCAAGCGCGGTCTGTGCCTCCGCTGGCAAAGGTGGGGAAACGCAAAGGCAGGGGCTTCAGCAGGGACGAATTGTGGGCTCCATCCAGTCAGTAGACCTGCAGGAGAAGGCACCTCCAGAGCCGGAGAGCAGTTAACGGAGCCAGTGTTTCAAGCCTATCAGATGCAGTGCCCTTAATTTTGGGACTCCTTGGCGCACTTTGACTTGTTTCTCCTTTCTCGTTTGTCGTGAGGAATAACGTGGGTTAGTGGTGGAGCAGGAGGAGAGAACACTTCTGGTGCCATCTCTCAGTTTGCTACACCAAACCAGACATGGGCCTTTCAAAGATTCATTGGACCTTCATTTACAATGGCACTATATGGTACTATTTGATACTGAATCTGATGCTATAAAACTGTGTGGTACTTATGATAGTGTAGGATATTATGTGATTCTTTATGTATCTGATACAGTGATGTGTATGGTACTTTATGATACTGTATCTGAATGTGGCTTCAGCCATATATTTACCAGCAAGGGGAGGGGGGAATGGTTAATATAAAACTGTGCAGCTCTGCTTATTTTTGCCTTTCTGAGGAAGCTTGTCAAAAACGTGGAATAATAACTTCAGTAATTAAGCCACCTTACCCTATTACTTACCCTGTTTTGCTCCCATTCAGCTATACCTTCCTGGTGTCCTTGCTCCCTTTGAGAAGTAACTGATACTTCCTGGCAGCTCCTCACTCGTGGTCCCTCTCCCTGCTTGACACTCACCCCAATTCTTTAGCCCTCCCTGGTGCCTGCCGCTTAAATCCATCCCCCTTTGTCCTCTCACCTATTCCCACTAATGTTTTACATCTCCATTTCTTGAGCTCCCTCAATCTACCCGCTGTGTCATTTTTTTTCCTCTCTCCCTGCTCAGGCCTCTCCTGGGCAGTGACATAAAGGCAATATGGTGGGTTAGACTGTCCCAGACTGTACATAGAAACAAAGTCCACTGTTGCCTGCCTTGTACAATGGGAAACCAGCTCATAGATGTGTACTGGCATACAGAATATTAAATAGAATTGTTGTACCATAGACAATGAAAGTGTGTATTGTTTTATAACCAAAAAAAAAAAAAACAGACATGGGTGTGACTCAAGACAAGCTTGTTTTCAGACAAAAAGAACCACATGTATTCATTCATACACTCATTATTGTGTTTATAACCAGGGGGCATTGCATACAGGAGGAATATCAGGTGTATTTTTGGTAAACCTTAAAATTGGTTAAATGCACTATTATTAAAAAAAAAAAACACCATACACTTGCATCAATCAAATGCAGCACTTACATGCTTGTTCCAGCCTTATGTTTCGGCATTCGATGGCGTGGTTATCCACTCCAGAGACCATGCATTATTTTAATCAAATTGTATATGCAGGCTGCACAGCCAAAAGCGTCAAAACGAAGCCCGAATCTGAGTTGGACAGTTCAGCAGCAGAGGGCTCCCAGTCAGTGTTTTGAAAAGCTAATCCCAGTCTTTCTACTTAACATAATTTTCAATCCATATCTTTGGAAATATTTTTGGAAAGTAAATCCAGTATTTAGATTTAGAAACCAAAGTCTCAGTATTCAGTGTATAATTTAAAAGTATCTAAATCAGAGTTTGACAAACTCTCCACCATGTTGGCACCAATGTAAAGCATTCCTATGTGCACTGTAGAATGTAGCCATCTTGGATTTTTTTTTTTTTGTGTGTGTGTCAGTATGTTAAGCCTTTGTTAAACTCTATCTACAGTATCTGTGGCTTTGGGTAGTGGTTGGTATTTTCTCGATTAGGTATTTCTGAATAATAAGCAATGGATCAGTGTTTCTTTGGCAACCTTGTTGACGTTTTAGTTTCAGGAGATTCTGTTTTCTTTGGGCGGGGTGGGATTCTCAGTTGCAGCAGTTCGACTTGTGCCTTATGTTTCTTTCTCTCACCAATTACCGTTTGACCTGAGGAATATGAAGTGGCAAAGAGTGCCCCAGACAATGACCCAAAATGTTCATGATTGTGCAAATGACGCGTGTCTTAGTCATGAGAACCCCGAAACTGCCGGTGTCCCTTCACAACTTCCATAGTCAGCATCCTCTGTCACTGGGCACTGGTGTCTGGTGTCTCCCAGCTTCCTCCTTGTTTTTTTTCTGACTCACATCATCATAACAGAGGTAGAAGGGCTGGACCGAAGGAGCTATTATATTACTGTTTTAAATACACATCATATACTGACCTACATACTGCTGTAGCAGCTGAGGCGGAGAGTGTATCAGATGTGTCTCTATCCAGTGATATTGATTGTACCCAGAGTCTTAGATATATAATTAAAGATCACTTACTCTGCCCAGTAAATAATCAGGGATATAACTGATTATATACTTGGCAAAGGAAGAACAGAGGAGGTTTTTATGGAAATCACGTTCTCGTACATTGTTGTTTGCTATGCATCAGGCCATGCCTGGCAATGACCTTAAAAGGAATTTCTGTTCTGGGTCCACCCTTCAACAAAGAGAAATAAGTGGTCTTATTTACTCAATAAATTGAATTCATGTATCAAGAATTGTGAATAATACCAGTAATAATTTGTAATAAGTTGTGCAGAAAGTGACTATCATCTCATGAAAACTATAGTTACTGCAGCTCTATGCAGTGCAGCCTTAACCAGATGTAAAACTACAGTATTAATGTGTCTGTTGTAAATAGTGTTAGTATGTCCATCCTGCATGGATGCCAGTTAGGCTCAGCTATGCTGGGACTGTCTCCTCAAACCACAGTAGACCTTATCTCTCTATCAAGGCTGCTCAAGACCCAAGGAGCTATTCAGAAACGACAAACCTTAAGTGATTTTAATATTTGACAAATTCCACTGCATATTGACAGTCACGGCTCCAGCCAGTTAAATTACACACAATGCTAAAACGATTTGCCTTACCACACTTTTGAAAGTTGAGGATACAAGCCCCAACGTCGTGCACTCGACCAAAAATAGGAAATCCCGGCTGACTTGTAGCTACTTTGCCTGCGGGCCAGCTTGGGCAGCGCCGTAGCAGTGAGTAAGTAAGAGGGTTGTTTTGTTCGGGGAGTTCTCAGAGGAAATAGCCAAAAATACACTCGCCCTAACGTTAGTGTGCTTAACCTTGCTTTGCTAGATGATTTTCAGTGGGTCTGCAGTCTGTTGTGGTAAAGATGAGGTCTAGAAATGTGGGGCCGTGAGGTGTAGAGGCTACACACTTGGCAGCTTACTCCTTCGTACTGTGGTCAGTCAGCGGTGTCTGATGCTAGAGTTAAAGACCCCAGGTGTTGTCTGTCCTGTCTGTCTCTCCTACCAGCCAATGCTTCGGTGCCTTCTAACACTGACAAGTATTGTCCTAATCCAGAGCTTTCACTCTACGCAGAGAGTGCAGAGGGGATGTGGTTATGTATAGGGTTCAAGGTCACTGTTGTTGTGATGTACTTAGCAGCCAATCTGGACCAATGGCTACAGGAGGCCCCTAAACACTGATGGAAGGATCTTTTACCTTGTCTTTGGTTATAGCACCAAGGGCAGTGCAGCAGTGTTTGACCTTGCATTAGTGGTTGGGGCGTATTTACTGTCGTCCACATTTACCACTTCAACACAGCAACTACGATGAGAGATAATGGCACCTAAGTTTTGATCAGCCCTCATTCCCTCTGTAGCATGCCGCAATGTGCATCCTACACACGGAGCGAGGGGTCGCGTGGAACAGAGCCTCATAAATGTACATGTAGTCATCCTCACAGCATACGTTACCATTTCTAAGCTATAATGTTGTTCGAAGCTGAAAGTGCAGATGAAGCATTGAGAAAACCAATAAATGTACTTCTTTAGAGCACAAAGTGAGCTCTTCTAACAGTGTGGGCATATTTTAGTTTGTATACATAGTGTATTTGAGCCTTTTTCTAGAGTGGGTTTCCTTTATTTGCATGCTCAACTTGATTGTATGCATAAATATTTTAGACAAGCCGAAAGTTGAATTTCAATTGAATTTGAAGGAAGACTTGTACATTGTTTGATATGTTTCTTTTTGTAATGAATTTTTTAATTCATGAAACATTTTTGTACATTGTATGAATATTAAAAACTGCAAATATTTGACATATAGAGTAAATACTAGAGGCGCATGCATATGCATATATCCTTCACAGTATGTATGTGTAAATGTACACATATATTTTGTATTTGCGTTTGCTGGCATACAGATATGTGTCTTAAGCACATATATACCTGTAATATATATGTATATCCATGTCTGCTGGCATGCTTTTGGTCATGTTTATCCTTCATGATCTTGTAGGTTCCTTTTTTTTTTCTTTTTTTTTTTCTTTTTTTTTTAAATTTCTCTTTACTCAAAAAGAAAGGCTCATTCTTTTGCTACCCTTCTGTTGGCTGGCAGCGTTGAGCACTTATTAAGAAGAACTACAGTTCAAGTTGTTCATGTTATCCATTGTGTGAAATAATAAATGACTTTATTGACAGCTGATGGGGGCATGTGCTTCTTTCTGGTTAAGACTGTATTACATTTGATATTCGGATCTTTATTATTCTGTGATCAGAGACAGATGCTTCGCGTGTGTGTGTGCGCGCGCGTGCGGCGTGCGTGTGCACGTGACGTGTGAGGGGAGCGCGATGACAGGGGACTTGCAGCACTGTTGGTGCTGAATGTCAGATGGTCTCAGTGAATGAGTACTACTCTACAATGTGTCGAGGTTAAACAAGAGGGAATCCTCTCATCAGATTATAGTACAGCCTCATTCAGTCACACTCACTCACACACGCTCACCCCCACACACACACATACCTACACACTCTTACTCTTGTACTTGTTCATTAACCAAGCCTACATCTCTGAATCCTCCCTGCACTAGCCCATCAGTGTTAGTTCTAGGTGGGCTGGGCTGCAGGCTGCTCTGTTATTGGACAGCGCTGAATGGGAAGTGCCCCACTATTGGCTGCTGCCAACTAGTAAAATTCTTCTGTTACCATGGTTGCAGGGTGAGCTGCCCAAATGTGTCTCAGTGTATCTTGTAGTGCTGATTGAACCGTTGGCACCACCGGTGTTGTGCTAAAAAAAATAAAAATCCCCCCCACCCCACCCACCCATTTGATGGAAGTCAGGGCTGCAGTGGTGCTGCACTCAAATCACTCACTACTGATGCCTGTAAATGAGCCCACATGGCCCCACTCCACCCTCTGCACAGGAGGATGAGATAGATCACGGTGGAAAAAAAAAAGCACGGCAAAACACATCCTGCATGATGGATGCACTCTTGAGCCAGAGCTACAATTAAAGGGGGAAAAGAGAATCATCAATCTGACGCATGATACGTGGACTTTCTCACGGGGTTTGGTGTCAAACGCGGTTTACTCCAAGTCACTGTGGTTGACTGCATAAAACACATGCAATATTATCAATCACTGGATGAATGCTGGCGATAATTAAAAGTCATCTGGCTGAAATGGGTAGACAATAACTCCAGTTATATTGTTTAATTCAAAAAGGGGGGCTGGAGCTTTCAAAGGGCACCAGCTTTCCCCAGTGTATCCATGCAGAGAAGCACTTGAGTGATAACAAGAGCTCTGCCCATCCAGAAATTAATGAACTTCAGACATATGCATTAACAAAGATCCCTGAAATGATTACTTGGCACTTTTGTAATCGTGTTATAAACAGATTCTAAATGGTCAGAAGATGGAGCCACCATCCTGGACAAAAGAAAGAAAACCACTGCCACAGGTACTCTTTTGGTATTCCTTTCTTGTTTCTCCACGGGTATGAACAGTCTTTCTCAAAATTTCCAGCTTTATAACGAATTCTGCGAAGGTTTATAAACATATGATCTGTCTATGCAGAATTATATCTGTGAATCTACTTTGACTAGTGCTATTATGGCTCCACCAGGCTGAGCAGGAGACCTTTCACTTCTGCAGGGCCCTGGGTTTGACTCAATCCCAGACCATTTCCTGTGTGTCATTCACACCAACTCGCCAACTCTCCTGTCCAGTAAAGGCTAAAATGCCCCAAAGTAAATCTTATAAACAAAAACTATAATAACCAACATTTTTGGAGACTTGTATCAGTGCCATGCTGAAGGTCTTTGGAGATATAGACTGTCCTGGAAATGTAGGGATAGATGCTTGAACTCAGGGGGAGTAGGAGGAGGACAGGTTTTATAAATTGTGGTGCTTAGCTGGGGCCTGAAGGTTTACTATTCTCAAACTTAAAACAAAGGACTCAAAAATTTGGGAGGATCTTCTTCCCAACCCTGTCTGGGCCCACCCTTTTGAGGAATGTAGATTTGGAGCTGATGGAACCTTAAAGTATGTGCATCTTAAAATATGACTCAAGATGACCAGCAGTTTTGAACTTTTAAGGTTATCTAGTTCTTTTGTCCTTAGACTGGCTGTTTGCAGACTGTGCTTTTCCATGTACATAAACAATACTTAACTGTTGATTAGAACTATTATTTGTCACAGATTCTTGTTTGTAATAAAAGTTTTATTATTATTGATTTGGCTATCTTGTGAGCCAACAACAGCCAACAGCATCCGAGCATCAGCTGTCAGTCTCGAGGTGGTGGCTTTGGGTGATGGTGTGATTATGATCTCAACTTGTTGATTATTCTTCCCAAATTCTCACCAACTCCTCAAATCAGTGTTTTAACCACACATATGTCCTTGTAGCAAATTCTGGAAGCCAAGGAAACAATTTTGTGGGGAAAACAATACAAAACCTGTTTTGTATTGTTTTTTTCATAGCAACATCTGCAGCACGATCATCTCAACTAACTGTAAACGAAAACATCTGCTTGTGTTGTCTTCTAGCTATTCACCTCCATATTTGTGCAAACCAAAGGAGCCTTTCCACATTTTGAACTTTTATTTTCTTGTTTTAAGCCTAACATTATTTAAAACATATTTTCATATATGGGTGCTGTAGCGGTTAGCACTGCTGTCTGATAGCAGTAAGGCTGGGCTGGGGCATTTTTGTGAGCTTTAAATGTTCTCTATCTGCTCGTGTGGGTTTCCTCCAGGTGCTCACAGCCCAAAGCTGTGCATGTTAGGTTTATTGGTAATTCTAAATTGACTGTAGGTTTGGATTTGCGGGAGTGTGGTCGTCTGTATCTCTGTGTTAGCGCTGTGATGGACTGGCCACCTGTCTGAGGTCGCCAACCACTTATCGATTCCGCTTGACCTGATTGGATGAGTGTTTAAGAAAATGGATGGGCAGACATATAGCCTTGAGATATTGTTCATGTGCTCTACTATGTAGAGACATAGTAGTGACATCAGCTACTTCAGGAAATGCAAAAAAAATTCTTTGCTAAACTAAGTTTTTTATTTCTGGTGAATTTTCTTGCAACACATGCAGTATGCGCACCATCAATAGACTGTGTATAAAAAGTAATCGTAGGTACCAGGTCTAAATGTGGAAACGCATCAAACCTTAATGCATTAATCTAACTGTAACTAGAAGGGCACTCAGCAGAGCACATACCTCTCCCACAAATTTTCTATGTGCGCTGCAATAGATACCTCCAGGTGTTGCCATGCTCCATCAGGTTCAGCTAGATTTTGGTGTTAGTTGCATGTCACTGGCTTTCTTTCTTACTCTACAGCAGTGAATTATTTTGCGACCCTATCATTTTTCAGCATTCTGGATCATTACATCTGAAATCCTCCTATGATCATGAACAAACTTGGTATATGACAGAACTTGTGTTCATGTTGCACCCTAACTCTTTTAAAAGTATTCTGACTTATCCTTATAAGGTAAGATGCAAATATGTGAATACTGCACTTATCTCATAATGGTAGATTGTAGATTGTGATCCAGATCGACACCAAAATGTAAACAATTGTTCCTCGTACCGCCCCTAACGGCTCATAATTTTCTGGGTTATCCTGATAACAGACAAACACAACCAAAAAACTTAACCTCCCTTCACCTATCGGTGGGCGAGGTAATAAAACCTGCGTTCTTTGCAATGCCCAGCACGGGTTGTGTTATCTGGCTGCAAAAAATATCCAAATGTGTGGAAATCTATGCGACTGCTCACTGAATCTGTGGCCTCAGTAAATACAAAAAACTTGAGTTTACTGTCTCAGTGATTAGTTTCAAATATACTGAATTTAACATGAAGGTAATTTTGTAAAATATTAATTAGAGTCTAAAAGAACAATGAAATAGGGTGTGCCTTAGCCTGGGGCTGACTCACAAGGTGCTACCATATGAGCATGCAGTATCCCTTAGTTTCACAGTCAGATCCCTCTCTTGATCATCCCGATGGTCAAGATGCTGTAATTTACATAGTGATGAAAACTGAGGATTGCATCCATACTTGTGTCTCTTTGGATTCCTCCATCAGCTGACAGTCAGATGCCTGTGTCTATGGATAATAAATCTATAACCTGGCCAACCCTCTGCACCACGTACTGGACGGATAGCACCCAAATTAATATGTTTACATTTTCATTTATTAAGCTCTTCATTTTTCTGCTTTCTATTTAACTCAGCTCCTTCTTTTGCATATTTTTTCTGATGGTCTGTGATGGGGCGAAACACTGAGCTTCGGGCTTCAAGACTGGATGTTGAAAACCACTGAGTGATGTCATGGTGGCTACATCCATCTTTTATATACAGTCTGGTATCATCTCAGCCGCTGGTTCTGTGCAAAATATCTTTAACCCTGTTTGTAGTCTTTATGCCACACATGAGCACAGCGTGGCCAAAGAGCTGGAACCAGCCAGCAGACCATTGCAGTCCTAAAGGAAAAACAAGACAGTCCCACTCAAAAGAAAAAATAAGAGGCTGTATTATGCTAAGGAATCTCAAGGCAAAAGGCTGCAATGAGGCCATTTATTAGATGTCTGTGAGGTGTTTCATCAGTAACCCATGCATTAGTGTATGTCATATAACTGGAAGGTTTTTTTATGTTAGTAATATATTTGTCATCACTCTTAATCATGTTTTGATTCAGTTATTCAGTTATGTTGCCCTTTGCTTATTTATATAAGTCTCCATTACTCTTGCTAACCCCTGCTTTATGCTGTGATAACCTCCAGACAAACATGAGTAATGATTGTATCATCATTTGGCAAGAAAGAGAATATGTGCATTTCCCAAAATGTTGTTCTGCTTCCAAAATATGCCTAATAAGCATCAAAGCCCGAAATGCTGCAGGGTGTGAAATAGTGAAAAATACAAAAATCTTCTTAGTGAGACTCAAACTGCAGAGGCAGATTTGTTGAAAATCAGCTTTGGTGACCTGAGTCAAGATGCACGAGTGATTGCCAATGAATATCAGTGTCTGTTTGAAGCACATCCAAAGCCGCGCAGACCACCAACAACAGACAGAGTCATAAATTTACAACAGATAGCCCTGCAGTCCAGGCCAACTAACTAGGAAGCCTGCCGTAACCAAGCATCCTCTCAATTTATCTCTGTTGGTGTTTTCAGAGGATGACTATTGCTTGTGTTTATGAAGATGGATAGAGCAGGCAACATCTAAAGCACCTCCTCCCTCCCTTACCTCCTTGCCTCCTCTTCTCTTCTCCTCTGCACAGTGATGGGAGACACCATCTGGTGGTGAAACATATCAGTGCGACTACAGCCCCCTCAAAGCCTTCATGTCACATCCACAGGACAGAGAGTAAAACCTATCTCACTGCGGTTAGAGCAGAAAATGTGACAGCTACACAAATGCACTTTGTGTAGCAGAGAAGAGGCAAGATGAAATGCTATTTTTAAGGATTTAAAGGATAAAAATCTGCCCTATGTCCTGAAGGACTCACACCTGCAGTGCTTTACTCAGTGATCCACTTGAGAGATCAGTGCAGGAATTACTGCAGCTGAACGCTGGTTCGGTGTGTGTGTGTGTGTGTGTGTGTGTGTGTGTGTGTGTGTGTGTGTGTGTGTGTGT
>JAVDPK010001844.1:702498-734501 GCA_034780415.1 Cichlasoma orientale | reverse complement strand
AAATAGGGAAGGACCCAGGGGACCCAGGCCATCCACAGCCCATTAGAAGCTCAGAAGACCTGAGGGTACACATCTTGATGGCAACCGCGAGCACATCTCCGGGGGAGGGAGGAGGGAGACCCTGGATGAAGCCCCCACAGCCAAAGAGCAAGAGTCCAGAGAGTCAGAGACCCCGTGTCCCACAGGTGTCAAGGCTCAGTAAGCCACAGACCCAGGCCCAGCTGTCCACACACACACACACACACACCGCAATTGCTGATAGTCAAGAAATTTGCTACTGCTAATTTCATATTTTGAAATGAGATTTTCAAATGAAATAAAGGCCCCATCTTGAATAGCATGTTCTTAATTCTTTATTCCTTTCTCTTGCCATGCAGAAAAATTCAGTACTTTCTTTTTCTGACACATGTCTGGATTGTTCCAAATGGTTGTCAGTTTACACGGGATGAGTGAAGACTTAGTTATCTTTAAAAATTCCCACCAGGCTGTCGGGGTGGTGTTTATGTTAAGGCTTTTAAAGCAATTACATAATTACATAATTGCATAATTTTATATGACGTGGCACGTGTGTAGTGTGACCTGAAGTGACTGCTTTTGCCAAACTGATCTCTGCTCTCTTCTGTTCCCATCACCCCAACTGCCCCTTCCTGAGCCTGGTTTTGCTAGAGGTTGTTTTTCTTGTTAAAAGGAAGGGGGGGGGGGGGGGGGGGGGCGCACATCGGATTGTTGGGGTTTTCTCTCTATTATTATATATAAAGGGCCTTCAGGTGACTGTTGTTTGTGATTTGGACTGCATAAATAAAACTGAATTGAATTGGATCGCTATTTCCACAGTATTTCTGGGCCTCTTGACTTGAACATTAACATCTTTAAAATTGAATGCCAATGCACAAATTCCCTTTTTGCAAAACAAACTTATTTGCATACCAAAATGCACTCTTTACACCACTTTATGAGGTAGACTAATTCAGCTACTATTTAAAGCAAATATCTAATCAGCCAATCACATGGCAGTATCTCCATGCATTTAAGCATGTAGACACGGTCACGATGACCTGAAGTTCAAACCAAGCATCAGAATGAGGAAGAAAGGTGATTTAAGTGACCGTGACTGTGGCGTGGTTGTTCCTGCTAGACGGGTAGCAGTTCTCTGGGTGAAAATGCCTTGTTGATGTCAGAGGTCAGAGGAGAATGGCCAGAATGCTTCGATTTGATACAAAGGAAACAGTAACTCAAATACAACCAAGGTATTCAGAAGAGCATCTCTGAATGTGCAAAATGTCAAACCTTGAAGCAGATGGGCTACAGCGCAGAAGACCACACCGGGTGACACTCCTGTCAGCTATGAACAGGAAACAGGCTACAACTCACATGGGCTCACCAAAATTGGACAACAGAAGATCAGAAATGTCATTTCTGCTGCAATATTCTGATGGTAGGATCAGAATTCGGCATAAACAACATGACACCATGGCTCCATCCTGCCTTGTATCAGCAGTTAAGGCTGCTGCTGATAGTGTAATGGTGCGAACATACTCAGATGGCCTCCGCAGTCACTCAATCCAATGAAACACGAGACTCTCATCATGGATGCGCGGATGACAAATCTGCAGCAACTGTGTGATGCTGTAATGTCAATATGGACCAAAACCTCAGAGGAATGTTTCCAGCACCTTGTTGAATCTGTGACACAAAGAATTAAGGCAGTTCTGAAGACAGAATGGGGTCCAATCAAATACTAGCAAGGTGTGCTTAATGAAGAGACCAGTGAGTGTATATCCCTGTTACTACGCCTTATTCAGTATGCTAATTTGACATTTAGAAATACCACAGTTTAAACTGATGTGAACAGTGGCAGTGCCATTCTTGAGAGTCCAGGACCTCAGCACCCACTGTGACGTATTTTGAAGTAAAGTCAGGTGAGCGGACTTCACCTGAGGCAGCTCAGCACAGAAGCTACATAGTGTTTCGTCATTTATGTAATGTGGGGCATGTTCCCTATCTAACATCTCTGTCCACGGAAGAACAGTTATATAATCAAAGAGACAGAAATATTAAAACATAAAACCAAAATATCTCATTTGAAATGAATAAAATGAAAAAAAAAAATACAAATTAAAAGTAGCCTAATCCCAATATAAATCTTTGTATCTTATCTGCATCAAAAACAACAGCTCGCCATTAGTTCACAGAGATTGGACCAGCGCGACAGACTTAGATTTTCTTATCAGTTCATTGTGTCGCTCATGTCTTTCACATTCCCTCATTCATAGTTTTTTTTTTTGCAGAGTTTATGTAATGTTTTGTCATGGGTTATGTAACGTTGCGACATGCCGATCAGCTGCCGAAACAGGTTACTAAGACCACAAAAAGTTGGTGACTGTGTCAACCTCAGCTTGTGCTCAGGTTGCTGTGCTTCTGAAACTCCAATGTCAGAAGCAGATGTCCTGTGATTGCACACCCTCTTTTCAATTTGAGTGTTTTATGTATCAAAACATCATAAAAATCATGATGAGAAAAAAAATTACCTGGTCCTTGGCCGGTCTTAAAATGAGATAAATACAACTTCAGATGAACAATAGCGCATTACATATTATAGTGTCATTATTTATTTAACAAAAAGTAAGCCAAAATGCAGAAGCAGTGTGTAAAAAAAACTAAGTACACCCGTACTGCTTCCATGGACATTAAGAGGGTAAGTAGCAGCCGGGTGATGCTAATCAGATCCCTCTATAAAACCAGAGGTTTTGGCATTTTGCTGATCTGGAGCACTCAAATGTGTGTTAACACAACGCTAAGGAGGAAAGAGATCAGCAATGATCTTAAGGAAACAACTGTTGCTGTCCATTGTTATAAGGCCATTTCCAAACACTTTGAAGTACATCATTCTACAGTGAGAAAGATTATTCACAAGCGGAAAACACTCAACACAGCTGTCAATCTTCCGTGGAGTGGACCAGCAAATTCACCCCAAGGTCAGACTGAGTAATGCTCAGAGAAACTTCAAAAAGAGCTACATCTCAGATTCGAAGGGTCTCAGTAAGAATGTTAAAGTTCATGACAGTACATTAGAAAAAGACAAGTTTGGCTTGTTTGGAAATGTTGCCAGGTCAAAGCTTCTTTTGTCTAAAAAGAACATGGCAGCACAGCATCTGAACAAACCACAAGACACAACATCCTGTGGACAGACGAGACCAAATGTTTGAGATGTTTGGCCATAGCGCACAGCACCACATTTGGTGAAACCAAACAGCATATTAGCACAAACAGCTCATACCAGCTGTCAAGCACAGTTATGGAGGGCTGATGATTTGGGCTTGTTTTGCAGCTGCAGGACCAGGATATCCTGCAGTCGTTGAGTTGACCATGAGCTCCTCTGCATACTGAAGTATTCTAGAGTCAAATGTGATCTTTCCAACAGCTAAAGCTCGGCTGAGTCATACAACATGAAAATGATCCCAAGCACAGCAGCAAATCTACAACAGAATGGCTGAAAAAGAAAAGAATGAAGGTGCTGTAATTGTCCAGTCAAAGTCCAGACCTCAATTTGGGAGCTTCAGAGGGCTGCGAATAAACAAATGTTCACAAACATCAATGAACTGAAGCAACAATGTCAAAAAGAGTCACAATAATGTGAGAGTGATATGCCATGTGTTCACTTGAGGTTGCATTTGTCCCATTTTAAGACCTGGTAAGAGCTAGATAATATTTCATTATGTCCTGATATATAAAACCTTAGAAATGGCAGAGGCTGCACTTGACTGTACAACACAAATAGTTCAAACTCTATAATTAAAAACAAGTTAAACAGATATTCCTTTGCAGTAATATTAGTCTTACTTAAGTAAAAGACTAACTTTTTTCATCTGTCCCAGGACCACGAGCAGGCCTCTATAGAGGATATACTGGAAACATTAGCAGCTTCAACACATAAAAGTACTGTAGGCATGCAGATTTTTCAGTCATGTAACCAGATTAACCTCAATCCTTTCAAACTGGGTGCACTGGCAGACCCTAGAGGTAAACCTTTTGTCATATGTCACAGGTGCTTTATACTGTCTATAAAGCACAAACTCTTTCATGACTTTGTCCAGCAATTTGTTCCCAGTGACTTGATATCATTGTTTTCTCTTTATGTTTCTGTCAGCGCTTTTTAAAAATAATATAACTGGGTGAACTCAGGACCTGTCCAGTTCTAATCAGTTTACCTTTTCAGAGAGTCCAACTTTAATCATGCAGTATATGGATATATAAGTGGCAGTCTATGAGGAAGGAGACAGAGATTTCCTTACGTGCCACATCATTTCCTGCAACTGCTTGTAGTGTGCACTGTTTCACATAAACACTGAAAAATGTTGCTGTAAAATTTGGAAAATATTCAACAGGCACCAAGTTGTCCATGAATGTATTAAAAGAAAAAATTGAAAGCTTGATGTTTGAATGACTGGATTTATGCAATTTATATATGCATATTATATACCATTTATTTTACAAACAACCCCAGTTTGTCGCATCTGTTACAGTTTCGTCAGTGCGAGCCAAGGATGGAGCTCAGATGTGAAGCGCTGCCCAAAAGTTGGTCTGAAATCTGCCTTACGTGGCGACTGTGAAGGCCATAGCATATGATTCACATAAATTTAAGTCAAATTTCATAGTCATCAACCCATTCAGTCCCCTTGTGCCCAGAGAATGGAGGCACCGAAGATAATTCCCATCAGGATAGAAATGTTTCCTCACAGGATAAACGTTTGCAGATTTGCAGGCCCCCTGTCCCTCTAATGAATGAAGAGGACCCAAATCATACCAACAAAATGCACCCTGCAGCATCACAGTTCAACCAGATCCCCTCACTGTAAGGGTCAGGCATTTGAGTTTTACATTAATACATCCAAATATAGTCAGTATATCCAGTCATTCAATCTCCAACTGCAAGATCATGAATAAGGCCTAGTAGAAACATTTCCAGCAGAGCTAGGATGGCCTCTGGTGGTGCACCTGAGAAGTGTCATTAATAACATTGGGCAAAGCTTCCATGTTTCCAGGCTGTTCCAGTGCCTGCTTTTTATTATTATTATTAATGTTATATATACTGCCATTCTCCTGCACTTCACAGAGAACATACCCCGACTCTCGCCCTGCCAGAAACAAATCAATGTTCAGTGGGCCAGACTGAGTTTGACCATTACTGTGGTTTTATATTCTTCCTCAGATCTCTTCCTATACCCAATTCATGTGTTTAAGATTCAACAGTTCAAGCTTATTTCATACAGGATAACTTTAATTAAATTCAGTATAGCTGGAAACACACACAAACCAAACATATCAACAAGTTAAAAATCAATATCACTGAAGTAAACTTAGTTGCAGCTGAACTTGATTTGAACGGTCAATTCTGAAAATATTCTAAAATTGTTCTTGCATCAGAAACAAGCTGGAAAAACTCTGGGACTTACTGAACATTGTTTTAAAGTCTGATGGGTTACATGTATAAAATGCGGTACTTCCTTTTGTATTTCTATTTTTAAAAAAAAAAATCAAATATTTTGAGGGAAAAATCTATTATCTATATTTTATTCACATGAAGAGCAACAAAATGGAAAAAGCATCTACAGCATTTCATCCAAGTGCACAAACAAAGGCAGTCTGACCGGGTTTACTGCACATGTGGTACTCTACTACAGTTCTATCATCACATACTGGGACTACCAGTACTACTGACAGAAAATGTGACATAAAAATCAAACTCTCAGGGTGATGTAACAGGACAGTAAGGCCTTTCTAAACGGAGAATGGAAAAATCAGCAGGAAGACGAATGTGCAAGGATTCTGGTTTAACTTATAATCACTCATTCTGTATGAACATAATGGAATAAATAAAGGGGCAATTTCACTGGTAAACTGTAGACAAATATCCCTTAATACCCATTTTCAGTTTTTCCTAGCAACTCATTACCATCATTGCCAGCAACTGTGCACAGATGCCTGTGTAACAATAGTCAGTACTACTGCTTTGTACATAGTTTCTACATTAATGGAACAATATTATGACAACCAAAGAAAAGAGATGCAAGCCTTCTGAATGTATGCCATGACCTCAGTTAGATCATAATAGCAATGGACTGCAGAAGTACCACTTTGGCTGAGGGTACAGATGTATTTAAATAACATCTTGGTGCAAAACTATATTTCAAGAGACTCAATAAATAGCTTGGATACACAGGTGGCTAAAACTGGACTACCTTTAAACTTTCTGCATTCCTATTTTCAGCTGACAAGTAACAGCTTCCTGAACAGATTATCAACACAGACTGTTCTTCTGTATACTTTGGATACTTCAATATGCACATTAGCCCTTATAAACACAACATTCATCAGCAAATGACCTCTCGGGGTTGTCTCAAATCAAGAGATGCTGTAAAAAGCTTTGACCAAGACTCTTGATCAGTTCAATGTGTACAGTTCCTCTTTACACTCTAAACACACACAAAAAGAAAGCAAATTTTTAAAATGTTTAAAATTAAAATGCTTAAAACAGTACATCCAAAAATGCAAGGGAAAAATGCTTTGGAGTTGAGCATATTTACATTATAATTACAACTTTACAAGAGCATGGAGCCAAAGAGTGAGTCTGTGAAGTGACTTCACTGCAGGCAAGTAATCGAAATACAAAAACATGTTGATTAAAGCTCGGCTGGGATTATGGCTGAGGGTGAAAGGAAGGAAGGAAGGAAGAAATGAATGTTTAGCTCCAGTGTGCACTGCCTGCTCTCACCTAAGACACATTGGCTGTTGATTTAAACCTGCACTATTATTTTCTGTACATCATCTACAGTAAACAATGGGGAGTTTTTTCAGTACATTCAATTGATACAAACACAAGTCTTCCATTTGTTCATCAATAAACCAATCTTGTAGCCCAACCATGACTAGTATAGCAAACACTTGGGATGACTAATTAGTACAGACAGACAGGCAGTTACTGTTCCAACAGAGAAACACATGGTTAGTTTAACTCTAAGGATAATCCCATCTATCAACTAACAGTAATTTAAATTTATCATTGCTGAGGAATCCCTGACACCTGCATCTTCACTTACACAGTAATATTGACATTAAATCATACTTTTTTTTTTTTTTAAGTTGCTGTTTTACAGCTCACAATGCAAGGTGCCTGAGATGTGGCTGGGCTAAAGGAGTTTAGGTGAAAGCATGATTGTCTGCTCAGGCATGAGGTTTAGATGAGAACTGTGGAGGAGGTTTGGTCGACAGCATAAAACATGAGGAGTATGTGTTGCATCTGACAACACCCTGTCACACACACACATTCAGAGCCACCCTGAGCGATCACGTACAACAGACAGGACAGGACCAATCTCAAAAATTACAAACGCCCTGTCCAACCAGCTAGAGCACAACCAGTGCTCTGGATGAGGGGAGTTAAAGGACACAGTCCTAAAATAGTGCAAATACTGCTGTTGTCCCAAAGAAACAACCCAGTTGCCTGTAACTGGGGGGGGGGGACTTGGTGGAGCGCCCGAATTACAGATATTTTCGGAGTGTAGGCAGGTTCTCGTCCATCCAGCGCTGGTTCAGCCTGATGGTTTCCAAAGCTTCCTGCACGCTCCTCATCTGAGAGCCGCGCTCCTTCAGACTGGAGAAGAAAGCCTGCACCTGTGACACATCAAAACACACGAGATGCTAGCTCGGGAAACAAGTACACTGAGACTCAAATAAAACATTCTCTTAGAAATTGAAGAATGTACTTGATTAAGTTGTGCCTGTGTGGAGAACTGGGAGGTAGCAGATTTGATGATTGTCTGGATTGCAAAGGAGCCGACAGGAAACCTGCAGCCATAGAAAAAATTTGTTTAATTTTCAGGTAAAATTATCTCAAAATGCATTACTGGGGGAAACTGCCCGAGGCTGACAGGAACCACTTACTTCTCAATGAGGCGGTCCCAGTTCGCTTGTATGAAGTCCCATGCAAACAAATAACCAGCAAAGCCTTGACATGCAGTGCTGATGATCAAAGGCAGCTCCTGTGTCTGAATATTTCCATTCAGACTAAACTTCAGAATCCTAGAAAAAGAAAAAAGTTGTTAAATGATCCTGATCCTAACTGCACAGCAGGGGTGTCAAATTCTTTTTTTTTTTTTTTGATCACGTACAGCACAAAATGATTCAAGTGGAACAGACTGAACTAAACCACTGCATAAGAAAACACTTCTCATTTTTTTCTCCCTTTCGTTAGTATAATAAAGTAAATTTTGAAAGCTTTAAGCCAAGATTTTTAAGAAGCTGGCCATAAGCAAACACACTCTTCATCACACTCACTTAAAAATATGACAGACAATGGAAAGTATAATTTTTTCAAAATAACCTGGAGACGCTGAGATGTCTTAAAAAAAATAAGATTAATTTGAAAAATATATCTCTTCCTGTCTTCACTGAGTCTGCTGCTGTTACAATTTACAGACCACAGTGAAAAAGCACAAAACCTTTAAACGTGGATTTTGTCAAGATTGAAACATTTTTATCTTTCCAAACATTTTTACTCCTGTCTAGTAATGCTGACATCATCACAAAAGGAATAACAATGCATTTTATTGAAAATTTGGAGTAGCTAATGAATTTACTGTAATTTTCACACAAACGCATCAGCGGGCCAAACTGGCCCCTCTGGTGAGCCGGTTCTGGCCACTGGGCCACATGCTTAACACCACTGTCATACAGCACAAATTGTCACTATTATTATAACAGGTGTCAGAACAAATACATTCAAACACACAAATCTCAACTTATAATACACATAAGACTGTTTTTCACGACTTGTTAAATATCCATGATTTAGTAAATACAGATTATCAGAAGGACTGGTGCACTGGAAACTGTTGAAAGCGCTGAGAGTGAAAGCGAGGTTTTCGATTTACTGGTCAGTCTACGTTCCTACCCTCACCCATGGTCACAAGCTCTGGGTAGTGACTAAATGAACGAGACTAGGCATGCCAGCAGCAGAAATGAGTTTTCTTCTTCGAAGGCTGGCTGGGCTCTCCCTTAAAGATGGTGAGAAGCTCAGTCATTCAGGAGGGACTCAAAAGTAGAGCTGCAATGAAAGAAGTCAGGCTCGGACTAGGATGCTTTCTGAGCACCTCTTAGGTGAGGTGTTATGGGTATTATGAGGTGCTACTGGGAACAGGCCACAGGGCAGACACAGGACATGCTGGAGAGATTACATCTGGGAACACCTCAGTGGACCCCCAGAAGAGCTGGAGGAGGTGGCCAGGACGAGGGAGGTCTAGGCTTCTCTGCTTAGACTGTTGTTTATTCAGGCCCAGATAAGTGGCAGAAAATGGGAAGATGAAAAAATGGATGGATTTAGTAAATTATGTTTGGTTAATCTCTATACACCCAAAAAAAAAAAATCACATTGGATGAAAATGACAACTACATTTCAGCATAATCTAATCATCCAAAAAAAAATTGTCTAAATCAGCTTATTGAAGATCTATATATTTTGATGTATATGACATCATTACAGTATAATAATGCAGAAGGGGTACTTTAAAAACAAACATTTAAGCCACCCACTGAGCCAGCAAAGATGAAGACTGCATATGTTAATAAAAAAGAAAAAGAAAAAAGAAAGCTAAACAATACTTAGCAGAACTTTGCAGGAGTTGGGGGAGGGGGGGCAGAGCGTAAACTCACTTGGTTTTAAACAGTGTATAATCAACAAATGCAAAGACAAACTTACTGTACTAAACGCTGTGGGTCCTGAGTGGATGCTAGGCCCTTTAGCATTTTTCGCTTCTCTGAATCATACGTGGCATGTTCATACATGTCGAGCAAAGTTTCCCAATCTTCATCAGAATGACCAGCCACTGTAAATACAGCTTGCTGCAGATCACCTGGAATCCTAAAATAATAAATATAAAATGGAACAAATATTTAACTTTTTTCCTGCTACTCACATGCTACATCCTGATTCAATTAAGTCCCCTCCTTTTCTAACAGTCTTTGAGCAATACTGTTCACCCTGTTACCACTTTGACCCTAGCCAGAGTAAGAAAATGAAAATGGTCTGTACGTACTTCAAGGTCCCATTCGACTCTTTGTACTCTTTGAACAGAGACTTGGCCTGCTGGATGCAGTTTTTGTCACTCAGGCTACAGGCCATCTCTAGCAGAGCTAAGCGCAGCTCCTGTTTGGACACACTCTCCTCTTCTCCCCATGTTTGATTGTCCATCAGAGGACCGAAGTGTGCCAGAATGTATTTCTGTCATAAAAAAAAAGAAAAGAAAAAGAAAAACATGGATTAAAAATATACAAAACAAAAACAGACCATTGAATAGAAACCCCAAATGCAGATCAACTATAGGCGAGAAGACATAGCCTTAAAAATCTTTCATGGTCTGACCTTATCAAAGATAACTTCTGAGTAGTGTCTCCAACATACTATTACAAATGAAGCCATTTAAAATGGCCAGCTGGTCCTTGACAGGACTGCGGTGGATCCTTGGCCGATCCTTGGCCCTGGTCCTCAACTGTAATGAGTTTCCCTGCCTGGGACGTGGGCAGTGCGACCACGAGTAGTAACGCTTTTAAGCAGCATTTAGAAAAATTGGTGGGAATATCTTGTGTATCCACCAGGGGAAGTGGTGATAATGGAAGCACATTCACTCACAGCTTGCTACACTGTATATTCAGGCATTTTCAATTTGCTCAGGGGTTCTATAATTATAACAGAATCATAATGTTGAACCTTTCTGCAAAACACTAATACTGATGTTTGCATGCAGCAAATAAATTAGAGGTTGTGCAAACTGAACAACAAAAACAGGAGACAGAAAGTGATGCTTTACATACACACGACAGTTATTGCTAATGTTTCTGAACATGAAAGCATGAAACTTATGTAACCGCACTGCTAATGTTTTTAAACAATAAGTAAAATCTAGTGAAATTTAAATGTGAATTGGTTATTACTGGGTCCCGTCAGAGAAGGGATGTAGTGAACAAGATTTATGAAGGCCTTAAATAAAATTAAAAAATAACCTATTTTGCAATCATCTTTATGACTGTGTTACTGTACCTACATTATAATCAACCCGGGCCTTTTTGGCCACATAAACTATCTTTATAGAACTGTGATGTTATAGTTGTTGCAACTTCTGCTGCCACTTTGGCCAGATCTCTCTGAAAAAAAAAAAAACAGTTTTTACCCTGATAAATAAAGAATATATAAAAGTCACTTTGCCAAAACATGATTGCAGCTTCTACCTGTGACAGGAGTGTTCTTTCTCAATCAAAATGAATGAAAGAAAGAGATTTGACAGATTATAGGCCAAAAAGTCATTTATACCAATTTAAATACACAAAATCTCTTTTTCTTTTTTTGGCAAATACCAAAAATCTTTTTTTGGTACAACACCAGTAAAAAGGAGCGAGAGAGAGAGAGATGCTGGTGTCGGCTGTCATAGCTAACAAAGCTTCCACTGTTTTACAAGCAGCTGTTAGACGCTCACTATTATACCTCTCTCCTGACCTACATGTATGCAAATTATAAAGAAATAATGGGTCATTTCAGGCTCAAGACTTTTGCACAATATCAAAGTTTAAATAGATTTATAGGATAAATAAAAATATTAGGTTGTAACCTGACAGAAAAAACTGTAGGCCTGAATAAGTAACATCCCTGCAAACAATCAATGAAAAATTAGATTCTACCTGTATCAGACACAACCTACACATCGGCTGGTTCTGTTGAACCTTTTGAATTAAAGCTGAAAGTCTGCCCTTCAATCACATCTCAGCTGTTTGGTTTAAAATCCCTTGTGGTGGTGTACAGAGGCAAAACTACAAAAATTCTGTCTTTACTGGAAATCTAATTTGTGAGTTAAGTACCTTCATGCGGGCCGCAAGCCCGAACTCCTGTCTTTTTTCAAGTAGTCTGTAGATATTATTGAGCTGTAAGAGGGCCTCTGTCACCGGAGAAGTCTCAGTTTCCGCTGACATATAGCTCAACAGATTGAGGACTTGCTGGAAGGATACACGTCCCAATCTAGTGATGACACAGGACAAATGAGGAACAATGGAGCATCGAAATGAAGTAGAAGAACTGAAGGAGACTTTTATGACTGAATACAATTAAAAGACTTTGATACCTGGAAAGAGCAAAGATGTTATGTATAAGTGAAGCACGGTCCTCGTGTGTAAGAACACTGACATTTTTGATCAAAGCTTCCGAAAGAGCAGTCCAGCCACTCTTTCCATAGTCCACTATGTAGAAGCCCGTATTTTTGTAATTCAGCTTCAGCCACTTCGCCTTTCCTGGCAGCTTAAGAGTGGCTGAAAAGACACACAAACACATGAATACACTAAAAACTTACCATCTGAGAGCATTTCCACCTATAAGAATTAGAGTAGGTTTATATTTTAGTCTTTTACCTGATTCGGTCTTCAAAGTGAAAAGCTGTTTGCACTCAGCAGCCAAACTACAGTTGTTAGTCATGTATGTCACTGGAATGTTCCACAAGCTAAACAGAGCACATGGTACAGTTAGGGTTGCAGTGTTATTATGATCTATGTGTGTCTGCATGTGTGGTAATGTGAAACCCACCTTGAAGCATGCGTGGCATTGTCATATGTGAGCAAGAAATGCTCCTGTGTGAGTTTCACCTGGTCACCTGTGAGGTATACAGTGACCAATGGGAAGCCTTTCTGTGATGTCCATGAGCTCATCATCTCTGATACATTCATGTGCTGCGTGGACAACTCGATCTGAAGATAAGGAGGGGAAAATTTGATCTATGTATGCAGCCCAATGCCATGCATTCGTTGTTTTGTTTTTTAATGAATGGGAATAATTGTGGGCTAAAATTTCGCAGCTATATTCTCAAGATTTGTGAAAGTTAAGCATCAGCAGGGGGCACCATGGGCAGTTTTAACTGAGGTTGAAACACCCTTGGCAAAATGACAGAGTCTGTGTGTGTCTGCCTTATGCTCTGGCATCCTTTCAGAGGGGAATAACCAAGAACAAACAAGGGATCAATTAATTATTTCAACATCAAGTAATATCAGCAATTTTTGGCTATTTTACAATTCATTTTATAGGATACACTTCTGCTAATATAAACTACTCTGACTGCCTATTGTGTGAAGACACTAAAACTAGCTAAATCCTGTCAGGAAGAGTATATTTTCACTGGGTGTCATACTGCAGCGGAAAGTGAACAAATTAAGAATATCTAAAAACTACTTATAAATAGTTATAGTAATTATATAGTTATAATAGTTATAAATAGATTACCAGTTAAAAACAATGTGGCACTGGGGGTATAGAGCAGGGAATCAATGGGCCATCTGCTCAGTACTCATGGATATGTGTAATCATCTGTATCTCGCACAGTTACAACGCTATCCACTGACAAACCTTTTCACAGACAGACAGACAGACAGACAGACAGACAGACAGACAGACAGACAGACAATGAGAGTGGTGCAGACGGCTGTAAAGGCCGCAGTCTGGTAGTGGCTGGTGGCACTGTAACATCTTTAAACCGATACCTGCCATTGTACATTAAGAATAAGAATGCTATGTTTAACTGGTATTGTATTTCTGGCACCAAATTGCAAGGGCAGCAACATTTAAATGTCTAGTCAACCAGTCACGCACACCGCTAGAATGCCACAAGCACAACAACCAGCTGATCCAAGCAGATTTGGGCAGACCGTAAAAAGAAGTAAATAAATAATTACATAAAACGCATATTAGGGAAATCTGTTCAGGTTACGTGTGCCAGAAAGACAAAAAAATTAGATTTTTAAATCAACAAATATTGATATTGGTTTTAAAAATCCTATATCAGTGAGGCTCTATGGTAGGTTTCACCAGGACTACATATTGCCATGATCACATAAACATAAACTCATAAGGTGACAAAATACCAGCCTCGGTGTCAGTAAAAACAGAAAAGCACACATATACGTGAACATAAAAACACAAATGCACCCACCTTTGTGAGGCTGTTCCACAGGTCATCAGTATCTGTGTTTAATCCACTGAACTGTTTGAGATATTCAATGATACCCTTTCTGAACTGTTGAGGTCCAGGCAAGAAAGCATTCAGCATTAGGAGAATGGATGCACCCTGGAAGACAAAGATACACAGCATCTGTGGTCCGATCCCAAACAGAGGAATATCTACTAATTAACTAACTATAACTTCATGTGAAGTCCACTATTCCCTGAAATAAACAGCTGGAAATCAAAGTTAAGTGAAATAATGAACAAAGCATGGGATGCACTTATATATCAAAGTTTACCTTTTCATAGGAGACAGAATCAAACATCTCTTCTACTTGCTCTGGTGTACTGACTTCTGTCGACACAGCATGTGAGGAGTTTAGTGCATCTTTGTCCAAAGTTCTGAACCGCACTGAGAGGAATGAATTACCCTGCAAACAAACAGAACATACTGCAAATGACGGTAGAGAGGCACGCAATGTTTTCTCCTTTAAACTGCATGACAAGTAATTTATGAACCATATGACTGAACTTACAGCATCCAGCTGGGGAAACACTTCCTGCAGTGACATGTACTGCATGTAAGTAGCAAAGCCTTCATTAAGCCACAGGTCATTCCACCATCTCATAGTCACCAGGTTTCCGAACCACTGCAAGACAATATTGGACATAAATTTAGATCTCAAACACATTCACGATCTTTGTTCGTTTTCACAGAAACAAACACAAACAAAAGTACCTGATGAGCGAGCTCGTGCGCAATGACAGAGGCCACCACTTGTTTTTCCAGGAAAGAGGAATTTTTGCCCACCAAAAGGGTAGTTTCCCGAAAAGTGATTAGCCCCCAGTTCTCCATGGCTCCTGCCAGGAAGTCAGGGATGGCTACCAAGTCTGACAAAAGAAAAAAAAAGACCATATGGAAGTGTCTAAAAATGGTACAGGGGAGAACATTTACACTAGGGTAAAGCACAGTGTGTATAAATTAAATGTCCAATGATTTGCTCACCTAGTTTTTTGAGGGGGTAGTTAATGTCAAAGAACTTATTGTAAAACTCCAGCAGTTTAGAGGCTGTGTCCAGAGCATAGTCAGTGTGCTCCTTTTTCTCTGGTACAGAGTAGACTGACACCTAACACGAACAACACAAGGTATTTATAAGCATACACACACATATACAGTTTATCAGCAACAACACAACCTCAATGAACAGTAAATAGCAAAAATACATATATAAATTTAGAGAGCATGAACTGAAAGCAGAAAATGCATTCTCTGTTAGAACTACCTGGGTTTCTGAAACATTTCTGGTGAGAGGGGTGAAGTCAGCAACGATGAAGGCCACCAGGTAAGTGCTCATGTTGACACTGGTCTTCTCAAACTCATCCTGCACGAGGCCATTGGCAAGATTTGTGGATTTTGCCTGAAACACACATCACAAGGATGAGATAACTACCAGTTCATTTCAGTAACGTATCCTGTATCAACAGTTGATTTATTGTTAAGGAATACAGCACCGCAGAACACCAACTGGTAGTTTTAATTGTAAATCATAATCTGAGAAGCCAGAAGAATTACCTAAGAATTACTCAAGTCTTCAGGACAGGATGAGACATGTTATTACTATGTTATTATAATTGTGTTCTGTAAATTCTAGCTAAATAGTGACAAATGCACAATTTAGGTTACTGCAATTGATAATACCTTGAAAAAAAAAGAGAAAATTAGGCTGTGAACTCTATAATAAAGTGGATAAACCTGTCAAGTTAGCCTACTCATAGCCTACACAAAATTCTATTTCATTTTGTACATCCAAGAGAGTACAGATTAACAGCTGGCATTAATTTAAGCTTGTCACCACTCAACAGCTGTACAAAAAACAAGTAGACCCTGTTCCTTCCTTACCACACAGAAAGCATTCAAAAATCATATTCAGTATGTTCAGAACAATTATTCAAAAGTCTAACTTCTATTAGTAAATTAAACTCTCATGCTACTAAAACCAAATGTAATTTAAAGCTTGTTTCAGGCTATGTCAGTGTTCCAGTTTTACTTTATCTATTATTACTGGTAGTATCACAGTGCAAGAAGTAAATTGAAAAAAAAAAAAAAAAAAAAAGAATGTCAACCACGCATTAATGAAGCCTTTTACAACACCAGGTAACAAGTTTCAACCCCTGGTATCATAATGCAAAACTCATTAATTTTACATTACCTTGGGCATGTTGGAAAGAGTGATGTAGTTTTTTTTTCTGCTGATTTTAATCAGGAATGTGGCTTTGAAACTTGGTTCATCAAAACAAGGGAAGGCCTTCCTGGCTGACAGTGGCTCAAATTGTGTTGCTGCTAGGACACTGGAAACAAGAGCAAGATAAACATGACCTACTTAAGCAGAGAAATATTTAAACTCAATAAAACATCCTCTTTTAGTATTTGCTATTTTTATAGCACTCATTTATTAGTGTCCTTGAGCTGAGTCCATAGTCGATACATATAGCAGAACCAATTCAATTTTATTTATATAACAATTCACAACAACAGTCACCTCAAAGCACTTTATACTGTCAAATAAAGATTCTACAGTATTAGAAAGAAACCTCAACAATCACACAACTCCCTATGAGCAAGCACTTGGCAACAGTGGGAAGGAAGAACTCTCTCTTAAAAGAAAGAAACCTCCAGCAGAACCAGGCTCAGAGTGGGGCAATCATCTACCACAACCAGTTAGGGGTGAGGGGAAGGAGAAGAGAGCAGACAACAGAGAGCAGCGAGAGGCAGCAAAATAACACACACTATGGGAGGATGAGTTTAATAATTAGTAATGTTTAATGCGATAGTGCTGTATAAACACACACGGAGTGAAAAGAGATGAGTGAAGACAAAATGCTCAGCGCATCATGGGAAGCCCCCCCAGGGTCACCTCATCAGGCTTATCTGTAAGCTGCATCAAAAAGGAAAGTTTTAAGCCTAATCTTAAAAGTAGAGAGTGTCTGTCTCCCAAATCTAAACTGGGAGCTGGTTTCATATAAGAGGGCCCTGATAACTGAAGACTCCCATTCTACTTTTGGAAACTCTAGGAACCACAAGTAAGCCTTCTGTCTGAGAAAGTGCTGTGTTACAATAATAAGGTACTATGAGGTGTTTAAGATATGACAAGGCCTGCTTATTCAATATTTTGTATGTGAGAAGAAGGATTTTAAATTCAATTCTGGATTTAACAAAGCGCCAATGAAGAGAAGCCAATATGAGAGAAATATGCTCCCTCTTTCTAGTCCCTGTCAGTACTCTCACTGCAGCATTTTGGATAAAGTAAAGAATTTCAGGGAGTTTTTAGGATAACCTGATAATAATGAATTACAATAATGCAGCCTAGAAGTTAAAAAAAAAAAAAAATGCATGAAGCTTTAATACAAACAGTGTGTTCTAGTCTCTATAGTAAAATATTGTGGTCAACAGTATTGCACCGAGGTCTAACATGACATGCACAGGGCTTTTATTTTTGAAATAAAAGGAAGGTTAGAATCATCTATAATTAGCTAAGACAGCGGGATCAAGTAAGGACTTTTTAAGTAAGGGTTCAATTACCACCACCTTTAAAGCCTGTTGTACATAGTGTGCTAATAAATAACAAATGAGACAGGCATACCTTTTGTTTCCATCTTTATCAGTGTAGGAGCTGCTGTAGAAACCATCATACGTGTTTGAGAGTTTGGCAGCATATTCCAGTGTCAAAACACAGTATTGGCCTGCTTCCAGGTCCTTAGAGAAATTAATAGCTAACTGCTGTCTGGGTTTGTACTCCAGTACAGCCACATCGGTGGCCTCCCCATCACCAAACTGGAAGAGAGACCGTGTTAGTCACAAACTGGCAGACAATGCATCAAAAGAAGAAAAGGTAAATTATTTATTCATCAGCACACAAAAAAAACCTCTTCAAACCCACCTTGAAGGTTGCTTTGGTAATGTTGAGATTAGCACCATGGAATACAATGCGGCTTGTGCTGTGAAGCACAGACATGTTGATAACAGTTCGGCCAGTGAAGGTCATTTTGTCAAGGTCAGGGTTCAGGGTGAGGTCATAGTTGAGAGGCTTTATGCTTTGAGGGAGTCGGAGCTGTGCCCATGGAAACAATTCACCATTTGTGGAGATGGGGTAGACTGGTTCAATGGGATTGGTCTTGTTTGGCTTACAACCTGCCTGCAGAGGATGGAGGGTTGGAGTGAGCATGGAGAAATAAAAAAGGTCTTTTTTGTTTAAAAGTTGATACCCTTGAAAAGTAACTACATATTCGTCTTACCTTGGTAAAGGTGCAGCCAGGTAGTAAGTACAGTACCATGGTCATAGAGGCCACTATCACTAGGACTAACACACATACAACCATAGTACGTGCTGAGGGTCGCGAACATGACCTGAAAACAAAAACAGGTTAACATTGTGTTAACTCATTTTAAATACGAAGAGGGTGTTGCAGCTAAAATGGTTGTTAAGCTTTGGTTAAATCAAGCTTTAATAAATGACATTTTGACAGTGTGAAAAATTATCATCTTTCAGAATGTGACAGTCTGCTTTGAGTGATTCGTCAGGTAAAGTTGAAGGCTGCACATGTGAAAACTTTTTACTTTGTGACAGGATGTGATATTTGAATACTGTTTTTTTTTTTTTTTTATATTTAGTCTATGCAGTCAGTAACGGTACTTTAAGTTTGAGCTGCACAATTATTTTGTCTATCACTATGATTATATTTAACGGGTACTTTTATTTACGGAGCACTGCATACCACACAGGAAATTCTTTTTTAGCAAACAAACTAAACAGCATTCCAAATGATGAACTCTGCGTTACCTTGGTGGAGCCTGTCTGGTGTACGGGGAAGAGTTGGATCTGCGAGCGGCGCTTCGGTTCATAAAGGACATGCCCAGCAGACGCGCTGAAGACTCACAGTCCTCCTCATCGTCCTCCATGTCGTTTTCCCCCAGGCCTCGCACGAGTAACCGTGAGCTACGGGGCTCAAACGTCACTTCATCTGGGTCAAGAGCAGGAAATGTCTAGAGAGAGCATATCCAGAGGCTCTGTAATTCTCCAGTTAAACCATGCAATGATTCCCATATATTGTGAATAACTGTATAGCCTTTCCAGGTAAATTCATTAGCACAGGATAAGATGTCATATGTAGAGGGGGTGAAGAGACTGCAGAGAGCGCAGAGGGCTGAATGATTTAAAAAAATAAATAAAAAAATCAGGACAGGGAAGGTCAAGATAACAGGTAATGACAGGAGAGAGGTGTTTTAATCACGATCGCAGCTGTTTCCATAGAAATCATCACTGAAAGAATGCAAAAGGGTTGAGGAACTTTAAGAGAGGATTTAGTGGATATCAGACGAGAGGAAGAGTTTACAAACTTTATTTATGAGGTTTTATAATACAGTTTCCACAGTGGTGACTGAAAACTAATGAACTGCAGATGTAGTATTAACATAATGAAGACGTAGAATTGTCACCACACTAAAATCAAATGTCAGACAAGAGACAAATACTGCCCCAGTCTGCTTACATTATAAACACACACTACTGACATACTGGAAAAGTAGTGGAGTCTTTCGCCAAATCCACAACATCAGGCTCCTCTTCAAACATGCTATTCTCAATCATGTTTCTCGGCAGGTTGGCACGCTCTGGAACACAAAGAGGAAGAGAAATGAGACAGATGCTGCTCAAAAAAAAAGGGGAAATGACTGAAAGGAGAGAGATGAAACAGAATACAGCTGATTGTGTAGAATTACAGAGTAGCACAAGAGACTATCCAGCACAAAGAGTATTGCTGACACAACATGAAGCCACATTTCACAAAGCATTTCTGCAATTTCCTGTTAGTACACCTTCTTCAGTGCTTCCTGGTTCTTTGACCTACAGTACATAGAACAGGTTCATCAGGATTGTGAGACCTTACAAATCTGGTGAGAGTTCTTTTTTTACAGTTAAATACAGTGAACTAAAAACTAAGACGGTCCCCAACCAGGAAAAGGCTAAGACAAAGAATATTTGTCACTAGTCTATGTGACATGCAATTTTTAAAGGACTGTTTTCAAGCCAACCTGCATATGCAGCATTGTGACAAGAGAAGCCCTTGTCTTACAAAATTAATGTCATTGCCTGGCAGCCAGATTCTCCCCTCAGTAATCCCTGAAACAATCAGAGGCATGTTCAACTTCCTGATTCAATAACTAAAGTAGTAAAACACTGAGCTATGCAACTTTCCAGTTTTGCCTCACAAACCATTCATGGTTTTACAGACTAAACAATTTTCTCTTTCTATATGATGTTTGATGTGAGTGGAAAGCACAGAAAGACACTGTTTACGCTGAAACAATTACAACAAAGATGAGTTTTAACTCCTAAAAAGAGAGTGAGCAGCCCAGAAATGTCAGAGGTGAATTATTTTGCTCCTTGTCTGGTCAGTACAGTGTTTCTGATATGACAGCGTGGGTCGACACAGTCTCTCCTGTCTGAACCACATTGCTGAACGATGAATGCCTATTAATAGGCCAGGAGCTAAGCAGTGGGTAATGTGCAATGTCTAGAGGAGTTTTTAAGAATAGCATCTACTAAACACTTTAAACTTTAATGTTTGTCATATCTTCTTCTAACAGCTGTGGGATACTTGTTGTTTGTTGTTACAGTGCCACATATTTCATATGAGCAAAATGGCATGCTCATATGAGGGAAGTGGTTATCACGATGGTTAACATAACGAAGGATGACTGTGAAACACCCACAAGTCTATATGTAAACACAGTAAAGCCGTTTATCTGCAAACTGGGGTTTTCCGGTTTACTCAAAACATGTATAAACCCAAGAGCAGTCTCACAGAACTACAGGTAATAACGAATCTTGATCTTGAATTAAATATGTGTCTGAGTTTGGAAAGTGTGTCCCCTAAGTTATAACACCCAGCAAACACACTGCTTCACTGCAAAATGGCTCATCGCTTAAAGCCTATAGGAAGGAAGAATCTGTAAAGGCTTTCGCATCATTATCTGATAAAAACACGATTGCATAATACAAGTCTGGTGTCGAAAATCAAAGTCACAACCAAACGTCCTCAAAAACACATACACAAAAACAGGAAGTCATACTACTGTGATTTTACTGGTGCTTTCCTGTGAGCTGTTACACTGCGTGCACTGGCCTTTTTGTTTGCTTTAATAAAACTCTGCGCGTCCTGGGACCATAACAGAGGTTATAAACAATATGAGTGGCTGGGAGCCCAAGCTGAACTGAGCGTGACTTATCAGCTCTCCACACCAAGAGAAAACACAGCTAGTATTATCACACCATCACGTTTACATCAAGCAAACAGAGCTGCTGTGTTGTTACAGATATTAAGATGTAACAGGGGAATACTATGTTAAGACAACCACTGTTTTAAGTCGTTAGAAATTTGTTTCTGACTTAATTTCACTTCAAACAAAATCAAAAACATAATTTAAGGAGCCCGGCGGGCATGAGCTTATGGGGGAAATGAAACTCGTATGTAAATGTATGTCACATCACTGTAGGACGGTCAGATATCACTGTGTTTAAGATCGCTTCTGAGTGTAAAATTAAGCAAATTACACAGCAAAGACATAGCTGTTTTAATACTGTTTGTTAAAAGTCGCTCTCAGCATGTGTCCTCGAGTGAATGTCACTCCCAGTGAGCTTGCAGCCAAATGTCCCGGCAGTTATTAGCTGGCCTGCTGCTGTTAGCTTGCTCTTACTGTGCCTTCCGTCTTTGCCTACTTACCTGAACCATTACTGTCAAACAAATCCATCGTGAGATATCTCAAAAGACCTTGTCCCGTCCAAAAAGCTGGGGAGCCTCTGCACTTTGAGAGACGCTCGACAGACGAGATGGTTTTACTGCTGGCCACAACCTACCGCAGGCAATGAGACCCCACTGTAGCGGTAGCTAACTACGTAGTAGCTAGCCTGGAACTAGCCAACTTCTGACAATTGTAATTGACAGAAAGACATTCAGTTAGCTAACATTAGCCGCTTTCCATAACTTTATCGCCCATAGCTGTTTATTCAAGTTAAAAGGCGAGCAAGGCGCGGCTGTCTTTAGCTAATACGCCTTCACCTAAAACGTGTGAACTACTCTTTCTCTCTAAAAACGCTCGGCAAATAACAAACACACCAGCAAATGACACTTTTCCTCCTCTCCGACCAGTTGTTGACAACCTCCCATCAAATTACAATACTGACATCTGATTGGATGTTACTATTGGGAGGCGGGGCCACGCGCACTATGGGCACATGCACGCCAACACAAACACGTTTTGATTATCCATTCCTGAGAGGACACTGATACACTGAGTGCATAATATGATCACATGGTTATGATTGATCATGGTCAGTCACAGCCAGTGACTGACTGTCCAGACCCCTACCACTACTTCACCTTATTTATATTTGTTAGATAAGCCTGACTCTAAAAATGTTTCAATAAACCTTTCTTTCTTTCTTGAGTAAAGCAAAACACATTCTGGACCACAAATGTCAAGGTTGGACTACCTTTTGCCTTCAGAACTACTTTTTTTTTGTGGCATAAATTCAAAAAGGTGCTGAAAACAATCCTCACAGATTTTGCTCCACGCTGACATGACAGCATCACACAGTTGCTAAATATTTGTCAGCTGCTCTTCCAAATTTCCCCTTCAACCACATCCCACAGGTGCTCTACTGGACAGATCTGGTGGCTGTGGAGGCCACTGGAGTACAGCATTTTTCCAATCTTCTATTGTCCAATTTTGGTGAGTCTGTGCAAATATTATCTTCAGTTTCCTGTTCTTAGCTGACAGTAGTGGTACCCTGTGTGATCTACTGCTGTAGTCCATCTGCTTCAAGGTCTGACGTGTTGGGCGTCCCATAGATGCTCTTCTGCATACCGTGTTTTTAATGACTGGTTGAGTTACTGTGGCCTTGCTATCAGCTCAAAATAGTTTGGCTATTCTCCTCTGACATCAAAAAGGTATTTTCACCCAGAGAACTGCCACTCACTGGATATTTTCTCTTTTTCAGACCATTCTCTGTAAACCCTAGAGATGATTGCATGGGGAAAATCCCAATAGATCAGCATTTTCTGAAATACTCAGACCAGCCGGTCTTGCATCAACAACCATGCCACCTTTCTTACTCATTCTGATGCTCAGTTTGCACTTCAGCAGGCTGTCTTGACCATATCTACATGCCTAAATGCTTTGAGTTGCTGACATGTATTTGGCTGCTTAGATACTTGCATTAACGAGCAGTTGAACAGGCGTACCTAATAAGGTGGCTGCTGAATAAATGTAGTATGACTTTACTGGACTATACAGTAGTTGGTGCTATGTTCTCAGATTGTATATATTTTCTTTGTCTGTTTTCTGATGCGTGTAGTTTCACGAGTATCATTTTTGCTTTTGTCGCTTTCAGCAATTTTGTAAAGTTTCAAATAAATCCTTCACATTTCATTTTTGTGTCTGAACACTTTTTACTCTACATTAGTCCCACATGTTTGTAGTACTCTTTCCAAAGTCAGTGAGGTTTTGATAAAAGTAAAAAGCACATTTGGTGTCCAAGTCTTGAGACAGTCGTTTTTAATTCATTCATCGCAGAGATTAAGGGATTGAGTGATATGAAAAATCCCTCAACTATTTTGAGAACTGCGTTAAAAGTGGTGAGAATGAAGTTCCTGATGTGAGAATTACACCAAAAAACTGTAAGCATGACTCTTTTACTTTGAGTTACTATCTCATGACCTACCCTTTTCAAATACTGCAAACTCAAATATAACTCACCCAATCTGAAGCTGACACTACTTGTTTTTAACCAACTTCTCAAATTTTACAGTGTGTGTGTGGTTATGCTTTTGAAATGTGCTTGTGCCGGAACAACTGTGGTAAAAATGGCTTTGTGAAAAAGTTCTGCTTAAAAAAAAAATTTGTACATACTTAATGTGAATTCTGAGTACATGTGTAGCTCCCTAAAGACTTGATCACTGGTTGCTGTGAATGGCCAGACTTTAGTGTGTGGCACCCTTGGCCACCGCCCCTGATAGCAAAGAGTTCATTTACACAGTGTTTGTGTGCCTCTTTGGAATGAATCTCTGTTTCACACACACACACTAAACACGACACAAAACCAATTCTTATACACACAACCACCACTTAGCTGCCAGTACATTTTCCTTCTTGTTTTAATGAATGAATCCCCTGAAATGTACATGTTTTTGTATTTACAAGTCTGTCAACCCTTCAGTTATGTCAAGCATTTAAATTTCAGAATAAAAAAACAAATTAAAAAAACAAATAGTCCCTCTGTGTAAAATCCACCACCTTTGTTCCGGCTGTCTTTCATTGCATCTGCTCATTCAGCCATTTTCTCAGCATCTCCAGGTTCCTCTGAACCCAGCGGACATTTTTCTGCACATTGTCCAGAGCAATCTGAGTAGCTCTCAGTTGAGAAGCCTGCTCTTTGACTGACTCAAAGAATAGCTGCACCTGGGGGCAAAAACACAAATATTTAAGCATACACAAAAACATACTAGCATACAGCTGAAAAGCAGACAAAAAATTAGTCAATTGTCCTAAAGATTAAAATGTACCATAGACTTGTGAAAAATACCATAAAAGTAAAATGTAAACAATATTTCTGATATGTGTGAGCTATCTGAACTGCTTTGTGGAATATAAAGCACTTTAACATTTAAGAGTGTATTTACTTCAGTCAGCTCCTCTGGAGAAGAAAACTGGCTTGTGGTGCCAATGATGATGTTTCTAATACAAAATGAGCCCAGCTGGAACCTGCAGACCAGAAAGACAACAGAGAGGGCAGTCAAGACAAATATATCAGAATATCCAAAGGTTTTCTGAGTACACTACAGAGCAGCATTTTTTTTACTGAATATATAAGTGTTGATGTAATAGTTAAAAACTGCATTTTTATAGTATGTTTTTAGTGATTGTGCAGGGCATTCAGTGTCTCCGTTATACTAACTTCTGAACCAGCGTGTCCCAGTTCTTTTTCACAAAGTTCCATGCAAGGTAATGTCCTCGTGGATTTCTGGCAACCATCAGTATTAGAGTAGATAGGTCCTGGGATCGAATCACCTTCCCCTCCAGACCCAGCTCCAGCAGCCTGTAACACAAACACAAACATGCACATAAAGACTATTGACTAAAATCTGCAGCATTTATAACTTCAATAAGTCAGCTGAAACAAATCATTGTAACCCTCTATGTTTACCACAAGGTGGCAGCATTCCTGCTATATTTTCAAAGTCTATCGCTGGAAGAAGACGTACCCTTGCAGTTTGGTGGTGTCTTTGCTGCTGGTCAAAGCAAACAGGATCTTGTTTTTTTGTGCCTCAGAGAGGGAAATTTTGTATGTGTGTAAGAGCGAGGCCCAGCCGTGGTCATCCTGAGCTCCAACCGAATACACAGTCTCTGCCACATCAGTAGGCAGGCTGAAGTAAACACAAACGCAGACGTGCATATTAGGGATATGATGACATATCAGATTATATGACCTCTCCTGGCACAGGAGAGAACAGTTGTTTATGTGAATCACGTATGTGGTTGCTGACTGAGAATGAGTGTAGAAGTGTAATTTAGATATACTTGAGCGTTCCGTTGGACTGGAGCCAGTCGGAGAAGTGCTGATGTGCCCGCTTCACACAGGGAGGGTCATCCAGGTGACAAGCCAGTGACAGGACCTCTGTCCTAAGCCGTCGCTCTGACACGGTGCCGCTGTCACTCCAGGTCTGCTGGTCAATGACGGCACGGAAAAATCGCAGGATGTACGCCTGTACACACGCATAGAAACAACATCTTACATTAACCTAATGTCATAATGGCATAAAAATAAATAGTTCAAACTGTGACTTGTGTTCTTACCGCCAGGTTGTGTGTTAAATCAACCTCATCCCTTTTCTCAATCAGATGGTAAAAAGCTTCTAGATATCCCAGTCCTTGGAGGAGGGGCACTGTGTGTGTTTCCAGTAGCAGATAACCGAGTAAGTCTAAGGCTTTGTTGAGGGGCAGATGACCTGCCCTTTAGGGAGAAAGAAATGCACACAGAAGACTACTGTAAGCTATTTTACTTTTGGTAATCAAAGCTGTTTTTTTATACAGAAAAGTCACACAGACCACAAACAATTACACACACACACACATATGCTTACGTGACCAGTTGAAAGGCGTTGTGTATCAAGTGAGTCCTGTCTTTGTAGCTCAGAGCAGTGTGGTTTTCCCTCAGCAGTTTAGTCATCAGTTCCCACCCACCATCCTCATAATGAACCACGTAATAGCCGGTCATGTCGGAGTTTACCTTCACCCAGCTGGCTTCCTCGCCTATGTGTATGCTATCTGAATAAAACACATATAGCAAAAGGTGAGACAGAGACCAAGGTAATGGCAAAGAAAAGTTAAGACTGAATGAGTTATACTCAGCGTATTCTCTCTCTTCCCCTCTCACCTGTGGGTGATGTCATCAGGTGTCTGTGGACGGTGCTGGAAGCATCTGTCTTATATGTCAGAGGAATATGCCAAAGGAAACTGCAGAAAAAAAGAGACTTTTACTCCAAAAATGCAAATCCTTAATTTTAAATCAAAGCTATTATAGAGTAAAAAATGCATACTAGAGCAGAATAGTCATATGTAGAGTTAATAACACAACAGTGAGCTTAAGTAAAGCATGCGCATATTTACCCCTGCTGCACGGTGGACCACAGAGGGTCAGAAGGCAGCACTGTCCTCAGGAATCTGTCCTGTCTAAGCAGCAGACGAGGCCCCTTCCTCGTCACAGTTACCAGAGGAATACCTTTCTGCAGAGTCCAAGTGTTCATCATGGCTGTTAGGTTCAGATGTTCCCCAGCAAACAGGTACTGTTGGAGACAGTCCACTGAACGTCAACATGCCACCGCAATCTTGTAAACTATGAGATATTTATACTGTATGAGGGAATCAGTGAAGAGACCCAGTGACTTTAGGTTTAAATGTTTGCTCACTGCATTCTTGGTGGCCTGGCTACTGCTGTAACAGTGTTTCCCTGACATGAAGTCCTCCTCTGAGCATGTCTGAAAAACAGAATGAATTTGATCATTTCATGTTTTTGATTTAAACACTGATCATTTTTGCATGGTGTGCCCCTTTTGTTATAAAAATCACAAGCAATTTATGCTCTCCTTATAACAAGCTTTGCTTGACATTGATAATCCATCAGAGTGAACACCGTGACTGCTTTTATTTTTATCGGTCTCTTATTATTTTTGTCTAGAAAAGCAACGTATTCCTTTTTTCATTCAGTCTGCACTTATAGCACAGACAACAAAACACTGACTTAATGTTCACTCGGATTATCACTTTAGCTACTCTAAGAAACTTTAAAGTCCGAGCTAATTGATTTTTGCACCATCCAATGGAACGCCCTAGCTGTTTGGAAGAAAAACTAATGAAAAATGCAGTTGCCACAAGTTTAAAATGCTTATTTGTAAAACCTACATTTTTACTACATAAATAAAAGTAAAGACCATCATGTGATGGAATTCCAGCTGTTGCAAAAGACAATATAATAATAGCGTATTACTATTTAAAAAGCATTAGACCATAAAAAGTTGAGACAGGGTCATGTAATTTAGGGGACCTCCTTACTTCTGCCTGCCTCCTCTCAGTATTCATGATTTAGACCACAACTCTCTTTGCACTCAACGATTTAAGATTCTCTCAACCACAGAAAAAACAAAAGGCAACAGTTTTTTCCAAACGTAAGCCAAAATGTGAGTTATCATCTCAGAATTTCAATAATTCAAAATTTCAGCTTATTTCCTCAATTTTGAGATATTTTCTCAGACGTTTGTGTTAGTAAATCATAATTTTGGGATGCCTAACATGAAACTTTGACTTATGGATGGCAAAAAGTGTTTGTTTTTTTCAGTGATGGAAACAAGCTTCCGTACGACCTTCATTTCAATGTATCTGATCGTATCTTACACAGTTGTGACTCTGCTGTGTTGATGAAATCACTCCACAGACAGACATATGAAAACTTGTTTAAAGTGCTTAAAACCACTTTTGTTGTAATTCCCCCCACAGTAGGTGTCGACACACACACACACACACACACACACACGCACACAAGCTGACTCATGAGGTAAAAACAATACCAGCGACTCTGTCGCAGTGAGTAGAGATTAAGGAGAATAGAGAAAGGAAACAGTTTTGTACAGTAAATGGATCTGCCACAATCTGTGCTTTGATGATGATGCCAAGCTCATAAAATATTATAAAAAGGTGACTACTTTAGAAATAGAAGGACAAGCAGAAGCTCCCCTTTACTTCCCATCTACTTCAAATCAAACTGTAATCTAGACTTTTTAGTTTAATGATCCACTAAAATAGTTGTGGCCACATACAAAAAAAAAAAAAAAAAAAACTTTACATTTACTTTACATTTGTTGACAAAAATAATTGACACAAAGGTGAAAGGAAACTGTAACCTTTGACACGGTTACTGTAATTTGGGTTCTTACATTGGCTAGACTGTCCCACAGATCCTGATTGTGTGCATTTTTGTAGCTGTACTTGCGGAGGTATCGCACAATCCCTCTCTGAAACACGTCATTGGACAGAAAGTGCCGCAGCATGTGCAGGACACAAGCACCCTGGGAAGAAAGAGAAACAAGGTCATGACAGGCCCGGGAGACTCAAAGGAGTGTAAAAGAAAAGCTTAGATAAAAAAAAAAAAGTACAAGAATACTGGCTGTTTTCCAACATTTTGAAACATAACCGTGAAGACAAATTTCCACTGATAATGGCAGCTCATTATAACAATATTATCAGCTGCGTGACCAAAAGACTGAAAGCGTACTTTGTCATACGAGACTGTGTCAAACATCTCTTTGATTTGAGTGGGGTTCTCCGCTGGGCTGGATATTGGCCGAGAGGAGTTCAGCGAATCGTGACCAACTGCTGCAAAGCAAGTGTGCAGCAGATATTCCTCCTGCAGCAGGGAGCATAGAACATGAATATTAATCCTCTTTCTCAGGTTTAACATTAATCTGTCAATCAATGATTGAAGGGCATACCACTCTGAGGTCAGGGTAGGTGGCCTCCACTGAAATGTACTCCATGTATCTGGCAAATCCTTCATTCAACCAGATATCGTTCCACCACTCCATGGTCACCAGGTTGCCAAACCACTGCCAGCAAGAATTGGAATTTTGACTATTTTTGTAATAAAGTGATTGTCTCACAGCATTTAAACCTGCATGTCATTTGTGTAAAGATACACTGTCATACTCTCACCTGATGGGCAAGCTCGTGGCCAATGACCATTGTTACCCAGAGTTCATCAGAAACAGAGGATGTGAGGGGGTCATAGAGAAGGCTGGTCTCTCTGTAGGTGGTCAGACCCCAGTTCTCCATAGCACCGGACTGGAAGTCTGGAATGGCTATCAGATCTGAAAGAAGGACACGTGGATCACAAAGACATAGGGTGATATTTGTGGCTTGGTTCTTTAAAAAATAGTAAAAAAAAAAAAATCACCTTGTTTGGGTAAAGGATAGCGGATGTTGAAATACTCCTCATAAAAGTCTAGCATTTTAATAGCAACCTCCAGGGCGTAGTGGGTTTGCTGCCACTTCTCAGGGGTTGCATAGATGGAAACCTGCAGTGCAACAAGAACAAACAGGCATTTATGACTGAGAAAGCAAGAAGTGAAGACATAATCATTGTGCAAGACATTATCGTGGAGAACACACCTGCACCCCAGAGGAGGTAGTTCCAGTGACAGACTCAAAGTCACAGATGACAAATGCCAGGAGGTAAGTACTCATCTTTACACTTGGAGCAAATTGATCCTCAAGCAATCCGTCATTTACTTCAACTGCTTTAACCTGAAATACACAAACACTTAATTGAATTTTTTTTTCCACATACATTTGAACAATGCATGGCAGCTAGCACATATGCAACACTCACTACGGGCATGTTGGACAGAGAAATGTACTCGGGACTCCTCCTAATCCGTACGGAGAAATTGGCTTTGAAGCTCGGCTCGTCAAAGCAGGGGAATGCCATTCGAGCACTCGTGGGCTCAAAGTGAGTTGAAGCTAAGGTTCTGAGAAGAGAAAGCAGAGTTTTAGCGAACACACCTGTAGGTATGTGCAGGACAACTTACAATGCATGTTGTGAAATGGTAAACCTAGCCTCACCTGGTCTCTCCTGCACTGGTTCTGTAGGTGCTCTTATAGAAGCCATAGAAACCTTCCACAAGCTCTGCTCCAAACTCAATATACAGGAAATACGTCTGCCCACTGCTGAGCACTCTGGGAGAGAAAATGCCAATCTGCTCATGGGAAGGGTTATGAAGAACTGGAAGGACCTAGAACAGGAGGATATTGTTGGATCCATAGTATGTAACAATGACAAACGAGCTGATCTGCGTTCACAACTACCTGTTCAGACAGATGAGCGAGGTTCCGGTCTAATATGGTGGCTTTGGAGATCTGAAGACCCTTGCTGTGTAATACAACCCAGTTTGTATTGTTCTGGACATCAATCTGAATCTGCACTGAACCAGTGAAACTTAGACTTGTGAGGTTGGGGTGCAGGAGGAGGTGATAGTGAAGAGGAATGATGTACCTGAGAGGAAGAAACACATTGACAGATGTCAAGCAATTTTCTTGTTAATTTTTTTTTTTTAAATAAAGCTATTCAAAAACAAGTGCAGAGCTTACTTTGGTAGGCGAAGACGACTCCAGGGGAAGGATAGGTTATCAATGCCCACAGATGGTTCCCCTGCAGGATGAGGAGGGCTTGAACCCTGCTGTGAACTCTGGGTGGGCTGAGACCCAACCAGAGACACACTGAAAAGAGACAGCACCAACAGCCTCGCAGAGACCATTGCAGAAGAACTGATCCACAACTGATTAAAAAGATGCCAACCTCTGGCGCGACAGGCTGACGGGTCGTGTCGATATCACTCTGTCATATCCTGAACAAAGGGAAGAAATAAGAACCAGCTGGTGTCGGTGTTGGACGATGGAGTAGCAGAAGCAAAAACATGAACAGTTCTCAGGACTTCTTTGCTTAAACCTGAAAGACACAAATGGAGGATTAGGAACATGTGAGTCTCTCGGGCAAAGCCATTATTGATTCTATTATCTGCAGAGGTCTAAGAAATGACTCCTCCCAAATATGGCTTATGGCTTCAAAGGTCTTCGCTGTAAAAGTTGGACAAACATTAATTGATGAATTTCGTGGTTACTGCTTATTTTTGCTACTAAACCAAAAATCTTTCAACAGCTTAAAGCGACTTCACGCAGTACCCCAGATCTGAGGTCTTTTCTCCATACACTATAGTTGGGATTAGAGAAAACGCTTACAGTAATGAGATTGACCTGAACCACACTGCTAGTGATTAGGTCACAACAGGCCTTGTCCTAAAGGAGACTCCAGCATGTGACAAAAAGCCACATGACTTTCCATGCAGAAGAAACAAGATGAGGACACGGCTATAACTGTAAGGTGACAACAGCTGCGGGAGCCTAGCTCCAGTTCAAATCGGGTTTAGTTGTGCTGTACCATGCTGCAACGATCACACTGTTTGCTACAGCCTCTGAGCTCACCAGAAATGCACCAGACGGTGGAAGAGCATTTAAATGTTTGAGTTTGCAAAGTGACCATTGTCTTAATTCTGCTTCAGATGTTACATTTTTAAAGAAATGTCAAAATGCTTTACCTCAGTCATTTTAGCTTCATCATGCTTCCTTGAATGCCCAGTTTTAAGTTTCACTTTCTCTTTTAAGCTCCCACCCACTAGTGAGGAAACAAAACTCTTTATATGTGTGTGTGAGAGAGAGAGAGAGAGAGAGAGAGAGAGAGAGAGAGAGAGAGAGAGACAGAGAGCGAGAGAGAGAGACAGAGAGAAAGAAAGAAGGCACTATATCTTCATTTTTTAT
>JAVDPK010001844.1:681087-696592 GCA_034780415.1 Cichlasoma orientale | reverse complement strand
TGTGTGTGTGTGTGTGTGTGTGTGTGTGTGTGTGTGTGTGTGTGTGTGTGTGTGTGTGTGTGTGTGTGTGTCCCTAATAATCGTGACTAATAACTTGCCCCACCTCTGACACGAGGTCAAACTTACAGCTCCAAAGCGTAGCAGCTGTACTATTTGCTTAATGTATGTGTGTGTGTGTGTGTGTGTGTGTGTGTGTGTGTGTGTGTGTGTTTCCGCCAGTGTGTGCGTGACTAAGTGTATGCAAGGGTGTGTATGTGCTTTAATAATTAAAGCTATCGACTGTGCTAGAAAGTGCAGATCATCGTGGGGAAACAACAACATTGCTTCTTTAACACCACAAAGATCACCTTGTGTGGTTCGCCATACATTTAGTGGTGTGTACATATGTGTGTACTTGTGAGTGTCTTCTGTTGTACAGAGTCCTCTAAGACACACGGTGCTGTAAGCAGAGCACAAAGAGTGCCACTCGTGAACTTACGAGGCACACACACACATAAGTGCTTTCAAATGCACACATAAGTAAACAGTGGGTCCTTTCACACATCATTCCATGTTATTAAAGGTCAGGCTACACGCAGCCATTAACCATGTTAGAGTTCTAACACTGCTTCAGTCACAAGAGACAAGAGTCACAAGATCGGGGCTGTTTGCCTTACACCTGTGAGTTTATGGCAGCGAGAGACACCCAGAATGAGTCTCAAGTAGAGCAGGCTGAGCGTGTTTTCCAGTTTCACTTTGATAAGATTTCTTATTCTGACGTGCAAAAAAGTAGCTTAGACGTCATTACAGAAACACAAACAGAGATATAACTAGATTGCACACCCTGCTTGCGCTTGTGAGGCTCTTTCAGCCTTTATAACAGAAAATAGGGGGCCAAAAGCCAGTTTACAGTTCCTTACCTTATTGGTTGCTGTGGCACTGGAGCCAGGAACCACGGGAACATTAGTGACCTGCACCGACAGGTAATCATTATCAATGAGAGGCCATGCTCCCTCCACCTTACAAGTCTGGAAGCTGTCCTTGAATGTCCTCAGGTGTGGGTCACCAAAGAGCCCACAAAACAGGTACCCAGCCCGAGAGTGGCTGTTGCCATGGCCGTGAGTGTGGGAGTGTGTATGAGCATGTGCGTGGGAGTGTGTGTGGGCGTGCTGAGTGCGACTGTGGTAGTTGCACGGCTCAAAGTGGATCTCGGGGTGTGTAGAAGAAGTGGGCCCGTCTCTGGAGCAGTTCCTCTGGCTCATGAGGTCGGAGATGCCCAGAACAGCCGAATGGAAGACCAGGTTTCCTCGGCAGGACTTGGCTGTCCTCTGAGTGCAGGCCGAGTACGCACGTAAAGCCTTGCAAAATTCAGTGTGAAAGCCATCCACGGCAGGGGTCAGGTGGGAGGTCAGGGAGACAAAGTCGGTGGTGCACTTCTGGATACGACACTGAGGGGTGGCCACCTGGCACTGGCCTGAAAAGGACACACAGAGTCTGAAATACTGACGTAAAGCAATATAAGATCACAGATACAAGCTGACAGGCATGTCTGATAATTTAGGTGTCAGCTAGACAGAATTATATCTTACTAGAAGGGAAAAGTTTGTGCAATCACACAGGACTACCAAGGTTACGTGTGAAGAAAGCTTTTATTTTAAACACGCAATGATATGAGTCTTTTACAGTCTAATAAAAACCTAATAAAACTAGAAAAGAACCAGATGTTGATTGAAAGTCTGGATCAATCAGCAGTGCCGCTCTGTGAGTGTAATAAACCCGAAGTGTAATAAACCAAAGAGCAACTAGAGAGGAAAGATGAAGCATGTTTTACCACAAGGAGCGAGATAAAAGTGTCTATATAGTCAAGAAGCATACAACAGATTATAGACAAAGGGAGCAAGACAATGCAGCTGTGCTGTGCATGCAAACGCAACACAGTGACTTTTTGAAGCTAATAATCTTCGTCAGAAAGGTGCTGAATAATTGTGTTTGTGAGCCCGTGTGGCTTTTGTAGAGAAAAAGCGTAATCAAAAATGTGCCCCGTGTACCCATCAGAAACAGCTTTCCCCGACGTTTTATCTCTCTCTACGTTTCTAAATGTAACAAGGGTCAAAGTCGCCTCTTATATCATAGATCATCGGAGAGAGAGAGTGAAAGATAGAGCGAGAAAGAGATTAGAGACCAGACCTAATGCATCAGTCACAACGTGCTCCAATTAGATTAGGCCAGAGAGAGGGAGGCTCTGCAGTGTATGAGCAACGCGCGCGCGCACACACACACGCACGCACACACACACACACACACACACACACACACACACAAATAGCTATCTTAGAAAGAATGCTGGTTGTACTTCCGTTAACCGCACAAAGTCAGTGATCTTTAGATGATGGTCTCTTAATGGCCAACAAAAGGCCGAAAGTGCAGGAGTTTTTACAGAAATGATCACTTAAATGTTACTCCATCACTTAACCAGCCAGCAGCACGCGTCCGCTATTCTTTGTCAGTTTATCTGATGTCAGAGCATGAAGGAGTGCGGTGCTACCAAATGGGGGCAGTAATGCTCTGAATTTTACAAATCAGGGTGCAGGTACGGACCCTCACTCACACCATGCTTTAGAATCTCTCTCCTAACTGTTAAATACTGACACAAACGCACAGACACACACACACACACACACACACGCACAGGCTGCCTCCCAGGCCAACCACCACTGCACAGACGGTCTGAGCACTGAGGACACATTGTGTCTTTGACTGGTGCACCAACAGCCTCCTTCTTTCCCTCCAATCTAGCCTGCAGGACCCAAATACTGTTCCCAATCTAATCAGGGTGGGTTTATTCTCTTTCAGAAGGTATCGGGATCATGAGCTGCTGCACAAAAGCACTTATTCACTAATATTTTCCCAGACTTAGCGAGAAGCGAGTTGAACCTCTAACTGCAGGACTCTGGTATTAAACCTTTGACTTCTATAAAGGTTAAACCCTTACTGACAGCAAGCTTCTGCTGACGTTTTACACCACTGTGTGGCTCCCACACTGATCCTGCGCTCTGGCCTCCCTAAGATTAAAAAACTAGGATTTCCATATGGTGCTTGATAATGTTTGTAATATTTATACGTTACACATTAAAGCACAATTCTCTTATTTTCGGTCTCTAAAGAATCCTCTAATCTCTTTTTTAAACAGTCTTTCTAAGCATTCACAGCTGAACTTTCAAAAGAAAATCCCATCTCTGCATATAAATTTCTTTTTTTTTGTCAAGTAAAACCAATGTGATGAATACTCTACTGGCTACAAGATATTGTAAAGAGGAGAATACATAACTCGTGTGTTTAACATTGCCTACAATGCTGCTCCATGTCCTATATCTTCCTCGCATCCAATATCATCCCACAGGTCTTGAATCATTCTTTTCCCTCATATCGTATGTTTTGTCTCTCTCTCTTTTTTTTTAGCTTCAATCGCTTGCCTCCTTCAGCACTATTCTGCTTTCAGCCTTCAGCCCCCTCAGCCTCGTTCCGTGGCCAGCCTCCTCACCTCCTTGCCGCCTCTCTTCCTGAGGCACCTTCTCTACCATCAGACAGAGGTCATAAGATCAACCAGCTGAATCTCAATGGCTCGGTTTAGCATTTTTTTTTTTTTTTGCCTCCCATTCTCGCTCCCTCCAACTTCTTTGATCTCTGGAGATCAGGAAAGGATCTACTGGGATCATCTCTCAACCGAGGGAATAGCTCTAGAAGTGCTTATTGATCACCTTGTTGTGTGCACCCTCTCGCATACTGAGCTCAAATCACACAAACAGCCTTTCTATAGCTTTAAGCTACAAAGCTTTACAGGAGCACACTCCAGCATGCACTCTCTCTCTCTCCTTGTCGACTAGACACTGCAAACAATAGTCAACAATTCAGACACTCCTTCCTCCCTGTCTAAACAGACGCTTGGGGCTGGTGGCTGGAGCAACAAAGAAATATATCTAAATACCCCAAAACATGAACAAGTTTTAACAAAACATTCTGTTTGGCTCAACAAATGAAAAAATACACATTCTTTCCAGGTGACGCGAGTGTAGCATAGGTGCCAAGAGGGTCTTTAATGTGAAGTGGGTCTCTCTGTTCCCACCAGAATGTGTGCAGAGGTGGTTTTGTCCGACTGCCTGTGCTGTGTTAAACTAATTACTGGAGGTGTGACTGCTCTACAGACAGCCGACCCCCTGCGCAGACAGAAACACTCAGGCTCTGCCAGATTTTTCTTTCTTTGCACCAAATGCAAAATGCTTCTGTGTCTTTGTGAGACAGAAAATGACCAGCAAAAAATGTGGCAAAAAGAAAAAAAAAAAAAACACTGAAAAGACACCGCAAAAAAAAGAAAAAAAAAGATTCTTTTAAAACTGTCAGAAATCCTTACAGACACCTCATCAACACTGGCTTGTGTTAACGGGCTCTTCATTCGTTGTTTTTGTTGGTTTTTCTAACAAGCGTTGGGTCAGTGTAGGGGAGTTTTCTGTAGGTGACCATCAAAAGATAAACAGCCACAAATATAAAGAGAAATCTGTCAAATATTCAAGAACGCATGCGCTTACTTTTAGACCCAATTCTTAAATGAGATTACCTGATTGCATTTCTTATAACAGACATTATTAATCTGCATAAACTCAAGATAAACTGTTTATTCAGGTTTGGCAAGATTTGAATCACAGCACAACTTTTTACTTTTTTTTATGATGCAGCTCTGGAATAGATTGCTCTTTTGAAATGAGTGCACTGAATAAATCTGTTATATATATGGTCAAGAGGAGAGGTAGTCCTCTCCTGACTTCTCTCCCCCTCCTCCATGAGCCATTAAGAGGCAGACAGGAGAATGACGGCCCAGGAGAGAGGAGAAACTCGATCCGTGCTCAGACTGCTGCACTGCCGCTTTAGAGAGAGCCATTGTCAGGCAGCACTGGGCCCAACACAAGGATCAGCCACACACTGATTACAAACGCTTAATAACTAATAAAGTGTTTTCATCACTAAAGTGCAAGAGACGGAAAATAAATCTTGTTACTACGGTTATTGCTGGTGGACTCAACAGTAATTAGTTCATCACTGAATATGAAAGTACATAAATTACAGATTAGTTCAGACTGTGACCGAAAGAGACTCTAGGTGTTGCAGTGTGAAGTGAAGTGTAATTAGTTACCTATGTGAGCACCGCAGCACAGAGCGATGATCAGCAGCAGCAGTGGCCGGAAGCGGCGCACCACAGACGGGGAGGTGAGGCGCTCAGCCCCGCGGCAACAGCATCCGGCTCTCCCCATCCCCGTCCATGCAGGGCCAGGAGGGGAGAGTGGACAGACTTCCAAAGGGCGAGGACGGGTGGTGTCCAGGCCTTCTGACTTCTTCTTCTGCCTCTTCTTCTTCACTCTTCTCTCCTTCCTCTCCTCCTCGGGTGCGCAGGGGCATTAAAACACAGCTGCTCCGCGGAATGCAGGGCGGAGGGGGTGGAAAGGCAAAGAGAGGAGGGAAAAAAAACAAAGTACAACCAGAAGTCACTTCGACGACACTTTTACTTTTTCCCCTATACAAATCCAAACCCCACGTGATTTAAGTGCGCTCCCGTTGCAAGCCGGACTTTTGCCTTGATTATGATCACTCTCCTCTCTCGTCCCAAACACGCACAATCATATCCCTCCCTCCCTCACTGGCCAGGCGGAGGTTTCTCCTGCTCTCCTCCCATTTCACTTTCTCCTCCTCCTCTGCCACTCCAGCAAATCAATAGAGAATCAACCAAACCCTGCTGGCGGAAAACCCGCCTATACCACAACTGATAGAGAATCAGGGAGAGAGAGAGAGAGGAGAGCGAGAGAGAGAGAGAGAGAGAGAGAGAGAGAGCGAGAGAGAGAGAGAGAGAGCGAGGGGCCATAAAATAGGACCAAAAAATTGTGAAACCTTGGTAAGGCATCGCTGTATAAACCGAAGACAATAATTGGTTTTAATTAATTTAATTTGCTGTTTATTTGCGCACATAACAGGGCCATTAGAACATAATACAAAAAGGACGTTGACGTTATAAGTTAAAAATCAAACAAACAAACAAACAAACAAAACTTTATAAGGAAACAAATCTTAAACCATTTTGCAAATTTAAATGGGACTTTTATGGAAATATTAATGGGGTTTGCAAGCTGTTATAGCCTCGTTTTAGTAATATACAATAACTAAATACATATATGTAATATGCTGTATGACAGTCCTGTAAAAATGTCTTGTGATAACCCTCATTTCTTTATATTCTTGCAATTTTTAAAAAAAATTGGTAATGAGCAATAGCTCTCCAGGCTTTCTGGGGGTCTTTCACAGTTTTTCTTTGCTTTGGACATTGGCTGCTTTTTCACAAATTTTCAATCCAGTCCTCGTACCTGACCATTTTCACAGGAATGTTTTTATTTTTTATTTAACACTGACTTATGTATCATTCAAGCATAAACCTAACACAAGGGGTGAATGAGTGTCGTGTCTACACTTAATAGGCAACTTAGCAAAGAAACAAACATTGTATCTTTAGGCACTTTGTTACTAACAGCCTGTGGCAAAAACACAACATTTGTTCTTATTTCTTTAGTCAACATGGTGTGCACACATGGTGGCGGTCTACAGGCATCTTTTAGACACAGTGGAGATTTTGTTGTGGTTTGGGGCTTCATTTCAGTCAGTGATGTTGGAATTATAAATCCAGAAATAAGTGCCTTCACATTTTGATCCATCTGGAAAACATCTGATCAGCAACAGCTTCATTTCTTAGCATAACCATGACCCCAAACACACTGCCAGTGCAGTATAAGCATACCTGGATAGAAAAACACACAATGAAACACTATCGGTAATGCACTGACCTCCCCAGATCCCGGACCTCAGCGCTATTGAAGCACTGTGGAATCATCGTGACAGAGATGGGAACAAAAGGCAGCCAACATCCAAAGAAGAGCTTTGAATGTCCTTCAAGAAGCATGGAGAACTATTCCTGAAGACTACTTATAGAAATGACTAGAAAGCTGCATAAGAGAGTGGAAGAATAAAAATGGGTAGAGACAAATATGAAGTTTTAAGTTTGTTAAAATTGCACAAACTCTGTTTAAATTGCTGCACCTATTTCCCATTTTCTTAGCAAAATATTTAAAAAGCTCAGGAATCTTGCACAGTACTGTGAGTAAAAATTAATTCATTGGTGGAATGAGTTGGATATTTTGTGAGAGAAATGCTTTTATTCAGTCTGTATTCAATAACAAAGTGGCTGAGTTTTAATTTTGTGTTTCCTAAGAAACATAATGCTGCAGCTGGGAAAAAAATGTAGCACATACTAAACCTCATTTGATAAGTTTGTATCTCTGCTGACATTATTGGCAAATTGGAAAAAAAATACTGCTGGCACATACAGAACAAAACACAATATTGAGACCATTTCTGTAGCACACAAACAGTCCAGACATAAAGACAAAGAAAGACAACAAACCATCATAATGCTGTAAAGTGAAAAGAACAAAACTACCGAAAGGTGAGCAGGGAGTGTAAACACCTTCCCAGAGATAATGACAGCCACTAAATATATGCAAAGTAACTGGTACCGTGCTATCTTTATGGTTCCAGCTATAATTCACAAATGAATAACTTCTTACGGGTTTTCTGAAGGCTTTGCGTTTAAGATCTTTTATTGAAAAAAAAAAAAAAAAAAAAAAAAAACTGAAACAGAGCCAAGCCTACTTTTTCACATAAAATTTAAAGTTGGACAGATTTCAAAGTGAGTACCGAAGCATCTACAGTTAGGCAAATCTGCACTGTGTTTGTTCTCTGTCCACATGTGCAGGTCTTATTGCTGTAATCGTCTGTTATCTATTACCTTCTGCCAAACTCTGCAATCCTGGCTTAACCTGTTTATATGGATGTGAATATAAGGAAGCGTTCAGCAAATAAAGCTGCTCTGTGGCTACTTTATGTGCTGAGTATCAGAGCAGCTGTTGTGGACGCTAGCGTGACTCAGCTTCAGTCACTTTTTCCGTACTGATTGTGTCAGTAAACTAAACACAGAAGTCATGAAGATTTTACAATAAGTGTGGTCAGAGCAGATAATGTGTGTTTGAGTTTTAATTACATTTGCGTCCTGCCGATGAGGAAGCCCTTGATCTGTCCATGATGACTGAGGAGATCTTGTTACTATGTTACTGCAGTGGGTGCATGCGTATTTGAATAACAAATTAAAGCTGAAAAACAAAAACAAAAACGTGGAGGCAGAATGGCTTGAATTCGCTTTGCCACTGACTCCACAAGTCAAACGTTTCTGAAACTCTGACCTTCCAAAAGATATTTTCTCATTTGGTGTTTTGATGATGGTGGTTGAGAGCGCAGTCTAAAATCTCCTGCAGGTGCTCGTTTGAGGGATGGGATATGTTGACTGCAATATGAAAACAGCATGTAACTGACTTCATTTTCAGTATCATCAAATCATTCAGTGACCCCCTCATGCCCTGTGGATGGGATTATTGTCTCTCCCACTGGTGACCACTCCTACCAGGGGAGACATATTTGCAGATGCAGATCATCAGCGAAATTTAACAGAAGCACAAGAGCCCTCTGAAGCCACGTCGCAAACTAAAGAAATAACCTGATACATGCTTCCGTATGGAGCAGGAGGGGCTATTGCATGGTTTCATGATCAAAGATTACCTACATTTACTTTTGGTAGTGTTTTAAGGTATTTTATTGTAACTTAGGTATTGCAGTTGATGTTCTTTTACACCACTACACTTTAAAAGCCATTAATCCACTTGCTTCTGCTCATTTCACTTCAGGGTTGCCGCTGTCCCTATCCCAACAGCCATAGAGTGAGAGGCAGAGTGCACCCTGAACAGGTCACAGTCTGTCACAGGGCTGGCAGAGACAGAAAACCCAATTTAGAATCACCAGCTAACCTGACATGCAAGTCTTTGGGTCGGTGTACCTGCCCACGCCGGCAGATTTGAACCCAGGACTGTCTTATTGTGAAGCAGCTGCGCTAACCACTGCACCACTGCATTTGTTTAAATCCTACAATAAACAGGTATTTTTCAGAATACAAATAACTCATAAAATGTGTCAGATTGTTTTAGAATGAACTGCCCAAGAGTATAATTTTTTTAAAGGCCTATCTCTGTCTCAGTTAGCCAAACATTATGGCCAGTTATAACTGAGGTTTCTCATGTGACCTCATTGCTCAAGAGTTGTCTGCCATTTTTGATGTGATACAACCACAGTTGCTATGGAAAATGTGTATTCCCAATTGCAGGGTCTCGTTGGATGAAATTGGTTGCAAAGAAGGTGCTGCATCAAATACCTCCCGGTGATTGCTTTAGTTGCTAGCAGATTGCCACGGTTGCCTGCCATTTTTCATGTTTGTCTGCAAATACTAGCCTAGCGGTAGTAAAACTTGAAAAAAAGTGCGATGCAAACCAGAAATGGAGAAAGTTCACCTTTAAAGTGAAAACGGTGTTCCAGCACTGCAGCCAACATGTTTCAAAAGGCGCAACTCTTACTTTGAAGGCGAAACGTCTCCATTTCTGGTTTGTATTGCACTTTTTGCAGTTTCTCCACAGCTCAGAGAGTGGGGAACACTCACTTTCCTCTCACGACCAGTGGTTGCCAGATTGTCACGGGCCCTTATTCACTTGATCCTACACTGTCACCATGACTGTCACATGTCCAAAATGGCAGAAAACTTAATGTCACATGGTTAGTGGTCATGTGTCTGCAAAACCTCAATAATTTTCTTGCAGCTTTACTTTTTTCATTATTCTTCAGTTGAGTAAAATATTGTTTTTGGAAGACGTACTTAAATCCCTTTCCTTTCGTTATTCATTCCTGTGTACTTATATACAGAATACCATCAAATTATTTTTAAACTAGATTTACTTTATAAAAAAAGTGTTGTACATACAGTATACAGCGCTCAGCATACACACACTGGTAGATTTGACGGTGCTCCTTGTTACCATCAAAACACCAAATGAAGTGAACTCTTTTGGAAGAATGGTTTTCATCCTGCCAGCAGAGCCTGGTTAAAGCTGTTTTAGGGCTCGTACTGGGCCAACATCCTTCTGAGACCCTTAATGCTGTTTAACTTTAATTTTCCACCCAGCTGTACATCCTGGATACCCAATATTGTGACAGAAATTAAGCAAGCAGTGTTTTTGACAGTAAAGCGGCGTCCTGACTGACCCGTCCGTCTGTGATGCACCTCTCTGCAGGATGAAGCGCACAAGGTGAACATTTCATATATGCTGACACACGCAACACACACTGGTTAATTCAATTACACGTGTGCATATCTGGTGCTTTTCATCAGGACTAATTTCATATTTCATTCTAATCACCCATCTGCCACACACACACACACACACACGCACACGCGCACACAAAACACATGATCCTATTCAGGAAGATTAATTCTATATTTTGTACTAATTCATTTAATCAATTACACCACAGCTGAGACCAGAGATCAGAGCACATTGAAATTAACTCACCCCCCTCCACACACACACACACACACACACACTGTGCCTAGTAACACATGCGTTCACACACCAGCGCATGAATGCATGTGTGAAAAGGCCTTTTGATGAAAGGCCCGTCTGTTTCTGAACTTCCAGCTTGTCTTCACCTCCGCACCTCTGCCTCCCATCTCCACTTCTACCTTTCTCCACCTCCAGCTCTACCTCCCCTAAACCTCAACTCCAAACAGCCTATCATTCAACAGTTTGCACCACTCATCAGAGTACACCTGTGTGTGCATGTGTGAGTGTGGCAGAGTGTGTAAGTCTTGACAGCTCGCATTGTTGCAAATGCATCAAAGGCGTGATATCAGATTGCTCACACACTCGTGCATTTTTTTAAGCAATCGGTGTAAAATGAAACTCTTGAATTCAAAATTTTGCCAGCTTAAAGTGAGAATTTCATGTTTGCAGCACACACGCACACGCACAGACACACACACACGTGCAGAACTCTATATTATAAAAATATTATCACTTATTTTTAAGCTGTTTTGCAAATGGTCAATGTGCAATCTCATGAACCCAAATAACTGTGTTCTTTACCTGCAGGGTGTTGCTGTGCACTTTATCTTAAGACACATGAGTCACACTGCAGCATTAGAATGATGAAAAATGAAACAATTTTCAAACACATAAAAAAAAAGATTAGCATTGAAAACAGGTTGGAATATTTATATGTTTTGGGGGAGTTAGGAGGCAATTATAAAGTCAAATGTGGAAGCAGGATCAAGTGTATTATCATTTCAGAGGGGATCAGACTTTTTTATAAGAAACTTGTCACACAGTGAAATGGGTAAGTAGCGCTGTGAAATAAAAATTCAGCATTTTGGTCTGAAATGTAGTCAAGCAGCAGTATGTAAAAAACATGAGATGAACAAGTCACCCAAAACTGGACCTAGTCACATTCCACCGCCTCACCGTACTCAGCATTATAATAAATTATCCCCGGCTCATTCTATGTGCCAGCCACCACAGCACACATACAAAAGCTCCACACACCTGATTCCTAGATGTGTGGCAAAGGTAAGAGGGGACTGCAGGTGTGTGTGTGTGTGTGTGTGTGTGTGTGTGTGTGTGTGTGTGTGTGTTTGTATTCCTGATGTGAGACGATAACAAAGCAGATAAAATCCAGCTATCAAAGCCTCTCGTAATGCAAGTGGAAACCAAATCCTTTAATAGCCTTTTTGATAGCTGTTTCTCTCCCAGGCCAAACTCATGTTGTGTTTTACCTGAGTTGGCCTTATCAGACAATCCAGTGTCTGCCCACTCGCTCCACAGTAACAAAAAGGCGAATGAGGCTGAGGGCGGTTTCAGGTGCCTTAATGCAGAAAGTGTCAGAGTGGAGAAAGCGGGAACTCTTATCGTGGGGTCAGTTTATCTTTTTAAAATGCTGGAGAGAAATGTAGCGTCATCAGAGAACTCAGATCAGCAAGAGGGAATTCCTTTAATGGAGGCCAGAGTGGGAGATTATCACGCTGATGCTTCTCTCCTTACATTCTCAGCCCCGCTCTCTTTATCCCTGCCCGGTCTGTTGATGTGTATTGACTGACCGGCACTAGCATAAACCCAATATAAAAAAACTTGCCTTCCCTTCTTGTCTCTCTTATTGCGCTCCCTCATTGGGGAGAGTGACCCGGACTGCACGAGTACAGCTATGAGGTACATTTACTTTAGTTTTGTTTTTGTTTTGTTGTTGTTGGTTTTGTTTGGTTTTGTTTTTTAGTTTGTCATTTTTAATGCGATTTTATTGGCGTGAAAAATATAGAACTTCTATGGAGAGTAACACACCTGCCATCAAAGGTTTTTCTAGTCCGCAGGGACGCTGTCCCGTTTTAGCCTGATGTTCCTCGATCAAAAACTTGTTTGTTTTTTTTGTTTGTTTGTTTTGCTTTTTCTGCAAATGGTGTAACAACCATGTTGCGGATAAACCTGAGATAAACGAACAAGGCACTTTTGTCAGATTCACACATTCTTCTTTCTACCATCGCTACATCATTTTCTCTCTTCATTTCACTCATCTATCATTTTCATCCTTTGTGTAAAAACATCTGAAGCCACACAGCTGCATCAGACGGCGAGGTGACAATGGAGACTCTGTTTTCTCTGGGCAAAAACACGCACATTTGCACACACAGAGCAGTGAAGAGGAAACAGCTGAGGGATGTAATAGGGCAGATGAGGATCATGGGGTTGCAGTTTGGTTTGGGTCAGGGTGAATGTTTGGCAGCTGTGAGACAAAGACGCGTTCTTTAAACTGCTGCTCTTTCGCCTCCAGCTCGCTCTGCAGTTAAACTTGTTTTGTCAGTCAGTTTGCCAGCTAACGCTGAGTTAAAAAAGCAGAAGCCTTGTGATTCTTGAGCAATCATTTGGGGGATAAGAGACACGCTTTTGTGCATACCAGCGCAGCGTGTCCAAAAACTGGGAAATTTTAAATCCTGTGAATCTGATCATGGTGATAATTGTTCTCCTACTTTGTCGCCATCTTCTTTGATCCCTTTACACACACACAGACACACACGCGCACAGGAATCTCGCTCGTCTTTGCCGCTGTCTCACGCACGCATTCAGACTTCTTTGATGGTTTTCCACACTTGAATATAAATGTGTAACACTGAAGCCTCTCAGATATTTTGAGTCTTGTGGTTACAGATGGTCAGCTTACACCTCCTGCTGGGCCGTGCACATCATCCAGTGGTAGACACCAGCCTCCATCAACACACACGTACAGAGAAAAGACATGGACACCTATAAATCACTCATATGCCAGAGCCATATGCTCATACCTGTCTGTAGCCCAAACACAGGTGAGCCCCTCACATTCCAGCAGCTCATAACCTGACGGCGGTCTAGGAGAGAGAGGGAGAGAGGGTGGAAAAGCCCGATCTCTTTCCTCTATCCAGCTGTGAGTGCCTCCCTTTTTTCTCCTCCCCTCTCTCCCCTTGGGATAGAGTGCTCACAAAGTGGCAGATGGGTGGAATGCATAATACATAGACTATTTGGGGGTTGGAAGGGCTCTGTGTGTGCGTGTGTGTGTATGTGTGTGCACGTGTAGTCAGTCCATGGGGAGTAGGCTGTGGAGTCATTATAGATCTAATGGTTGTGTTTTAGACGCTGCACCGTGCCAATCTCATTTGAAGTGCAAAAGCCAAATGAGTGTGAAGCGTTTCATTACTCATGCTCTGTGTGCACTCGCTTCCCCTCAGTTTGAGTGAGACAACACATCAGCGATGCAGTCACAACTTCCTGACTGACATTTTAGAGCAGTCTATATAAATATACATATATGTGTGTGTGTCTGCGCACAGTCGCGTGTGTACTTTGAAGGACATTAAAGGTGTATACTAGAGCAACTGGATTGGGCTCTTTTGTTCTCCACAGTTGTGGATCTTCTGCCTCCCTGCCCATGTAGACCTCATGTAGACATTATTTCCCTAATTACTGTGATTACCACAAGATGAGGCCAATGTATCATAATGTTGTGTAATTATGCAATCAATTGTGAACTAACAAGGCCTCCTCAGGCATAGGTAATGGATTTTGGGCAGACAAGCTCAGCTGAGGCATGACTAATACACCACTGGTACTTATAATTAAAAGCTTTTCTAGAAGGAGGTTCCCTCTCACATATAGCCGAAGTTTGAGTAACATTCGGCAATGATGAGAGAGAAATTCATCAATTTATCACACCCCCATCAACATCAAGATCTCTCTTGGGCCATTTACTTCAATGGGAGTTAATGGGGACAATATAGGATGTGCACTCAGAAGAGAAGAAGGGAGCTTGTTAGCTGATGGAGGCAAAACCAGCTGCAGTGAGAGAGGCAGCACCAGTTTAGGCAGACAAACAGCAAAGGGGAAGAAGGGAGGGAGGGGGGCAAGAAGGTAGAAAACTGAGTGAGAGAACAATGGAGACAAGACGGAACAAGAGAGAGCTAGCAGGTAGTGGGTCTCTGGAGATTCATTAGGCTTGTCAGAAATTCTGGCTGTGAATATGCTTGCACAGCAAGCTCCTCGGTGGGTACACACAAACATACAAAAAATACACACACCGAGGTGAGTTGCTGGAGGTGTACGGAGCTCTCATCTGCTGACAGTCAGGGATGAAAGCTGGATTGGGATGGTGGGATTTGGAATCACACTGTGAAGACAGCAGGCTGTGCTGTCTCCAAATGGCTGCAGCGGGAATTAACATATTCCAACTGGCATTAAGTCTTGTGCTTTGTGGCATCTGAAATGATGAGTGAAATATTTATTTTGTGTAAATGTGACCTATTATCAGAGTTTCTTTTGGGGGAGGTTGGGGGACTGTGAACACAGCATCAGCTTCTAGTGCAGCATTTGCAACACTTAAAAGTAAATTGTCTGTGTTATGTAGGGAAGCTGTCACACCCTCTCTTTGTGCTTCAGCACCCGCTAATACTGCACGCTTGTTTAAGGACGGTTTGAGTGTGACTTCTGAAAATGCTGCTGACTGAAACAGAAATAAATTGAAACAGCAGGTCACAAAAGCTGCTTGATCGGAAACCAATTTGTACACAGGAGACTCTGTAATTCAAGTTTTCTTTCTCTGAATAAATCAATGAGTGTTTTATGGATGTTTGTTTAAGGTGAAAAGCTTAGGATGAAAAATGACTAACAGATGATGAAATCACCTGAAATGTGTGATGCAAGCTGTGCAAGTGGAAGAGTCCTTTGTGTGAATGTGTGCTTATGATTGCATGCATATGCATGTTCATCTTGGCACAAGAGCGCTGTGTGTCTGGGCTTTGGGCAGAGTGTAAATCCCGGCATTTTCTGTAGGTGGAAGACAAAATCGCTGTCTGAATCCCCAGCTGCTCTCACAGCCGTTTCTCAGCCTAACTGATCACAAAGAAATATTTACTGTGCACACACACACACACACACACACACACACACACACACACACACACACACACACACACACACACACACACACA
>JAVDPK010001844.1:630263-645401 GCA_034780415.1 Cichlasoma orientale | reverse complement strand
GGATCATATAGGAGCATTTTTTCCCAGGGCTGTTCAGGGGGTACAGAAGGGAAATTTGAAAAACATTTAGAAACAAAGTTCCGAATTTGTAAATATCGAAACCAATGTGTACCAGGTAAATTGTATTCAGAGTTCTCTTTTTATTATGTGACCCAGATTCAGGTTTGGGGGAACACATCTGGAGTGCAGCACTTTATGCAAGCTCTAGCCATCCTAATGTCACCTGCCAGGTAAAAATACAAGTCTCTACAGCAGTTGCTACTTTTCATCCACTGACTGGGAACTATACACTGTAAATTTATGCATGGACTAACCATTAAGATCTCTAACCTGTAGCTTTTTTGCTTGTTTTGGCTCAGACATCGTGCAGAGTTCCTAGGTCATATGAAGCCATGTGAGGGCCAGAGCTCAGCAGTTTCCGGACCCGAGTCAGGCAACTGGACCTTAGTGGATGAAGGTGGAGAGGAGGTAAGTTTATTAATGTAACAGTTTCAGAAATTGTAAATAGAGTATCTTTCAAGAAAGTCCAGAATAAATATTGTCTATGGATCTGTAGTCCAAAAATGTAAAGTTCATAGGTTAAAAAAAAAATTCTGGTTTTCATTATAAAAGTGAAACAAATTAGTGAATGCTAGCATTGTATAGGCTAAATTGGCTTCCCTTTAAGAAAAACGTTTAAGAAGAATGCGGCCAGCTTTGATACGTACAGTCATGCTAAAAAAAAAAAGTTCACTCTCTTTCATTTCTTAGGGTTTACATATCAAATTTGGGGGACCTAAGAGGCTTAGCAAGTCTTAAAATTAGTAGTTTTGTGGTTTGTTCAGATGCAGCTTTACAAACCTAAACCATCCTGTCATGTTCTTTTTAGAGAGAAGAGGATTTCTCCTGGCAACTCTCCCATACTCATTCAGTCTTTTCCCAATTGTACTGTCATTAACTTTAACATTTAACGTGCTAACTGAGGCCTGTAGAGTCTGAGGTGTAGCTCTTGGGGTTTTTCCACTTGTGAATAATCTTTCTTACTGAATAATGATAGAATATAAATTCTTTGAAATGGCCTTATAACCCTTCCCAGATTAATGGGCAGCAAAAATTGCTTCTTTAGATCACTGCCAATGTCTTTCCTCCTTGGCATTGTGTTAACTCACACCTGAATGCTCCAGAAGAGCAAACTGCTTTTATAGAGTTGCTCACACTTTGTGATGATCAGTTAATCAAGTGTGTTTGATTATCAGCACCTGGTTGCTACTTACCCTCTTAATTCCTGAGGAAGCAGTAAGGCTGTACTTATTTTTTTCAGGCACTGCTTCTGCATTTCGGCTTAGATTTTGATAAATAAAGAATGACACAGTGTAATATGTCATGTTTTGTTGTTCATCTGAGGTTGTATTTATCTATTTTTAAGACCTGCTAAGGGCCAGGTGATTATTTTCTGTTATGTCTTGATATGTAAAACCTTAGAGGTTAAAAATTGTGTTGTTTATTTTTACCAAGACAGCCTTTGTTTACACTTTTAATGAAACAAAACAAACAGTATGTATGTTTCCTTTTCCTTCTAAAAGGAGTGGAAGCATCAAAATTTTATAGTATCTGAGAGTACAGTCTCTTTTTCTCGTTCCCCCTCACCAATTAGATGCAGATGGTAATAAATATGCAGTCTGCTTGTTTGTAAAGAAGATGTGTCACAGATTGTAAATTTGTGGACGGTTTTTAAGACAAAATGTTCTGGTCTCTCTTTTGAGCTTGAGTCACATTAATAATCTGCTGAGAAATTGTGCTAAATGAACACCTATGACCATTTAAATATCAGTCTGCTGGCTTAAAACCACAACTGCTGCCAGCACTAATGTGTTGCCCACGAACTGCTTTGTTTTCAAAGCTTTCAAGAGTCACATTATTTAAAAAAAAAAAACACATTTTCCATTTTCTAAGACGGTAACCTGTTATTACTGTGTTATGTAAAAAAGCAAATAGCTTCTGCTTTGTGTTTTTTCTAAAATAATGAATAAATGAAAATAGGGCCAGTCATAGCATAACTGCATTGTCCCGTTGTCTTCTGTGTTTAGGATGAGGACCCAGAAAGCAGCTGGTTGCTGCTCTGTGAGGAAGATCTGATCTCCTTGCTAACCCAGTTCCCCTTCCAGCAGCTCTATTCACACATGCTTGGGATGAGCAAGCAGGGTAAGAGAGTACGGCCCATCCGTCTGTTAGTTTGTGTGACTCGTGGTGTAAACTGACAGGTTCGTATGGCCCCCCAGGTGTGTATGAGCCCCAGGCCTGCTCCAGTCAGAAGATGATGCGGGTGTTTGCTTTTGCTTCCTCACTCATTGAAATTCTTGCTCTTGGCCTGCAAACCTTTAACAGATCCCGTTACAGACAACTAGTCAAACGAATAGGACACATCATAAGGTCAGTTTGCCGATCACATAAGCAACTTCTGTGTGCTCGCACTTCTTAGGCAATATCAAAATGTCAGAATACCTTAGCTAAAAATGTTATGTTTGGCTTTTCTTTTCTACTCTCTCCCAGAATGACAGTTTGCTATGTCAGTGATCACTGGGCTCAGTATGTGAGTGTGACTGATGCTGGTGGATCTAGCTCACAAGTACACTCTCTGTCTTTGGACAAACTGCAGCTGGAGTATGATCATCTTTTTCTCCGAGCTGTTTTACATGTACTGAGAAACAAAAGGTGAGGAGTTAGCCTCATATTTTCCATCTTAACCGGGAACAATTTACTTTACGGGCTTTTATATTTATGTTATGTGCTCCTCCTGCACAGGTTGGGCATTTGGTTGTTTATGTCTGAGATGCCATATGGGACTTTGTCCAGCTCCATGCTGTGGAAGATCCTTTATGTTATGCAGAGTGCAGAGACTGCAGGGCTAGAAACAATCAGCACTGCCAGTGACACATACTCCTGCATTCAAGCTCTCAGAGGTACAAGTATACACACTTAACATACACAATATTGTCTTTCACATCCTTAAAACTAGCTTGTGCATTGTATTAATTCTGAGAGGCGTCCACACAATTTCATCATCATGTTAAAAATTGAATATATCTAAATGCAAATATCAAGGCAGTTTAAAAACACCCCAAAAACATTTGATTTGAGCTTTTCACAAATTACTTCAACTCACTTTCTAATGTATTTGTATCCTTTGCTGCATTTAAAGTTGGATCATGTCAGTCGTCTTAGTCTGAAGTGGTCATTGAGATTTTCTTTTTTTTTTTGACTCTAATACAGACCCAAACCACCAGGAGAGTTTTGAGCAATGGCTGTGTGAGGTGAACAGCTCTGACGGCATCTCCCTCCTCACTGCATTAGCACAAATGGCAACACCCACTCAGCACTCTGACCCAGCATTTATCACTACTATAACTCTGCTGATTTACCAGGTAAGGTAAACTGAGTTGCAGACTAGATTTAAAATACTGAAGCAAAGAAATGTTGTGAAGGAAACACTTTATGAATCACTGTATTTACGTGGATGTTTGACTTAATTTTGTCATCCAGGGACATTTCAAATGAGAACTAGAGGGATGTAGTAATTAGTTGTTATCCACAGTGGACATCCATTTCTTAAATTTTATTGAAATACAGAGTGACCGTAAAGGAAAAGTTTAAAAATTGTGACATCAGTTATAGAGTCATCATCCCTGGTTTGGAGCTGTGCTGTCACTACCTTGATCCTTTACATCCTTTTCCTTGTTTTTACTTCAGGTCTCTTACGTGAGTGTGTCCACCAGAGAAACCTACTCCAAGGTGGGGAGGGAGTTGCTGGCTGCAATAGCAGCAACCCACCCATATGTTATCTCGGTGCTCCTGGAGAGACTGAGGGAGACCATACAGGCTGTGGGAATGGTTGGTATTGCTATTCCATAATAAAGGTTTTAGCTGCACGTGGAATATAGTTATAAAATGTATAATTGGTTCGATGCCACACTCATGTGTTTTTGTTTGCCTGTTTTATGTTTGTTAGGTGGCTCTGTACTTGTGTAAAGAGCTGCCTCTGAGTCTTTGGCGGCCGCAGCCTGAAGAAATATGTGTGATTGGAGCGTGGCTGCTCCAGCATCCTCTGTCAGCTGTGGAGAACCGGTTGGCCTGTGTCATCCTCGAGGGTCTGAACTGGGGTTACGCTCAGGTAGACATGATGTCCAACACTCCTGACAGCATAGTCGTGAGTTTGTCATTGCTGACCATGACTAACCTTGTTTCCTCCTGTAGGACGGCTCTTTGTTCCTGCCTTCATTTCTCCACAGAGAGGTGGCATTGCTGGTGGCAGAAGCCTATCAGAAGTACCTTACAGACAAACCATACAGTGGCCTCATATCAGAGGGAATCAAACAGGTGACACGTTCACACTTGCCTCACAGCTGTGAGCCACATTGTGGCTCACAGCTGTTCACTGTGAGCCACAATGTCTTTAATGCTTATTTCTGCATTATGCATCATTCTCTCTTTGTTTCTCCTTTCAGGTGTCTTACCTGGCCAGTGTCCTTCGTTTGGGCGTTTCTCCTGAAGCATCCTTTAGTCAGTGGGCATGGCAGCTGTTGCTGAGGCTGAAGCTCCATGGCAATTCTCAGAACCCTAAAGGAGCCTGGGCGGGCCTTGCTTTGGCATCCAACCCACCTCCAGAGCTCACACACTCTCCTAGCATGCACTCTGTCCTGAGGGCTGTAAAAGCAGGCATTCCTATTGGCTGCTACCTGTCCATTGCAATGACAACAGTGGGACATAGGTTTGTACTCACCCATAATAGAACTAATGTATTTCAACAAATGCTAAACATGAGTATAAGATACGAAATCAAAGATTCTGTCTTCATTAATATGTTTGAGTCTGTGCAATGTGTATCAAGGACTAAGATAGCTAAAATATATTGTGTAAAGTGTAGGTGCATGAGGTTATCAACTTTAGTTGTGTATCAATTATATCTAGAAGTTTAATAAGCTCATATAAATTTTGTCTTTGTTTTTTCAGTCTGGAACATTTCTGCACTGATGGAGTTGGGTTGTTGAAAAGTCTGATTCAGTCTCGCCACCTGAGAGCTGCTGTGCATCTGCTGGATAACATCCTACCCCCAACCTATCCTCTTAGCTACTACCTGCTCAACAACGCTCAGTAAGAAAGATGCATGCTTCATAATACATGTAAAACCTGCATCTAACTCGAGCACCCGTTTTTACTCCGACGCCTCTCGTGTCTTTCTTTTTGTTAATGGCAGGTTCGTAAGCTGCATCCAGTTGTTCTTGCAGTACGACAGTGTGTGTCCTCAGGGCGTGACGCAGCAGGTCACGCATCGAGTGGCACCACTCCTCACTGGAACCACATATGGAGACAATATCCGTCTGCTGAACAGTGTCATTCAGGTACATCATGAAGCCTTTAACTATGTTATATGCAGGATTCCTGGAGTAAAAGAATCAGATTGCAATTATTGATTGTGTTTCTGGAAAAATGCCAAAAGATGTATTATTTGTAGTTATTTAATTTACTACATAACTATTAATTCAATTATGAAGTGTTTTAGGTAACTTAGCATGTTTTGAGCCAACTAAACTATATTAGAATGGGTCTTGTTTTACATGCAAACTCACTCAATAATTCAGTCCCATCACACCTAAAACATGACTCGGTACTCGTTTTCAGAGTCATGTGGTGGAAAGTTTGAAGCCAGACCGTGTCGGAGCTGCAGCAGTTCTGGAGTTTTGGGTGGGAATTCTGACTCAACAGAACTTGTGGTACCGAGACAAAACGGTCCTGTTCCTCATGGATCAGATCTGCTGTGCTGCTTTCACTTACCACCAGGAGGAATGTGTGCAGAAACTCCTGTACCAGCAACATAAGGTATTTATTACAGAGTGATGTTTGCTTTGTATGCTTTAGCAACTTATGAACTTTAAATTAACATTTAATGGGTCACACAAACCAAACAGAGCGCGAATGTGGTGGGGAAAGCTAAACACCAGCATCGTTTGATTTTTACTGTTTTTCATACTTCCTGCAGAGTGCCTTGGGTTATCATGGAGACCGGGGTCTGCTCTCTTCTCTGGTTGGCTGGATTGCTGGAAATTCCACGCCCTCCTTCATAGAGGGCCAATCCTTGAGTGCGGAGGTAAGAGACAACAAAGCAACAACAATAAGTGCAAACACAACTGGGCACATTAGCAGAATTCTCAGTTTTCACTGACCTGTTAATATTGGTGTTGTCTTTAGATCTGGTTTGCCTGGTTGGTGCTGAATATGGAAGGTGTGTTTGAGGAAGATTCTCAGCTGAGACGCTGTGTTGAGCAAGAACTCCTGTCGGAGCCCAATATCTCCCCTGAACAAGCCTTAAAGGTAGACAAAAACACAGATTATCAGTTGTGGGTTTATTATCACTTTACATGACATGAAATACTGCATTATTCTTCAGAGAAGATGTACTTTATGACCTTTGAATAAAAATGAACGCAGTCTATTCAAAACTAAAGAGCAGAAATATGATAGGAAGAACTTAGGAGTCTGGTCTACTGCTGTTCAGTGATTTTGATTGTAGTATTTAGATAATGTTAACAATATTTCTGTTTCTGAGCCAGAAGGCCCAACAGAGGCTTAAGTTGCCGGTAGCCCCATCTCTGCAGAGGCTGCAAGTTTATCGCTGGGCGTGTCAGGCCGTAGCTACACCACCTGACCACCCCCTCCTTCCCCTCATCTGGCAGAAGTTCCTGCAACTCTACCTTAGACAGCCTGGACCTGAGTATGGGTATGATAAACATCCTCATGTGTTATGAACCCTAGTCAAAAGAAAGCAGGGAATAGAAAGACTCCATATGTATCTGTCCATGTTTTTGAAACAGGCTGGCTGCAGGGGGATGTATCGGAAGAAGGTTTTTCCAGGTGTCTTCTCAGGCTGCTTTACTCCGAGATCTGAGGCAGAGAATACAGGAAGTGTCTGACTTCCACCATGCTGCCAGCCAGGCCCTCCGGGTACTCCCACCAAACACAGCCTCATCAGACCAGGGTGACGAACCCCCCAATAATCCTGGACCGCCTTACCTCACCTCTCCTCAGCTACATACAGAGCTGGTCCGGTAGGATGCTGTTGCTGATGGGGAGCATTTAAAAACATACCTTTTTGTGTAAAGGTATGCTGTTAGTGTGTTTACAGGCTATAAATTCTCAGTCGCTTGTTTGTCTACAGGTTGTTTGGGGTATTTGCAGTGTGGTTGGAGGATGAGACTCTGCAGAAGCAGGAAGTGTATCTTCCCTCTCTTCCTCCAGAGTATGAACCACACAGACTGGCACAGGTCATGCAGCGGCATCAGGCGAGTGTGATTTATTTTATTTTTTTTCTTTTTCCCCCAAAATTGAAAAATGTATTATAGTGGGTTATTCAAATCTGTCTAGTATTCTTTCATATTCATTGATTTTTTTAATGTGTTTTCCCATAGGAACTTTGGCTAGAGTATGTGGACCAGGAGCGTCTGCAATATGATGAGAGGGAAGTTTTGTCTCTTTGGGAGAAGGTGCAGAGTGAGCCACCCTTCCTCCAGACCCAAACCTCTGGCTTCACTGACTACACCAGCCTCAGCAATGGTATGGAGCCTTGTGGCTTTAGTTCTTTGTTTTCAAAGAAAACATGTTTTCAAACATGTAGACAAACTGTAGATAAGAGTATAATTTTAGAATAGAATAGAATGCATTTATTGTCATTATACAGGATGTACAATGAGATTGGAGATTGGAGATTCTATTCTATTCTATTCTATAATTTTACTTTACACACAGTACGTACCACAGTTTACTTCCATCAACGCCATATATTTGGTGTTGTGTTCTCTGTATTCAGCGAGGGAGCGTATCCTGTCCAACCTGCAGAAGCATCCAGTTCCCCGTCCAGCTCCTGAGCTGCATCAGCTGAAGGCACCAGTAGCTGAGGTGCCCACTGCCTGTCTTACTGACTGTAAAGCTGCTTCTGAGCTGTTACAGCAGGACCTCATTATTTTGCAAAATCAGGCCAGGTATGTGGAATCATAAAAATTGAATTTTTTTTAGCTGTAAACAAACACAAAGCTATGTGCTGATTCCCAAATACTTTATCTTGACATCAGGACTGCAGTGGTACGTGAAGCCCAGCAGGTGGCGATGGAGCAGGAGCTGCTGGAGAGCCTTCCTTTACTGTTTAAGAACCGGCCAGAGCAAGTCACCATGGCCCTGGAGTGTAAAGGGAAGGGAGGACAGCCGTGCCAGGGAGCTGCAAACATCACTGTCACAGTACGACCTCTCACACTGCAGGCTAGCCACCTTCTAAGTTACCACTTTCATGTTTTATTAATCTCTGTGTGTATGTGTGTTTGTGTAACTGTGTAGTGTGAGCACGTCCAGAAGCAGGAGGCAGTGCAGACACAGATAACATCACTGCGCAGGGACATCAAGAAGTTTCAAACTGATGCTATGGCTCCTCCACCTGAAAGCCTGGCCCAGGCTGCCGTTCACACTGAGAACTTCATCACGTCAGTACAATCAGATTTTATTCTGTCAAGATAGATAATTCATATCAGGATACATAATGTAACCTATAGAATGTTATATTTGAGATATGTGAAAAGAGACTGAAAGGTTATGACCTTGTTTTATGTGCTTAGGGCTCTGGTGAATATGCACAAAGCACAGAAATCTGTGGCGGTCCAGAAAGTTGGTGTGTGGGCTTTTTACAAGGTGGTCTCCTTTGTATGCGAGGACACACTCCGACACCCCCCAACACGCCAGTACCTGTCTTCATGTGTGGAGGTACTGGGACAGGTGTGTATATACTGTAACAAATATATGCACATATTGCAGAGCAGCAATATTTTTTATAAACATTTAGCTTTGTGTGGAATACACAAATACAAGAACCCAGGAATTTGAGCCAGCTAGAGTGCAAAAGAATGATCCCCACCTTCACATAAAGGACATAAATATGTTCATGTGAGTATGTCTACAAGTGGCTGCATCACAGTTTATTTGGGAAAAAAAACTTGAAATGACCAAAACTGCACAATGTTTCTCACTGTCACATTGTATGTGGGCATGCATTTTATCCATGCACACATTCAAACAAAACACATATAAAACATAAATAATTGGTGCATTACACAGCAATACAGCACAGATTATTCCCATTATGGTAACTCAGGTAAAAAACATGGGTAGCTACTCTACCAAGACATGAAGTAGATTGTTACAGTGCATTAAAGTGACCGATTGGACAGAACAGGTAAAACTTTATTCATTAGTGAAATTTGCTTGTAAATTAAAGTGTATTTAATTGTGTGTGTAGGTGTTTATCCAAGGAAATACAGTGGAGTGTGGCCGCGTCCTGAAGACTATCCTGGAGCAGAGGCGACTCTGCCCTCTCATTTCCCCCTTTTTCACTCCCAACGCAGCGCCCGATCAGCTCGTGTTTCTCTACCAAGACGTTGTGACGTCCCTGCACCTCGACAGCGCTGATGTCATTTTCATGCTTCTCACTAAGGTTAGACTATATACAAATGAAATGAGGACAAGGATGTATACACTACAATCCACGTGCCAGTTACAGTGGCCACTTTTGCATCTTTTCCCTGTAGTTTGATTTGTCTCAGTGGCTGAATGAAGCCCATCCCGTGTTTTCGGAGAGGACCCGTCTGCTGGAGTTGGTCCACGGAGCTCTCTGCGTCTGCGGCCGAGATCCAGAGCCTGAACTTCTCACGCCTTTTCACCTTTTCACCAAACACTGGACCTACCTTTTACGCCACCATTTCCCCGACCATTACAGCGATTGCCTACGCCTGCTTATGACCAGTGAGTTAATCTGTCATAAAGTGATGAATTGTGATTACCTCCTTGAACTGTCAAATATAAAATCAGTTCATTTGAGCAGTCTACAAAATCAAATGCAAATTTATTGTCCGTGTAAGTGAGAAATTCGTCAAGCAAAATGTGTTTTGTTTTGCTCGTTTTTTAATTTTTTGTTAAGAGATCATTACAAAGGGAGCTGCTGATGCTAGCCATCATCACAGAGCTAATAAAGAATAATCAGTTTAGGTGTTTAATGGGCAAGTTCTTCAGCAAAAGCATTTTTAACATCCTCAGGCTCATCAAACCAGCTGCTCAGTCCAGAGTGCTGGAAAGTGACTCTGCGAGTGCTGGGCTGTTTACCTCCATCCCGCAGCACCAAGAGCAAAGCTGAGACAGCCGTCTGCACTACTGATGTCCCCAGCCGGGGTGTCGCACCCCCAGCCTCTTCGTACAGATCCCCCATCACCCTCTCCCCTCAGCAGGTAGTGTTGGCATTATAAACATTTGATTCAAACCTCTAGATGCTGCATGTTAAGCAAGACGTTGCTTTTAAAATTCCATTTTCTATTTTTATCCAATTTTATGGTTCTTACACCCTAATTTTTTTCAATTTTATTGGTGGCTAACAGGTGGATGAGACAGTCGATTGGTTGAGTGACTATTTTTTGCGAAGTCGTCTCAGTAAGACAGACCTCCGCAGCTTCGGCCTCTACGCTGCCTGGACTCCCTACATTGAGGATGTCATTTCCTTCTGGGACCATTTGATCAGCTGTCTAATCAACGTGCAGCTCAACAGCTGCGCCAGAGAGTCCGTGGGCAGCAGCAAAACAATGAAAGGTAGCTGGAGATTATTAGCTCACATTCATGTTAAACGTCTAATCATTTGTAGAGTTTAACCTCTAGGTTTGTGCGTATGCGTCGTATTATGTCGTTGTGAAAGAGAAATGTATCATATTCTCACAGCTCTGCAGGACCTACACAGTAAGACTGTGAAGTTATTTACGCCATGGATCTTTCCTGTGGACACTGGGGAGGGCGGGTAAGTGTGGCACAGCCTCAGCTCTCAGATATTCATTGATTTTTAGGGAGAGGAGATCTGTTATCAGTTAGGAAGATGTGAAACAAATGTGAGCATAGAAGGAGCAGACTCCAGAGAGGGCAGTAGACTTTAAAAAAAACACACACAACTTAATCTTGAGCTTGATTTTTCTTCTTCCATGTGATCTTTGTTTATTTTCACAGGGCAGTCATAAAGGCTTATAGTCATTATTTAACTGAACCAGAAGGAATCTTTGAAATCTCTAAACCACATTATACATTACTCAGAATAAAGCGCTGCTGCAGCACTGCTCAGAGAGAAAAGAATGCATTAATTATTTAGATTTGAATGTCTGCGCTGACACAAGAAAGTCAATAAAGTATGTACTTTGATTCTCCTCATTAATAGTAGGGACTCAGTAGGTGCTTTACAGTTTGTATTAAAATTTAAAAGAACGAACCACAAGTAACCACGAAGTATAAATGATCTTAATAACTATGTCTTTATCTCAGTAATATCAAGTGTTACCCCTGGTTGGAGACGGATGCGAGTGAAGCGGGATGTATGGTTGGCCTCTACGTTCAGATCGCTGACCTACTTCATCACAAGTTCAGAGGTAAGTTTGTACAAGTAACAGTTTAAGAGGTGGTGATCTTTGTTGTCTGTACTGTAATAATGCAGACAGTGTAGAGGCATATAGGATGTGTTTACTTACACGCTGTGCGCTCGTGTATGTTGCAGATCGTCTGCTCCCTGGGCAGAGAGGTGCTCTGTGGCTGTGTATGATGCAGTACTGTGACAGCTGTACCTCTCCACGTACACCTGAGTACCTGCTCTACTTGTACCACACACACCTACGGAGCCTGCCCTGGAGACACCTGCACCCTGACACTAAGCTCATGGAGCAACTCTTCAGTGTGAGATACTTTGCCCCCAGACCCCTAACACTTCACACTGATTTAGACATGCATGTCACAGGGGTGCCTGTTAATCTGAGACCTTGATCCTTGGCCCCAGCTTCTAATATTAGCCTGCGCTCCCATAAATGCAGTCACAGCTCCTTATTCCTGGAAGAAAGCTGTATCTCAAGACTCCTGTCAATCTTTAATGATTATCCTGTAGAATCTATTGATATTTGAATTCATAATAATAAATGTCTGTTTTAAAGATTGATAATACTTGTATGTCCATGAATACTGAAGCACACTATAAAAGCATTAAGAAAGCAAATGAGCCACCCATTCCATTATTCAACCTAATATATTCAACCTTACTTAAATTTTCTTATGTGTGCATCATTATGGCATTTAATGCTACTACTAAGATTTTTCATCATTTCTCACAAATAAATGAATCAGTGTATTGGTATTTACACTTTCACAGTGACTGGAACCATACATGTGCATTTTACATTACGCAAGCATTAAACATACGTTGTAACTGATATTTTGAGTACACACCAAAGCAAAAGGGTTTGATTTGTTTGAAGTGTTTGGTGTTTTTCGACTGTATATATTAATTTTTTTTTCCTTTCTTATGCCTACAGGTGGAGAGAGGAAGTCCCAAGAGCTGCTTCCTGTTTATGGGAGAAGTTTTATGTGAGGTTAACTGGGTCAGTGTCCTGAGTGACCACTTACAATCGCCTCCCGGCTCTACAGCATATCCAGCTCTGTCAGATATGGCCACGCAGAAGGAGTCGCACACCATGTTGGTTTATCTGCTCTACATGCTAGTTTTCCTGGCAAAGGAGGAACAACTCCTGAGTCAGCAGGTGAGTTCAGACTAGATTGGTATCACATCAGAATCAGCCCTATTTCCTTTTTTTGAAGTCTTCTCCCCTCCCTCCTTAACCTCCAGGATTCACCAATGCTCAGTCTGTTGGTTCAGTCCACATCTCTACCCTGGCACCAACTGGACCTGTCCTCGTACCAGAGCATTCTGGGATACGTTAGCACCCACTACCCTCCCTCTTTGCTCCTCAGTACTGATTCTGCGCCTCAGCTCCTGCTGAAATCACTCCGTAGTGCTGCCGGGCTTCACCCCCGCCCCACTGAAGCGCCACACCAGGTGAGACATTACAGTGTTGGTTGTTTTCTGGAACAGATTTATTAAGACACTGTAAACCTCTTAAGGCAGCCTTAACCAGCAAATGGAGGCTCTTGTATCTTTAGTGATATATGAAGAAGTTGATGAGAGAACATTCCCCCTCTTGGTTTTTATTAAATCAATGACAGAAAATTCTAGTTGTATTACATAGTTTATAGTATACGCATCATGTTGAAAATTATAGGAATTCTTGAATTTCTTCTCTTTCTACCTGCACGTCCAGTTCACCAAACAGGCAGGCCTTCTGTAAAAGTGCAAGGTTTGGAACATACGTATCAAATTTAAACTTAAACAATTGAGTTTGGGTTTTTTTTCCCGGCACCATGTCACTTTGACAAATTCCTCTGGAGAGTGAAACTCGCTGTCTGCGTTTAAACCATCATAAATATTAGTAGGCAGCCAACAGTGCAGCTTTCAGGAACAACTCAGAATGTAAGTCAGGGCCTTAGTTAACGGCACATTGACAGGAAAATTCACATCGTTCATGGCAGATCTCCTGCACCGAGGATCCTCATGCTAAGAGGTAGCAGTGCTAACCACAGAACCCTGTGCTGCCTCTAGCACTTAACTCTATATAGCCACTGTACATGTAAGGCCGCAGTAGGACATTTTATACATCACCTGATATTTTTCCAAATAATAAAAATATTGGAAAGCTCTGTACAGTCCTTCAAACTTCTTATAGGACTGTTTCAAGATCTAGCAGTGTTTCCTTATAGCAGAAATATGTGCCAAAAGCTGTGAGAGAGAGAATATATTTAACATAAAACATGAAACTTACTGTAACTGTCAGATATACAGACATTTTAAGTGCTGGTAGCCGTTTCCTCTCTAGTCTTAACATTTATTTTGGATAAAATACAGTTGTGGACAGACGTTTACGTGCAGTCATCATGGGCCTGAATGTCATGGTAATTTTGGGCTTTTAATGATTTCTTTGAACTGTTCTTTTTCCAGGGCGGAATGATTGTACAGCTACATCTTTAATGACTTCAAGAAACAAAAATTGGGTGCACAAGTTTGAATTTATTTTTGGATTTTCTCCACTCCACACAGAGTCAAAAGTATACATAAACTCACTCAAATCTTTTAATAAGTGGTGCTGAAGGTTCTAACATGTCTTTTAACTTGACAAGGCCTATTAACTTCTCATAAGTGACCATGTTTGACTACAACTGGTAGTTTCTCTTTGCCAACATTAAAATGATTTGTTTAACAACACTCACTGAATTGACCAGTACTCAGAACAATGGGAACATCCACGGAACTCAGTGAAGATCTAAGAAGGAGAATTGTAGATTTACACAAGTTGGGAGGTTATTCGGATGTGTGACCAATCATCAGGGTCTGGAAAGAAGACACAAACTGTCACCCTCAAATGAGAGGAAATTGGTTCGGATGTTCAGGAACAATCCAGGAACCACTAAGGCTCAAGCCTGCCATGAACTGGAAACTGCTGGAACACCAGCGTCACTGTCCACAGTGAAGCGAGTTTTACATCGCGGTGGACTGAGAGAGTGCCGACCAAGAAAGAAGCTCCAGCTCCAAAATGAACGTTTTTAAGCTCGACTGAAATTTGCAGCTGCCTACATGGACAAGCCAAATGACTTCTGGAGAAAGGTTTTATGGTCAGACGACACAAATATTGAGCTTTTTGGCCACATTGACAAGAGATATGTTTGGAGGAGTAAAGGTGAGGCTTTCAAAACTAAGAACACTGTATTATCTGTCCAGCATGGTGGTGGTAGCATTATGTTCTAGGGCTGTTTTGCTGCTAGTGGTAGGCTACTGGTACATTGCACAAAATGGATGGAATAATGAAAAAGGAGGACTTACCTCCAAATTCTTCAGCTTCACCTCAAATCAACAGCTAAATGGTTCAGACTTGGACACAATTAGGTGTTCCAACAGGACAATGATCCCAAACACAAAACTGGTTCTGGAATGGATAAAGCAGGCTAACATTAAGCTTCTGAAGGTGCCTTCCCAAAACCTCTACCTCAGCCCTACTGAAAATTTATGGACTACGCTTAAAAGCCGGATCTGTGCCAGGAAGCAAACCAACTGAAATGGTGCAACTTGCTCAGGGGCATTTAACCAAATATTTGTCATGGTCCTGGGTCTCTGGACCCAGCGTTTTGAGTTGTGTTCTTGTCCTGTGCCATTTGTGTTATTATGTGCAC
>JAVDPK010001844.1:610301-622495 GCA_034780415.1 Cichlasoma orientale | reverse complement strand
GTTTTAGTCATCAAAGAGCCATGTGTATCTCGTCATCGTCTCGTTATCGTCATGAAACAAAGGGTCGTCAACGAAATAATTTCGTCATCATTAACGAAAACAACACTGGAGTAGACCCCTGATGGGCATAGTCCACTCTGCACCTTTGCCAAGTCATTTATAGTCTCTTGCTTTTGGCAGTAGCCATCTCAGAGCATCATAAGATTCTAAAGTAGCCTTGTATCTCACCAGTGACTGACAACAGCCTGAGCTGAAGAGGGGTCCCATTCCTGAGAGTGCCACCATGGGGAAGGACTACTACAAGACCTTGGGCATCCCCAAGGGCTCCAATGAGGAGGAAATCAAGAAGGCCTACCGACGCATGGCGCTCCGCTTTCACCCCGACAAGAACAAGGATCCCAGTGCAGAGGAGAAGTTCAAGGAGATTGCAGAGGCCTATGAGGTGCTCAGCGACCCAAAGAAGAGGGTGGTCTACGATCAGCTGGGAGAGGAAGGTGAGGATGGGGCTTTCTGGATCACTTGAGTGCAAGAGGTCAGAGAGTGCAGGCTTTGTAAGTGAAGCCTTGTTAAGCAGGGGTTATGATGGATTAAGTTGTTATTGAAGTAGCTCAGGAACCAACTCATATTGCAGCTTGGTGGGTTTCAGTCACTGAAGTAATAATGCCGTCTCTTCCATGTTTTCATGTTTATGTGCTGGCACATGTTTAGTTGTCTGCTGTTGTCTTCAGTGTCAACAACACTTACCAGCTCTAATACCTTATAGTCTACCTCAGTTGCTCGTGGAGTGTGTATATAACTGTCTATATGTGCATGTGTTTGTGCGCGCGCGTGTGCATTAGCTGACAGACAGATGGCTTAAGACCATTACGTGGTTCAGATATGAATAGCAGCGACTGCTGTAGTTTGCGTTTGTGGGTGTTCTGTGCATGTGTCTCTGCTGAAAACGTGTGTGTTATTGTGTGTTATTGTGTGAGTGTGTTGGATGGAGTGACCTGGTATTTCATGAGTTCCTCCAACAGCAGCGCTTTTGGAAGACCAGTGATGCTGTGGGATTTTTCCCGCCCACGTGGGCACCACTCTTCTCTCTACTGTTACCCACACTTTGTCTTTAGGTCCTGCGTCTGGTATCTGAGTTCATATTAATGTGTGTTTTTTAGCTTGTGGGTGTTTTGAGTGTGTGCATGTGCATGTGAGGTCTCACGTTCTTCTCTCTCTTTTTTCTCAGGCTTGAAAACAGGAGGCAGCAGCTCTTCGGGTGCTCCTGGCAGTTCAACGTATCACTACACTTTTCACGGAGATCCCCATGCCACCTTTGCCTCCTTCTTTGGTGGCTCCAACCCCTTTGATATGTTTTTCGGCTCCAACCGCAGTCACAGCCGCTCCAATGGCTTCTCCTTCCATAATGACCACAGCAACGACACGGAGCAGGACACAGAAATGGATGAAGATGATCCCTTCGCTCATTTCGGGAGACAGTTCGGCTTTGCAGGGGGGATGAACAATGGCTTCCCAGGGGAGGGCCGCAGGAGGAGGGGTGTGCCATCAGAGCGCCTGGGGACCAACCGAAAGCAGCAGGACCCTCCAGTTGTCCACGAGCTGAAGGTCTCGCTGGAAGAGATCTTCCACGGCTGCACCAAGCGCATGAAGATCACACGCCGCAGGCTGAACCCAGATGGACGGAGCATGAGGACCGAGGACAAGATCCTCAACATTGTTATCAAGAAGGGCTGGAAAGAGGGGACCAAGATTACTTTTCCAAAGGAGGGGGATGAGACCCCTGAGAACATTCCTGCCGACATAGCCTTTGTGCTTAAAGACAAAGGGCACGCCCACTTCAAAAGAGACGGTTCCAACATAATCTATAACTGCAAGATCAGCCTAAAAGAGGTGTGCCTGTCTCCTTTGATTTATCTCTTTCTCTTCTGTCTTGTCTTCTGATTTCCCCTCTATCATCAGTTGCCCTCTCTTTGTTGCTGTTCCAAATGTAGTTGGTAGATAATGCTGCTGAGCTTATGAGTTTCATTCCCAGCGGAGCAGTCCGGGTTCATATTTAATGCAGATGTGCAAAGTTTGGACTGAAAATACAAATTATTCATGTCACTCAACCCAGAGAGGTGTGTCTGTAATTCAACAGTACTGGGTGGGTGGTCATATCGAACATACCGAGGTGGGAGTGCGTATGCATCAGTCAGGGTCGCTGCCACTGCACTGCGAGAGAAGTAGCAGGAATGTGGTGTCTTTGTGTGACTGGCACAATGCCATTATCCCCACCTGTTCTGCACACTGTATGAAAACATATGCATCAATACATAAACAGGCACACAAACACAAAGCTGCACACAAGCGAGTGTGCACGCTTTCCATCTTAGAGCATATTTGCTAACACACTCCGCTAAAGATGGATTGTAGTGTGACATTGATGGCAATCCAGGCTGTTATTACTGTGACTGGCAGGACATTTAATTAGAGGGCAGCGAGTCCAGCACCAGCTCTGCTCTGGCTGCAAATTAGACAAACTTTAATGTTTTTAATAGCGCTGCCACTCACTGGCCTGTTCTCCACGTGATCTGCCTAATGGCAGGTGTTGTCAAATAGCTGGAAATGTCAGGGGAGTTGTTTCTACTAAACTCAGGCCAGTATCGATGAGCCTTCCTCTAAAAGCAGCACTGACTCTTGCGGATCACCACGGAATTAATGCACTGGAAAATAACCGCATCTGTACACAGAAAGACAATGAAGCCTAGTTGACGAGAGCACATTAGTTTGTCGAGTCACATTAAGCAGGGGATGGTACTTGATCAAACCAGCACAGTGATTAGGTTTGCACTGCAGAACTCCCACAGCTAAAACCCTCTGCACCTACAGCAGCCAGATAAGAGACTTAATTCTGACGCAGCTAAAGTCGAGATGTGGAAGCGAAGGGGAACTGTGGCTGGGGTGTGTGTGTGTGTTGGGGGGTGTATCTGGGGAATATTAGGGAAGTGGGTCAGATGATTCAGTATCCAAAGCAAATAAGAGCTCATATTCCACTGCTCTCCTGAAGATGTGATGCTAAATACTGCAGTAAAATAACAGCACCAGATGCATGTTGCATGCTAGAAAACCTGCCACACATAATGTGGCAAATGTTATGCAGTGCTTCAATAGATAATATAGCCTCACTAATGAGTCTCTCCAAGTACTCATTAAAAAGCAAAAAACAAGAGGTGTGACACAAAGACATCCTGCTATTTGGAAACACCTTTCTTAAGTGGGTGTCTTTATTTAGTCATATTTTGGCTGCTGTATGATTCTCCAGATATTTGGCTGCTCAGTTTAGCTTTCTGCCCGAAGCATGGCCTGATGAGCGGCTCAGTTTAATGCCTCCAAGTTTGTTTGGCCATGCTATAAACTCCTGGGAGACATTAGTAGAGGTAACATTCAGCCCTGCAGTCTCTTCACTGTGAGAGTCAGAAGCAATTTGAGAGTTTACCTCAAATCTGACACACTGGTTTCCCTGGAACCAGTCTATATTAGGATCTATAGGGAATCTCTATATGGCAATAACAAAGCCTCTGAGGTGTCTAGCTCCTGTCATTGCTGCGCTCAGTTTGGCAGCAAAATCCACATCCAAGACAACTGTGCCTGTTGGCTCTAAAGGCTAAGTGGACAGCTTTTCACTTCTGCTATCTGGCAAATAACTGCTGAATCTATGGGAGTAAGGCAGCATTTGCATTTTGCAGCATCTGTTGTGTGTAGCATTCGCAACCAGCATTCAGAATTCAGGACAGGCTCGATGACAGGCAGCCCACAGTGTTGTAAGGACACTTTGGATTGCGAGCACTCCTTAAGCTGGTTCAGCTGGCTAGCTGTAACAAAACCGTTTGGTTTTAACAGTGAAACTTAACATTAGCATATGGCCCTCAGTAATTAATACAAGTCTGGAATGCAAGTTCTTTCAAATATAGCAAAAAGTGACTTTGTGTGTGTGTGTGTGTGTGTGTGTGTGTGTGTGCGCGCACGCATTTGTGTCAGTTTCTAAAGCCTTGTTGTCTGAGCTGAGTCTTATGCAATCCGTGGGCCCTCGAATCAGCTGGCAGTGTGTGTTGAGCGTCATGGCAACCTGTCTGTGTGTGAGACATGTGTTAGTCAATGGAGCTGTCCATAACTGGAGGATGAGCCACTGCTCCCCATTGCAGTCAAAGAAATCACCCTCTAATGTATGTCGGGGGTAAAAGGATGATGATGATGTCATGGCTGGAAAACTTGATATGTTCTATGAAGCAGCTGGTCACCAGTCCACATATAGACCCCCAGGTTCTTTTTTTTAAAAAAAAACAGACACAAGAAGATAAGCTTCCAATTAATGCAATAGTGGATAAGTGCATGTTCTGGATCTTAGAGGTATCACTGCAGGCAAAATCACAATTACATCAGAAGGAGATCAAATTCTCGCTCTTCTAGATATCACAAAGGTTGCCCTGAGTATCTGATTACTTTAAGGATTTGAGTGTCCAGAACAAACAGATTCTGGACTAAATTCTAAATAAACTATTCCTGGAAGGTGTCAACAACAACTTTCATGATTCCCAGATAATATAACTTAAGTGGCCCCCCGCCTCTTCCGCTGTATATACACTCACCTGACATTTTATTAGGCACATTTTGCCAGTACTGGATCGGACCCTCTTTTGCTTTGCCTTAATTCTTTGTGGCATAGATTTAAAAAGGTGCTGGAAACATTCCATGTGATTCTGGCTCATATTGAGATGATGGCATCACACAGTTGCTGCAAATTTGTCAGCTGCACATCCATGATGTGAATCTCTGGTTCCATCACATCCCAGAGGTGCTCTATTGGACTGAGATCTGGTGAGGTCATTTGAGTGCAGTGAATTCATTGTAGGGATCAAGAAACCAGTTTGAGATGATTTGAGCTTTGTGACGCATTATCCTACTGGAAGCATCTATCAGAAGATGGGTACACTGTGGTCATAAAGGGGTGGACATGGTCAGCAACAATACCCGGGTAGGCTGTGGCATTTAAACAATATTCAGTTGGTACTAAGGGGCCCACAGTGTGCCAACAAACATATCCTACACCACGTCACCACCACCAGCCTGAACTGTTGATAAAAGGAAGGATGAATCCATGTTTCTTTTTTTACACCAAATTCTGACCCTACTGTCTGAATGTCACATTTTGGTGAGCTCATGCATTCAGAGATTCTTTTCTGCATACCTTGGTCCTAATCAAGGCACTACCTCCTGGCTGTGGCTCAGGAGGTAGTGCAGGTCATCTACTAATTGTAAGATTGGTGGTTTGATCCCTGGCTGCTCCAGTCTGCATGTCACCAGCAGTGACAAAGCAGTGTTAGTCATAGCACATATTTACCTCACTTTTAAGCTTTTTGGGGTGGTTCATTTTAGAACTACGGAAGCCTGTAACACATATATATCACAGCATGAGAGAGCCAACCCTTTGACAGCTGTGCTATCCCATGATCATCCTTTAAAATACTCAATTTCCATTTCCATATCTTCCTTTGTCCCAGGGTAGTTTTATGAATCTCAAAATTAAGCTTCTGTTTTTCTGGCTTTTATTACTCTTAACCTAACTTAACCTAAACCCTTTAGCTCATTATGCTGCTGGTCATTCACACTGGCTTTTTCTCTTTCTTTTCCACACCTTTTATAGTATTTATTTACTGGTTTATTATTTGTAGTGATCTATTTTTCAAGTGTTATATAAAGAAAGGAAGTCCATTCACACAGTTGTGAATTTAAATAGTTCTTTCCATTTAGTGCAAATCTGGGGAATGACGCTCACTGGAAAGCCTGTGAAGTCGTGATAACCGGAAAGTCTCTGTGTTTAGTTTAGCGCTCTCTACACTGACTGGATGCATCACGCACTGTGATAAGGAGGTGAGGCGTTTGCGTGTGTGTGCGCGTGTGTGCGCGTGTGCATGTGAGGATCTGACAGGCCCTCCAACTATTTACGAGCTCAGCCGATTCCTGCCTCACTTCATTAGTCCCAGCTATGAGACTGTTGCTAAAATTAGTCCCCTGTGCAATGTGGGGCCCTGCAATGCTGACACACTTACACAGACTCCCTAACACACACACACAGACACACAGACACACAGACACACACACACACAGACACATACACACAAAGACTAGAAAACTTTCCCACTGCCAAGTCATGTTTTCCTAAATGTTCCTGTTCCAAATACTGCTCTTTCGACCCGCACAGTGCTGTCAGTACAGTCTCTTTTCTTCACACACTTAAACACACATACCACACAGAAAGTACCACAAAGATTGCCTCCCGATAGCGCACTGGGGAAAGATATGGAGACTTTCTGGAAACATTACATTACTGAAATATTCACAGATTTGGCATTTCATTCCTATTAAAGATTTTAACTCTTTGCTTCTCCTCTCTTCTCCAGGCACTGTGTGGCTGCACGGTTAGTATTCCCACGCTGGAAAACCGTGTCATCTCGCTACCTTGTCACGACATCATCAAGCCGGGGACGGTGAAACGACTCAGAGGGGAAGGCCTGCCTTTCCCAAAGAACCCCTCGCAGCGTGGTGACCTCATCGTGGAGTTTTCGGTCCGTTTTCCCGACAGGATTCCCCCTCAGTCCAGAGAAATTATCAGACAACACCTCCCCCAGTCCTAGGAAGACACATCTCTAACTCTTCTCTTCACCCACCACATACTCCAGACTACCCCCCCAAAAAAACTACCTTTAACGCTCCTTTATCTACTCCTTCCTTGTTTGTAGTTACCCTTCTTTTGTCCGATGTGAATGAACACAGCTTTAAACATATGCTGTGGTTTTGTAGGGACTTTACATAAGGAAGAGTGGCAGTATGAGGATGTAATTTACTCATATTTATGTTGTCTTTCGGCCCAGGCACACACACAAGCACCCAGAGCAGTGGAGCGGTGCTGAGGATGGGCTCAGCACGATTGCAGTTTTTAAGGGAACCTCTTTTCTTAACTGTTTTTTACAGATTTATCAGTGGTTTTATATGCCGTCCAACTCTCCGATCCTCGTCTTTTTGTGATAGGATGAAGCGTGAAATATTTTTTAAAAAGAAACAGGATTTTCTTTTCCAAACAAGTTACAATAGGATTGTTTATTTTTACCTTGAGTGTACCAGCAGCTTCAGTGGGTTTAGTGGGTTTTAGCATAACTCTTCCTTTGACACATGCTTTTTTTTTTTTTCATGCTTTCAGTCTAATAAAGAATTGTTTGAAAATCTGTAGGCTCTTAGTATGATCCGTGCCCCCCTCCACCCCCCCAAAAAAATAGGTTGACATGTGCAGCGCCACAGCACACTTAAAAGTCCTGCATTACTCCAATAATATTAGCATATTTCAGCTGCATTGGAAAATCTGGGAATGACAATCATGTAACTGTAACTGTAAGTTTAGATATCTGCACATAATATCGGTGCTTTCCCTTCTGAGCTGTGAACTGAATAGCCTGGCTCAATATGGTGCCTTAGCCCAGTGTCATACCGCATATGTGAACACACATACAGGTCACACTATAATATATATACAAATAGCCATGTACACAACACATGATGCCCTATGCTGTGTTAGGCATTACCACCAGGACCTGGTAATTTTATAAAAAATAACAATAAGCAAGCTATGTAAAGTAATTCACCTTACTGTACTGTATGTAAGAACGATCATTTTTAGGAAGTAATTTGATACAAGACAGATGATTTTTTTGCCAATTCATCTTTGTAAAGTGCCATAAAAGTGAAGGTTGGATTTCCCAGAGGGATGCACGCATGACGTTAGAAGTAAAAAGTCGAGATTCCTGTGGGAAACCCAGCTTTGTTGTGTATCTTCTTTGCTTTCTCTTGTGGCATTTGAAGGCCATGTCTCGGTGCTACTGTGAGCAATGCCAAAAAGTAGACCGCATTGTTGTCTACTTTTTGGTTTCATGGAGTCCTCAGTTTCTGATGTGATAAATGCATCTGTTCTCTGTAACATCTGTACATCAAACTTTACATACTGTACGTAGTGAAAGTAGAACAAAAAATGTTTTGAGGAAACAGGTTTGAAATGGTGCAGCAGCTGTTCTCGGTCTCAGCTGCAGGGGACTCCCTTGAGCTCTTCCTCACTGTAATTTAAAGCAATGATGAGACGTATGTGTGGGTTACGCTGGCAGTGCTAGTAGGTCGTATAAATGATGTGTACAGGGAAATGTTTGAATGCTTCGTATTTGATAAATGCACTTTTCTGTTGTAATAGGACAAAACTATGAGGTGATTTTTGTTTTTTGGGAGAGACTTGAATGACTTGTGTGATGGTCCTGTGGCAACAACCAGGCTTAACCAGTGCTGCTGCTGCTCAAAGACTCACTTACACTGCTTATTGTGCATATGCCAATATGTATGAACTTTTCAAAATGAAAACAAATAAACCAAATGTGTGAAGTTAGCACTTTGCTTCATTTTCATTGAAGGCTGCTTGATAATAATAATGTGTTTATGAAACATCCAGTTCAATTGTATTTATATGGTACCAATTCAGAACAACAGTCTCCTCAAGGTGCTTTATATTGTAAGAAATAAACCCCAACAATCACATGAGCAAGCACCTGGCAACAGTGGGAAGGAAAAACTCCCTTTTAACGGGAAGAAAACTGGCAGAATCAGGCTCAGGAAGGGGCAGATATTTACCACAACCTATTGGGGGTGAGGGGAAAGAGAAAAAAGCAACATGCAATGTTATATAACATATCTATAATATACATACATAACTCAACTGGGCACACAGCAGTGACAACACACACACGTGATGGAGAATAGGGTCCATCCTGGTTTTCAGCAGTGCAGTCTAGTAGATCCAAGTTTCTAAAAACACTCCTCGAAACACACACCTTAACTGGGTAATTCTGCCTCTGTACATGACCACGGAGGAGCTTCAACCACACAATCTATATGTGATCGAAGTGTAAACTTTTAGCTTTAGCTTTTAGCCTATTGATGGCCTCCTTCATTTACATACACATCCCTTTGTCCCTCTGTGAGATTTACAAGATCCATCAAGATTTATTCCTCTATGGTTCTGTTTAAATAAACAAATCAATCTTCTTGTCCTTTGTGATGCTGGTCATCTGTGTTAAACAGTGAGCACGGTGGAATTTGGACATTTCCCATCACCGTCAGTTACAGATAAACATGTGAAGATGGACTTTGACCTCATTGTGCTAAAATACAGATGGACACAACCCTCAGCTGAACACTCATCTACTAGAGAGATCCCAGGTACGAGCAGAAACACTTCATGTTCAAATGCCTGCTGTGTGTGATGATTACTTGACACTTTGTTCTGCAGCTGGGTCAGAATGAAGTCAGGGAAGGTTGGCGGTGCTAAGAGATCGTGTGCAACAACTGCAGTGGTTGATGAGCAAAAGTCTGTGTGTGAGCCCCACATGGTAACGATAAAAGAGGCAATTAGTGAACCACGAGGAGGCTGCCTGAGATGTGCTCCAGTAACACTGCACTGTGACGAATGCCATCTAGCCGCATCAGCCATTTCTAGCAATGAGGCTGAGTTCACAAAGAGTTTATATTTCCACTTAAGCACACTTTTAAGCTCAGAGGGTGAAAGTACAACTGACAACAAAAAAAGTAGGTCAGCAAGCATGGGAACTGCTTTTAAAAGGCATTTGCATATGTAAAGTAAATAATTCATACACATGACCCCTGCTGTAGTGCAGAGTTAATGAACTCACATGTTTTAATCAGTAACTGAGTATTAGGAATTAGTCATGATGACTAGACATTCTTTGTCTTTTCTCTGTCAGGTTCTCAGAGTTGGAACATGAACACTGTTGTGACTCTCTTGACGGGGCAGAGGATGCCCATGGTTGGACTCGGCACTTGGAAGAGTGCTCCGGGACAGGTAGGGACATAAACATTCATACAGACTTTGTTGGTTAAGTCCTACGATGTATTTGGATATGGTGGAATTATAAAGAAAGCTTACACCTGTCTCCGTGTGCTTTCAGGTGAAGCAGGCGGTGCTTACAGCTTTAGAGTGTGGGTACAGACACATTGACTGCGCTGCTGCTTATGGGAATGAGAAGGAGGTTGGAGAAGCTCTGGCTCTCTGGGTGGGTCCAAGAAAGGTGAGCTTTTCTCTGGTCTTTTAATCAGCTCCAGGTACATTTATTCACTTCACTTTAGCCATAAGAGGTGCGGTCAATTGCTATGAAAATGTATACTGGAATTTATTTATTTATTGTAGACTTTCTAATCGGTCTCATCTTAGCCAAAAAAAAATTAAAAGTAAATATTGAACTTATCAGAGCAATCCTAAGGAGTTTGCTACTGTCAGGTTCAATCGTCACCGTCTGGAATTTACTGTGTCCAAGTCTTTCCCTGTATTCAAAGCAGTCATTGGTTTGTATACTCGTACTTTCCCTTTCAGGCTCTGCAACGTGAAGAGGTGTTTGTGACGTCCAAACTGTGGAACACCAAGCATGACCCCAAGGATGTTGAAGAAGCATGCAGAACCAGTTTGGCCCACCTGGGTCTCTCCTACCTGGACCTTTACCTCATGCACTGGCCCATGGCATTTCAGTTAGTAACTGCACACTCAGTAATGTTAATTTGTCGCCACCTGGCCGTAACCGTGCAGAGATCAAAGTGTAATTGAAAACCTGAAGCAGCCTTTCTGTGTGGACATTTCAGGAGGGGGATGGAGCTGATGCCTCGAAAGGAAGATGGAAGTATTTGTTACTCTGACACACACTACAGGGATACTTGGACTGCCATGGAGAGCCTCGTAGACAGAGGTCTAGTCAAGGCTATAGGCCTGTCCAACTTCAACGCCAGACAGACTGATGACATCATCAACATAGCCAGGCATAAACCTGTAGTAAACCAGGTGCAATTATGGAGAGTGTACACTTTGTCAGCTACAGTCAGTAAACTGTAACCTAAAAACTGTCTGTGTTACAGGTGGAGTGCCATCCTTATTTGTCTCAAACAGATCTCCTCTCACACTGTCGGTTAGTGTGATGCCTGTTTAGCATATAATCAAAGTGGTCGCCCTTTTTCTTAGTATTACATTGAACTAACAGGCCTCATACCTCTCAGCTCAGTGGGAGTTTGTGTGACCGCTTACAGTCCTCTGGGCAGTGGAGACAGACCCTGGGCCTCAGCCGATGAACCCAGTCTGCTAGCGGATCCTCGACTGGGATCCATAGCCCAGAGATATCAAAAGACACCGGCCCAGGTTATACTCCGGTAAAGCAGGAAAACTCAAAGTAACACAAACACCAGTGACTTCTTTTACAGTTTCTTCCATTTATTGACTAATAACATTACACATCTGCAGATGGCACATTCAGAGGGGTGTTGTGTGCATCCCCAAAAGTGTGACGCCTTCCAGGATCCAGCAAAACTTGAACGTGTTTGACTTTTCCCTGTCAGAAGAGGACGTGAAGCTCATTGAATCCTTGAACTGCAACAATCGTTTCATCGTTCCAACAGTCGAGGTGAGTCACTGATCTCCATGGCACCTAAAAGCACTTCAGAACCTCTTCTTCCCCACAGACAGCCATCAGAGCCGGAATATTTAGGTGTTTAGATAAAGTCAGGTCAATCTGAAACCATTAACGCCTCTAGTTTCCCTCTGGGGAAGACTCACAGCGGACATCGGACTAGTTTGGATTTTAATCAGCTTCTTAGAGGTTTACAGTGAGGTGCTTGACATCAGTCAGATGCAGTTGTACATTATCAGACAAATTATTGAAATATAAACTACTGCAATTTGCATTTCTTTCTACAGAGAGCCGGCGAGAGAGTTTGGAGAGATGCAGAACATCCCCATTTCCCCTTCCATGATGCTTACTGAGTCTACAACAAATGTGATGTTTACTTTTTGAAAATGGTCTCATGGTGAAAACCGTAATTATTAAATAATGTTATAGTAATTATTATGCCTACATGTGTGAAAACTGAAGATATTTTCCCCCTGAGAATGTCAAATGAATAAAGGAGCTTCTCTCATTGAAGGTTTCTTTCACACCCACAGTGACACTGTGTGGACAATAACAGAACTGCCTCTTAGCCCAGTTACAGTACTGCTGATTAGGCCTGTCGCGATAAACAATAAATCAATTAATCGTACGATAACTTAAAATGAGGTAGACAATTTTTATTTA
>JAVDPK010001844.1:579256-599965 GCA_034780415.1 Cichlasoma orientale | reverse complement strand
TTGGTTCGAAAAACTCAGAGTGCAGCATCTCTCTCATGTTATGGTGGCCGCTTTTGCCCCCTCCAATATGGCGGTGAAGTAGGCATACGAGTCAGCGATCAATGCGGTATCTATGTATATATATCTATGGTTGGGAACACCAAGTATGTGACATTTAACTCACGTGAGAGTGTATTTATTAAAAAAAAAAAAAACAACTATATACACAGAAACTTTAGAGCAGAAACGGTGTATTTGAGCTTTCAATAACAAAACAATATACTCCATACAGAAAAAATTATATACTTTATTCTATTAAAAAAAAACTTTAACAAGACATTTAGCTAACAAATACATTTTTTCCAGCTTGAAATGTTATCAAATACACCATCCTAAGTAAATTATGTTCCCTCAAAGGGATTCTTGGCTATCCCAAGCACAATTCTATATTCCAAACTTTTCAATCTCAGCCATCACAGTCTGATGTATGGTATACATTTGGTATAAAGGCAGTTCATCATGGACTGAATAATGTCCAGTTCTGGCCTTGATGGAAAAGTTGATGACACTGGTGTCAACTAGAATGTGGTACGGTAGCCAAGCACAGTACTGTTTACTGAAGGAACTGGCATGATGGATACTTCTCTGTCCTTGCGCTGTGGGAGGACTGCAGAGTAGCTCATTGTTTTTTGCTTAACCGTGTTTGAAAATTCTGCTGACTGTGCATGCACAGCATATTAAAGGTTTGCTGATGGAGAGAGAACTTGATTGGCTAGATCACCTCAGTCTTCTTTCTTAAAGCCAGTTCAGTGACTCAAACAATACTTCCACTAATCTTCCACCATTTCAGTCACATAATACACATATACTGTGCCCATCCTTAGTTTCAAACACTTACAGTATGCTTTATCTTACTGTCCCTGTCGATCCATATTTGTTGTGGATGCAGGTTTCATTACACATGCCACAGAAATTCAATCCTGTTCATTAAATGCCAAGGCATTCTTCTTTTGTCTCCAGTCTGATTAGGTAAGGCCAAGTTCTTTTATTCTGTGGCGCAATTCTGTAGAGTCCAACAAAGGGCCAGACTGAGGATCCTGTAGGTACACTGGAAGTTTTCTGCAACACAAACAAAAAATAGAGTCATCATTGCATAGCTAATGTTCTCTGAGAAGAGAGAGAAGTAAACTATCCATCCTAGGGCAACAGACGGGGTACACCCTGGACAGGTCATGAGTCTGTCACAGAGCTAAAGCAGAGAGACAAACAACCATTCACGCTTATATTCACCTATGGCCTCTTTAGAATCACCACTTAACCCAACATGCATGTATCTGGACTGTGGGAAGAAGCCAGAATGCCCAGAGAGAACCAGCAAACTGCAAGCTTGGATTTGACCCCAGGAGCATCTTGCTGTGAGGGAACAGTGCTAACCACTGCATCACCTACTGCCCTCAATTAAACTACTGAGTGCTTAAATTGTATTTTCTTGGAATAAGATCCTGGTCAGGCCAAGTATGTTAAACTATTTCTAGACACATATTCAGATGGTTTCTAAATCCAGAAAACATCTCAAATCCATTTTGAGTCCTTGTTCTTGTTTACATTTGACTTCCTCTGCTGGAGAGGGCAGAGAAAAACAAACAGACAGAATTACCACCCTGTGGTTGTCTGCCAACCAACGACAACGAAGCTGCTGTTTACATCCATCTCTGTCCAAGCTTGATCTTTAAGCTATAAAATGTAATCACTTCATTTGATCCCGTTACACATCTATAAGAATTACAGGCTGTCTTTATTAAGTAAAGTACTTTATTAAGTAAGCCTGTATGTGTACAATTTTTTTAGCCAGCCTATTTACTTCCATTTTAGCATCAAACCACAGACCAAGTCCAGCAGAAGTGACAATCCCACCACAAGTTCCCAAGAAATTACACTGTCTGGTTATAGTATGAATTCTTCATTTACTCAGCTCATCACTGAACCCAAGCAAATATTTGTGCCTAAGTTCAAGAAATTTCCTTAAAGCTTTAGAGAGAAATTGCTTTCATGAGAACAGGAGGAATGTACAAACAACCTGAAAACATTTGCCCACAGCTAGAGAAAATGACTGAACTGTCGCTGTGGAGCACTCGCGATGGCAATGTTAAGACTGAACTTTAAAAAACCCTCTAACTTTAATTACACATTCGAGTTTATACCTGGTGACATTTTCCATGTATATTAACAACAAAAACTGTGATCCACCCCCTGCACTGCTTACTGGACAGGCAGCAGAAAACCTTCTCTACCAGCTCCACCACAAGCACAGATACAGGAAATCTTTCATACTTCATGTAATAACGCTCCAGCACAATATCTATCTTTATTATTTTATTTTAAAGAACCACTTTATTGTATTATAATAAGCATTGTATTTAAATATTTATTTTTACTTTTAATTTTATGGAATTCATAATTTTACCTACCTTTGTTTGTTTCTACTTTTTTTTTCCTATTTAACTGACCCACTTTGTTCATCATATATAATATAATCAAATATATTCTACAGTGTGAAACACACAGTATTAACTACAAATGTAGTGACAGCGGTGAATGTAAGAATGAAAATCTTACTCCACTGAGGATTGCGCTGTGAGGCTCCAGGTGTTTTCCCAGAAAGCCGCTGCCTCACGCCTCCTGCCAAGCCTCCACAGCACCTCACCGCACCACAGCCCTGCTCCTGCACAGTCTGAGACAACACATGTAGCATGATGACGTGTTCTAACAAAGGACCACGTAAATCAACTTCATATTCACTACAGTCCTGCGGTCTCGCAGTAATTCCCACATTTAACGTCAGTGCCTTTGATCTGAATACCTTTCTCTACTTAGTCCAAATTTCCACATTAACGCACTTTTAACTACAAATAATAGTGAACAAGAGTGAGTATATTTGTTACATATTAGAAAAAAACTTCTTAGTCACAGACATATAAGATTCAATGACTGATCTCTGCTTCCTTTTGTATGACCAGCTAGCTACAATGAGAGTACTGGCGATAGATCAAATGTCAAAAATAGCTCCAAGTTCTGCTATTCACAGGATCAAGTTACAGCTGTGCTGTATTACCTGGGAAGGCCTGCAGGCTGAGCTGGAGGTCCCTCAACGCCTGTCTCAGCTGCTCCATCTGGGTGAAGCTGATGCCCCTGCCAGCTAGTGAAAGCCCCTTCATCGTTTGCAGGACACACAGATCTCTCCCATACTTAAGATTCATATCTGCAGTAGGGATCTGTGGTTGGAAATCTGTAACCAACCATAAAAATGCACAAAAAAACAGAGGCTAGTAATACATGGAAAAAATTCTCCAAGCATTAATAAAATTATTATGGTACTCACCTTTATTTTTTAAGTGCACCTTCACCAGCAGGTTGATGCACCTGTAATTAGAAGGTGACATTATATTTTTCTATAACCCAACAACAGATCAAATAAAACTCATTGCATGTTTCAGACCTTGTGTAGTGAGTCACAGCTTGTTTCCAGTCCTTCAAGAGAGTGTGGCAGTGACCCTGAAGGAGGTAGGCAGCTGCAGCCCAGAGGAGCACCATTACCTTATCTTCACCCTCCACACCTCCCCCATTGTTCTCTTCCAACACCACTTTCTCTGGCAGCAGCTCCAGTGTTGTATTGAGGACTTCATTGCAGAGCGCCATACAATCTGCAGGACGCCGGGCCATGAGCAAGGCAGTGCCGGCCTCCAGGTAAAGCTCGGGTATCCTGGGGAGGGCAGAGCCCTCATCATGCACCTGAGAGAGTCAGTTAACTCATTAAGTATTCTTTCCCTGGACAAATATATTATGACCTTGTGTGCTATTGTTTTCACTCTTACTGCATGTTGATCCTCTGAGTGAAGAGCAGCCAGTAGATCCAGATAATGTTCAACACCCTCAGGAACCCTGCAGAAACATCAGCAACACTCCACTGTTAATGCAAGTCTACTATTCTCCTCTCTATTGGCATTTTCTGGTTTTGAGTAGAGGTCAGATAGCAGTAACAGAGTTATGGATAGACTCCCTGCTGCTCTTCTCACCTGCCACTGTGCACACACTTGAGGGCGAGGCTGTAGAGGACACTGAGGGCAGACGGGACAGAGAGCAGACTGTTTAGTGCCTGGCTGCTGAGGAGTAACGCCGGAGAGAGGGGATGGATACCAGCCAGAACAGGCTCTGTAGCAGGGGGCAACATCAAACTCTGTGGGAAAAGATAGGTCTCATGTTTTAGCATGCAGGCCTGAATTTAACTGAAAATGTGTCAGTGATCAAAATAAACTTTTTATCCTCATCTAAGAGGCAATTTAACTGCAAAATATATGTACACCCAGGGACTACCGGCATCCTTTCTCTCACCTGCATGCATGAGCACTATATGGACTGTATTTGTGAATGACTCACTGAGTGCAGTATCCGAAGAGCTTGTATCTCAGCCTGTGTGTTTCCCAGCTGTCTATAGATGAGCATGCTTTGGTACAGCGCACACACACAACGGGAATCTGTCTCTAGGGCTTTTCTGTAACACTGTAGTGCCATCTGGGGGCGGTTCTAGACACAATTGCAAACACAAACACTTTAGCCAAAGGCAAATTCTTAAATAGGCTGCTCTTTTATTTGTATGATTACAGAGCATGTGTTTTACCATACGAGTGAGGCAGGAGCCTGAAAGGAGGTCTGTATATGCCATTAGAGCTCTGGGAGCTGGCAGGGCAGAAGACGTCTGTAGGTCAGACAGCGCTTCTGAACTCCGACCCTCGTTCAGCCTTTCTGCACCTTTCTCAAACATACAGTCGCACAGAGGGAGTCTATCAATACGCCACTGTCTTTCACCATCGTCGGTCCTCAGATGTTAATTTACAAACGAGCCTTAAAAATGCATTGCCAAAAAGCATGAATATAGCTAACCTTGAGCAACGGCAGTGCAGATCTGTAATAATTCAGTAAGCCTTTTCGGGTCCATCACCAACAGAGGACTGTTTGACAACTTTGCCTTTGCATTGGTTCTACTGGCATCCCCAACTCCACTACACAGTGCCTCACACAGAGAAGACATCTCCTCCTACATCACATGAAAAAATACATTAACAGTCATTTTTGACGGGAACAAAAAAAAACAAACACTGCATTAACATTAACCTGTTTCATCGGTTCCACGACACACAAATCATGGCTGAGTTCATTTGGAACTGATTTTCAGCACAGTGGTTTGAGCCATATCAAGGGTATAAATAGCCATCTCATGAGGCTAAACAATTTGTTTTCAATGCATATATCCTACAGTTTAATTAAAACTTTAAAAAAAAAAAAGAAAGAAACAAGCAAGGTGTGAACATATACTAAAAATAATCTTACCTGAAATTCCTGTATAGTGTCTAGCTGGCATTTGGCTAGCCATAGTGCCCACTGCAGACAGAGAAGGTGCAAAACATGTAGATGCAAAGCTGTGTTTCCCACTGATTTAAGAACTGTTCTCCAAAGCACCAGAGGATCAGAAGTGCCACTGTCATCTCCTGTCATCTGTAACACTGTAAGGAACAATAGCAGATTATAAAATTCACAGTCAAGAATCTTTAAACTGACAAAAACTTGGATTTGTGGCATTAGTTCCTACATATACTGTGTGGTTTTGCCATTACTTCACATAGAGGCTCACCTCTCTCTGTGGTTTGTCTGAGGAGCAGTTCAGCTTCTAAGAACTGAGACTGAGCAGTAAAGCATACACAGGTATTGCACACCACTGCCAACTCCAACTGCGCATGATCTACATGAGCAGGGATACCTGCAGAAGAGGGACATGGAGAAAGGAGATGCACAGAGGTCAGTTATACAGTGCCATGAAAAAGTACTTGCCCCTTTTCTGATTTTAGTTTTTTGCACATCTGACACACTTAAATGCTTCACATCAAACAAATTTTAAATTTTAGACAAAAAGACAACCTGAGCAGTTTTTAAATGATCATTTGATTTATTTTGGAAGAAGTAATCGTATTTATTTTATGTCATATGTTGTCCTTTCATATGTTGTTGGTTTCTAACAGGTTCTGTCCTCAGATTACATGTTTGTTTGTTTTTTTAAATCACGTTTGCATTTTTATGAGCTGACTCACTGCACTGCAAAACAATTTTACCTTCAGGTGCAAATAAAGTTACTTGAACTCAAAAGTTATCCAAACCTACCTGGCCCTATGTGAAAGTGCCCCCTAAAACTTAATAAGTGGTTGTGCCACCTTTGGCTGCATGAACTGCAATCAAGAGTTTGCAATAACTAGCAATGAGTCTTTCAAAATTGTTTTCCAGCATGAACGGCCTGTTTAAGGTCGTGTCTAAGCATCTCAATTGGATTTAAGTCCGAACTCTGACTAGGCCATTCAGAGGTGGACTTGCTGATGTGTTTCGAATCATTGTCCTGGTGCATAACCAAAGTCCTCATGAGCTTCAGGGCATGAACTGATGGCTGGACATTCTCCATCAGAATTTTCTGCTAGAGAGCAGAATTAATGGTTCATCAATTGCAGCAAGTCGTCCAGGTCCCGAATCAGCAAAGCAACCCCAGACCAACACTGTTGGTATGATGTTCTTTTTATTAAATACTTAGTTTTATGGTAGGTGTAATGGGACTCAAACCTTCCAAAAAGTTAAACTTTTGTACCATCAGTCCACAGAAGATTTGTCTTGGGGGTCATCAAGATGCTTTTTTTGGCAAATGTGAGATGAGCCTTTGTGCAGTCGTTTTCTCCTTGGAACTGTTCCATGGATGCCATTTTTGCCCAGTCTCTTTTTTTTTTATTCTCGAATCATAAACTGTGACCTTAACTGAGGCCTGTAATTCTTTAGAACCTACTTCACTTTGTCAGAGAGGTTCTATTTAAGTAAATTGTTGATTCAACAGGTCTGGCAGTAATCAGGCTAATGGCATTGAAATCAGGCTTGACTGCAGTTGAATTTCACAAGCAATTGCAGTAGGTTTAGGGGGCAATTAATTTTCCACATAGGGCCAGGTAGGTTTATGTGACCTTTTTTTTTTTCTTCCATCTTCTTTGGCAAGAGGCAGGGTCTGTGTTGGCCCTGGAAAGGTGGCCAGAGACAAACAATGGGCAATTTAGAATCACCAATTAACTTAACCCCACTAATTGGATGTGTCTGGGCTGTGGGATGAAGCCGAAGCACCCATGCAGACAACATGCAAACTGCATTTTGTATTCTTGTCTGCTGTTAAAATGTGTATTATGAATGAAATGTAGTACCTTGTATTTTCCTCAGAAGTTTGTGAAATTCAGCGGAACACCACCTCAGACCGGTCTGGTTGTGGTCTCGGCTCACAGCATCTCGTCCTGGCTCCTGCTGCTGAAAGAATCAAGTGAAAGCAAAGTGACACCATGATATATGTTACTACAAGCTATAATTTTAATAAATACCCTTTACATTTATATTTTATGTATAAGTGGGCTTTGTTTAGGTTAAACTTGTTCTACCAGATATGACATTAACAAGCGGCTTACATATGCAATGCAAAACATACAACACAGAAGGATTTTTAGTCTGGCAGAGAAAAACAGGCTCTGCTGTGCATTTTAGCGGCATTTGGAATTAAACTGTGAGGTTTTTATTCACCAAACATATTCGCAATAACAGTTTTATTTAATGTGAGCGTTACTTATTAGTCATAGAGCTGAAGTTAAATGTCGACCTGCTAGCCAGCCGTACCTACCTTACACTTATTTACCAACTCGTTGTTCTCCTGGATCCACTTCTCTAGTAAAGAAGGCGGCTGATACATTTTAACCACACATCACATCGGTGTTTGAAGAATAAAAAAACTGATAAAGTTTCATTTGAACTTTCCCTCGTTTGTCAAAGAGACGCTAACAACACAGGAAATGAAAACATTACGCGCTCTGTTGCAGCGGGGCTTTACTGCCCCCTGAGGACACATCTGGGGACGACACCGGCAATCTCCTTACTGACCAGCAAGTGGTGCTGTGACGTATTCAAGTTCAGATGTTTTTCTAGAAAGTTCAGTGACAGAGGCATGATAAAGCTGTGAGCCACTTCAGTGGTCAGTACATTTCCATAATGATATACAGACACTCGCGCAGTTGCAAAGCCTTTTTATTTTCTGCATGACTGCTGTGCAGTTTTGAAAAAACAGAAAGAAAGAACGCTTTGGTCACAGTGGCATGCTATCACAGTTACATACATAACCATGCATGCACATAAACACACACAAGAGTCTAAAGCAAGTAAACACAATCCAAGGCCTTAATTGTATTATAGCTGAATCAGGGCAGCCATTTTTCTAGATGTCACTCTCAAGGTGACTCACTGTCTGTCTGTCTCTGTCATCTCTCCATCAGTGCATCATCTTGTTCCCTGATGTCTGTGTTCTTCATTGTCTGCCTTCATCACACCCTCAAAGCCCTTCCCTTCTCCGATTGTCTCGAATCACTGAAATGTTTAAATATATCCCCATGAAACAAGGGAAACTCCACCACTGCTCCACAGCCTGAACTCCATGCACCTGGAAGACATAATTCCCCTGGGACAGGTTTCATTTTTTTTCAGACATTTTCCTCTGCATCGATCCTGCTATTTTCTGTCTCTACATTGGTCTCACTCTGCTGCTATCTGCCTATCCATCCCTTCAAGGACAAGGCCACTACATGACTACAGCCCTTGTGCTCTTCTGTCAGGAGCATTTGCATTGCCAGTCTTCAAGCTTTCATCTATATTAAAAATGTGTCTGTGATTAATTCACCTATGACAGCACTGAAAAGAATATTATGTTAATTTTTCAAAGATGCTAAAAGCAGCCGACAGACTGCAGGTGACCTGTTATTTGGAGATCATATTCCAAACGGTATATCTTAGTTTGGCTGTTAGATTTTTGGTTTCAGGTAACAGACACTCTTGCTTTCTTGCCAGACTGTTTAGAGTTACTGCAATAACTGCTGATAAACCTCAGATCTGGCCTGCTGCTTATATTTCAGCTGCACTTACATTCTAACATGTGTGAGTCTTTTTCCTTTAGCTTCAGCCTGAATGGTTGGTTTAAATAGTAGAGAATTCAGGAGCACCGGACATTGCATCCTCATGAAATCACAGCAGAATCCTGTCATCTCTGTTGCGTTATCCTCATCTATAAAATATGCAGCTGGTGGATGGAGGGGATGTGACGCATGTAATTTCTATGCTGCATAACCCACCAGCCCCTGCCACCCCCACCACTCCACCCCAGACGTGTGGAGTGGTGCAAAGCACATGGTGATTTAACGTGTTTCATTTTAACACCAGTGTAAAAACCGGTTGAAAAAACTCAGCAGTGTCACTCAAGTTATATTTAAGGACCCTAAACAAATATGACACATCTGCTGGAGGATTTAAGTGTCACACACTTCGGTGGGTGTCACTGAGCTGATGACTTTAATGTTAAACACAACAAAGAATAGCTGAAAAAGAGAAATCACTGCTGTCTCCTAATTAGTCGGTTCTTCAATAAATTTGTTCACGTCAAAGGAAAGGCCTACAGTTCCCCTTTAAGGTATGAAAGATAAACTCATTCACCCTGAGTTTGAGTAATCAATAGGTGCTGTATGTGCTCTTCAGAGCTGGTCCTCTTTTCAGAGAAGACATCCTCTTTAGATCAGCAGAGACAGCTGTTTGTTGTTTTTGTGGATGCTGTATCAGTGTAACTCAGGACACATCCTGAAGCGCACACACCGTATGCTGCTGCTGTTTTTGGTTTCTGTGTCAGTTGAGTGCCTCACATACTTGACCTGCAATCAGATGCTGAACATCTGAAATTTATTTACACTCCAGCAGCAAAAAGAAGCAGAAATTAAATGATGGGAAGCTGTTTTCTAAAAAAGGAGAAGGAAACACTTTTGCATGCATGCCTGTACTAAAAGAAGGAGTCTGTCAATGGCCCAGTAGTTGAGTTGAGTCCCGGGGGGATGGCTGTGGATCTGCAAACTCACACTGCAGCAGTGAAGCTACAGAGAGCATCAGCAGAACACACCGAACACCCACACAGTCAGTCACAGATCACAGATGGAAATGAGTGAATTTACTAAAATCCAGCATTTACATTTTGTTAAGGTGCATTGTCCCTATTAAATAAACAAATTAGGAAGAAAGTCCACCTGGATTTTAGTTACAGCATTGCCAAAGTATTCACATTTTTAAATACTTTTTTAATGTTTCCAGACTATGTCAAAGAACCACAGCAACTGACATTTGCAAATAGGCTTAAAATAATGCATATTGCAATGATTATGAAAAATAGCCTGAAAACCTTAGGCTGCTTGAAAAACACATCGCATTCTAGGCACCCAATATTTAGGATTGTTGTTTCAGTAAAGTACACCTCCTGAACACCTCGAATACCTTCAAAAATCAACTTCATCCAGATCCTATACTGACGGGAGTGAAAATCGCTTTGCTATTCCTGCGGAGGTAGTAGTTTTCTGAAGAAAAGATATCTCTTTAAAAAGACCGTGTCCTGATGCTGACTACTGAGTTTTCCCTCCCTCCTATAAAAGCTGAGCGCTCTCCCTCCTACTGCAGTCAGTTCTCCACCGGCCCGGCCAACATGAGTTACACGGTAGAGCATCACTTCATGGGCCCGAGCTCGTACCGCAAGGCTCGGCCCGCCTCTGTGTCCTCCAGTGGCTTTCACTCCCAGCGACGCCGCCTCACCTACAGCCAGCCGTCCTCCGTCGACAGCTTGGAGACTTTCAACGGTGACATGACACGGAAGAGCGAGAAAGAGATTCTGCAAGCTCTGAACGACCGGTTCGCCGGCTACATCGACAAGGTGCGCAACCTGGAGATGCACAACCGCAACCTGGAGGCGGAAGCGGCGGCGCTGCGACAGAGTCAAGCCGGGCGCGCCTCGGTTGGGGAGCACTACGAGCGAGAACTCGGTGACCTAAGGGGTCTCCTGCAGCAGCTGACCGGGGAGAAGGCCCGCGCAGCTCTAGAGCACGAGCACTTGGAAGAGGACATCCAACACCTGCGGGTCAGGCTGGAGGATGAAGCGCGGAACCGGGAAGAGTTGGAGGCTGCCGCTCGCGCCATGAAAAAGTACGTTGAAGAGTGCCGGCTGGTACGCCTGGAGCTGGACAAGAAGCTCCGTGCCTTGGAAGATGAGGCCGTTTTTCTTAAGAAGAACCACGAGGAAGAAGTAGTGGAGCTCATGGCGCAGATTCAGAACGCGCAGGTGAGCTTCGACTTGCGGGACACCCTCAAGGCGGACGTCACCACCGCACTGCGAGAGATCCGCGCACAGCTGGACAGTCACGCATCCAAGAGTGCAGTGCACGCTGAGGAATGGTTCAAAGGTGAGTTAGATCAAAAAGGTGGAGAAAGTTTATTAAACGCTCAAAAGTCCCAGCGCGTAAATGTTTGTCCTCTGTCCATGGTGCTGAAGTCCGACACCTTGCTCGACTTCAGGTTTTATTTGAGGCGTCAATAACGTATTTATTGAAATTAGAGATTTAAAATCTTTCTTTTATAGCAGATCCGACTGTCTTGTATTTGATAACATTTATCAATCTGTCAGATCGAAAACTTAAAACATAACAGAAGAGGTTAAATTACAGGTGACGGATTACGTGAAAGAAGGAAGATAACCTGATGAGGAAATGCACAAGATCATTATATATATAATATGACCTCTAGCTTAATTGGTGCCCTTTTCCGTGTCTGCGCCGTTGCGGCAGAATGATCATTTTTACTTAAGGCGAGCCCTGCAGAGGTGAGGTGGCACACAGAGAAGAGACTATGATTAATTTGCACTCGTGCTGGTTAACAGTGGGTGTGCACTGTATGTTTCTCTTTTGGCTGTGCTGATGGATTTTACCTTGTATCTCCACAAATAGCATAGTACCTTTCAAGGTCGTGGCAGGCAGATAATGTTTCAGCAGTCGGTTCATGCTTTAGCCATCTCTCCTGACTGATGTGATTTGTAGGTATGATGCATAGACCAACTGAAGGAAGGTAGTAAGTGAGACATCATCTTACAGTCACTGTGAGCAGCACTCACACACAGTGCTACTGACTTCTGTGGTACTACACAAACACACTGCTGACAACTTTGAAGGCCGAGAAGGATTTCCTGGTAATTTTGGGCATGTCTCAAAGGACATAATGGTCTATACCTAATCCAATGCAGTAGGTTTACATGCTGACCTGATACAGCTAGTAAACCGTGCAGACAGAATGACCTTCTCTGAATCCAGCTGACTGCAGCAGTGGTTTATTCATGCTTGGACGAGGGAGGGAGCTGAGTCAGACTACTGACTGGCAGCTGGACAGTGTCAAGGTTACTGAGGCTCTCTGTCGTGACGGCACTCTAAGGCAGAACTGGTTAAATATTTTCAGACAAAAAAAGGCCTTTTTTAAATTTATGCATGTGTCACATGTCAGGCAAAGTATCTTATATTAAAAGTGATTTCTAAATGTTTTAAATGCTTTGATCTTTGCTTTCCACAGTGCGTATGGAGCGTTTGTCAGATGCTGCTAGGTCTAACCAGGATGCAATCCGTGGAAGCCAGGAAGAGATCACAGAATACCGCCGTCAGCTCCAGACCCGCACCATTGAGCTGGAGACTCTTCGAGGAACAAAGGAGTCACTGGAGAGGCAGCGTATGGAGAGTGAAGATAGACACCAAGATGACCTCAACTCACTGCAGGCAGGACATCAGCACAGACATACGGAGAAGCAGAAGCGCACAGTTACTGCACATTTCTTTTCAGACCCTTAGAATTATATTTGACTTGAAAGGATATGTGCTTTCATTTTACAGGAAACCATCAATCAGCTTGACAATGAGTTAAAAACTACGAAATGGGAGATGGCTAGCCAGCTGAAAGACTACCAGGAGCTGCTGAATGTGAAGATGGCCCTGGATATCGAGATTGCTGCTTATAGGTTGGTCAGGATCTAAAATTTTGAACTTTAAATTGGTTTCCATATAACGAAAGTTATTAAATGTTTCATTGTCTGTCTTTGCCTTCAAAACAGAAAGCTACTGGAGGGAGAGGAGAATCGCTTTGTGTCAGGTGGAGGTCCATACTCCTACCTGGAAAGCAGAGTCTCTGCCCACTTGAAAGTGAAAGCAGAAGAGATCTCAGATACAGTCATTGTAGAGGAACAGACAGATGAAACACAGGTGACAGAGGTGACAGAGGAAGCAGATGAAGAAGAGGAGGAAAAGAAAGAAGAAGAAGCAGAGGAAGAGGAAGAGGAGGGTGAAGAAACCAAAGAAGATGAGGGAGAAGGTGAAGAAGGAGAAGATAAGGAGCAGGAAGGAGAGGGAGAAGAAGAGAAAGAGGAGGAAAAGGAAGAAGAGGGAGAGGAAGAGGAGGCAGGTGAAGAAGAAGAGGAGTCCAAATCTCCAGAAAAGGCTGCATCCCCTCCATCAAAATCTCCTCAACCTAAATCTCCAGTTGCTAAATCACCAGAATCTAAATCACCACCAAAATCACCAGAAGCCAAATCACCAGCAGCCAAATCCCCTGCAGGAGATGAATCAAAGTCACCTGTATCAAAATCTCCACCCAGCAAATCTCCCGAATCTAAATCTCCTCCTCCCAAGAGCCCTGAACCAAAGTCTCCGGAGAAGGAGAAGGCCAAGCCAGTTTCTGCCAAAGACACCCCTAAAGAGGAGGAAAAGGAGGAGAAAAAAGAGGAGAAGCCTCAGCCTGTCAAAGAGGAAAAGAAGGAGAAAGAGCAGCCTGTGAAGGAGGAGAAGAAGCAGGAACCCAAGGAGAAAGAGCCAGAGAAGGTGGACAAACCTGATACAAAGAAAGAAAGCAAAGCAGAAGAAACACCAAAAAAGGAAGAGGTTTCAAAACCTGCCACTCCCAGCAAGCCCACCGAGGACAAACCAGCCCCCAAGTCTGAGTCTAAAGAGAGTACTCCCCCTGCTAAGGAGGAAGAGAAGCCCTCTGCTCCTAAATCAGAGAAGGCTGAGCCTGAAGCCAAGCCAGCTGCTAAAGCAGAGCCTGAGAAAACAGAGAGCAAGAAGGAGGAGAAGAAGCCAGAGGAGAAAAAACCAGAGAAGACAGAGGAGAAGAAGCCAGAGGAGAAGAAGCCAGTAGAAAAGAAACCAGAGGAGAAGAAGACGGACGAGAAGCCTGCACCTAAAGCAGAGCCTGAGAAAACAGATAGCAAGAAAGAGGAGAAGAAGCCAGAGGAGAAAAAGGAGGGTAGCAAAGACGAGAGTAAAGGGGTGAAGGAGGGAGCAAAGACGGAGAAAGCTGAGAAATCCTCTGGCACTGAGTCAAAGGAAAGCAAGGAGGAGAAACCCAAGAAGTAAGACAAAAATGCTGCGTTCCGGGGCTAGAGGAGGAGAGGGGAAGAAGGTGGAGATGCCAAAGATCTATGAGAGAGGGAGATGAAAAGTGACTGAAGAGCAGGAAAAGCTGGATGTAGCCAGCAGTTCAGATGGGCAATAAAATGTCCAAAGCCAAGCAGGTAACAGTATGTAAGCAATAGTGATTCGTAGCAAATACCCCCCGCTCCCTACGTATGGCCATTACACGCCCCCGATGCTTCTGATGTATGACTGTAGTGAATGCAGAATGCTCTTAAACTCTTTATCTGAATGTGACAACTGCCCTTAATCAATATCAAGTGCATTTAAAGGGAATTCTCGCTGATGGGTAGAGCAAGACCCCGCTGTACCTACGCGAGCCTTCAAGGGCAGAGATGTCAAACCAATGTCAAGCTAAAGATTGTTATTGATATTGAATATGAAAACGTATATTTAGGGAAACACAAATGTTATATTTACAAATGAATCAATAAGAAAGACTTGAATTTTGCTTGTTGTGCACCTTAATGCAGCTTCTCCTGACAGGTGAACTGGAGTGTCTCACTCTTCTAGTCTGCAAAGTTAGGACAATGATGACTGTGCTCTGTATAAACTGCTGAGAATATGCAATATGAAACAGAAAATAAAGAATGAAAAATGAAGTGCAAGAGGGTTGGCGGTCTTTTCTTCATGCATGCAGAAATCTGTAGCTCATTAAGTGAAGATTAATAAAGTGTCAAGAAAAATTCCTCCAAGGTGTGAGGCCAAAAGGTAAATGCTGCGAGTTATTGCACTGCATTGCGGCTATGGAGAGGGGGAGCTGTACCCACTTTCGACAGCCACCGCACCCTTCCTCACATTCCACGGAGTTCATGTATAAATCAAGAGCAGTGTCGCCACCTTGCACACAACAGACTCTCTCTAATTTCCCAGGCATGTCTCATTACAAACAGGAGCAGGAGACTCGCATTTATCTTACGATTATTAATTCATAAACACCAGAATTATAAAACTATGTATTAGGTTCAGTATCACGAGCAGGCTTGTGATTAAACAGAGCTGGCCTTTGCTTTGAGTCTTAACAAGAAAGCCTCCCTTTCATTTATGGGTTGGTAATATTTTGAAATATTCATAGATTTCTACAATGTTTCACAAAAAAAAAAAGATGGTGGCTACATTTTGAATAGGATTTCCTAATGAGTGCTGGTGACAAAAGCCTTTCACTACACATCTATTAAAAAGCAGGTACCTGTTAAATTTATGATATCACAGAGGCTTCCTTCTCTCAGTAAAACACTGACATTGGACACACTTTGGCTGACATTGTGAGGATTTCTCTCCTGGCACGACTGCACCACATCCCTCCGCTTTAATCCAATTTCACTGCATCTGATAGATGGCTGTGTATTAATGGGATCAGCAACACCATCATTAAACACCAGAATTGGATGACAGAAATTACTTTGGCTGCTGTCAGTGTGCTGCGACTGCAATCTGTTGTTAAACAGCATTTTTGGTAAATTGACTCTTTTAGTGATGACCGTGTCCTCTCTAAATGTACTTTTTCCTAAAATATTTACATCAGTTCTAAATGTGACCGTTCTCAGTGCAAACTGAACAAAGCTGAAGCTTTGCGAATGGCAGCTACGAGAAGCTACATACAGGTGGAAAATTAAAGGAAAAACCAATGAAAGATCCACTCAGCCATCTTTTTTTTTTTTTTTAATTGCTTCTCCTATTCAAGGTCACAGGGCGAGAGTTGGGGTACACCCTGGACAGGTCACCAGTCTCTCACAGGGTGAACACAGAAGGACAGATAACCATTCACGTTCACATTCACATTTACAGACAATCTAGAATCACAGATCAATCTAACTCCATGTCTTTGGCCTGTGGGAGGATGCTGGAGTACCTGGAGAGAGGACAAACACGCACAGGGAGAATATACAAACTCCACACAGTGGCTGGCTGGTGCATTTTCCCGTAAACCCAGTGCCTTCTTGCTGAGGTGACAGTGCAGTGGTTTGGACTGTCACCTCAGCAATGCATTTGGCCACTGGAAGACACCTCAGTATTCACATTTCATTATAGGTGATCACTCAGCACAACTTTGTATTGGTTAGCAGTGACCCGCCACCCCAAATGAAGAAAAGCGACCTCAAAGCATGCCAGTAATATCCTCCCATGTCATTACACAGCTACCAGAGACCCATCTACAGTACCGTGAAAAACCATTTGGCCCCTTCTTGATTTCTTAGTTGGCCCCTAAACTTAATAACTAGTTGTGCCACACTTTGTTGGTTTGGTTTTCCAGCATGAACGGCCTGATTAAGGTCACGCCAAAGCATCTCAGTCAGATTTGAGTCTGGACTTTGACTCGGTCACTCCAAAACCTCCATTTAGGTTTTGGTTTTTTTTGAGCCATGCAGAAGGTGGACTTGCTGGTGTGTTTCAGATCATTGTCCCCCTGCATAACCCACGTGAGCTCGAGCTTCAGGGCATGAACTGATGGCTGTACACTCTCCACCAGCATTTTCTGGTAGAGAGCATAATTCAAGGTTTCATCAGTTACGGAAAGCCATTCCAGGTCCTGAAGCAGCAAAGCAGCTCGAGACCTTCACACTACCACCACGCTTGACTGTTGATATGTTCTTTTTTATGAAATGCTGTTAGTTTCATGGCAGATGTAACGGGACCCAAACTTTCCAAAAAGTTCAACTTTTGTCTCATCGGTCCACAGAATATTTTACCAAAAGTCTTGGGGATCATCAAAATGATGGCATGATGTTTAGAGATCTTTTAACCTACTTCACTTTGTCAGGCCTGGATGTAACTAATGAAAATGAACTCCCAAAAGATGAGATTAATCACAGTTAATTCACGACTTAACAAATGACTTCTTCCCACAGAGGGCCAAGCAGGTTTGGATAGTTTTTTGTTCCCCTTAATAAATGAAATAATTTAAAACTGTTTTTAAATGAGGTTTGATTATCTGAAACATTTTTAAGTGTGAGAAACATGCCCCCCCCCCCCTACTATTACTTTATTGATCTTTAGAACCTTTTATGCCATTTGCCAATCACAGCTAACCTCACCTTATACTCTGGCTGTTTTTACCCCAATAAGCAATGCTTCCTTCCTCTTGTAATTAGACATCTATGCAGCACTGAATTCCTAGATTCGATTAGCGGCTGCTGGATCTTTGCTGCAGTACACAAGAACAAAGGAAAGGGATACTTCTAAAGCTAGCTAATCATATTCCTTGATGGAGTACAGTATCACTTCAGGACTTGAAGATCAGTATCCTACATGAAAACCTGCTGTTCTTACTGAAACTATGATGATAAATTAGAAGTCAAAGGCTAACAGCAGACAGTAGGCCAAATATTGTATTCTATGGGAGTGATTCTCTGTGGAAATGACTCAGCTTTATCCAACACTGAACCACAATAGCATAATAATCAGCACGCTCAGACGACACCTATAAATAGAGCAGCACTGAAAGAGGTAAGGGTGGAGAGGAAGGTAAAGGGATTTTAAAAAAAACAAAAAACAAAAGGAGCACTTGGAGTGCACAACAAAGCCTGCATGCAGTGAAGCAAGAAAAAGACAAACTCATTCCAGAAAATAGGATGTTCTTTTATTTCCAAACTGGTATGAAGACTTTAAAAAGGATAATTTGTGTGTCAAAGAGTCACAAAGGTAATCTTGAGGGAGATAGAGTGGTAAACTACAAAAGAAGCATTTTATATATACACACACACACACACACACTGATTTAGCGATGACTGAAGAAACCCTGAGGATGGTTGTACTTGAATGGCTTCAGACGATTTGGACCCCTGAATTCAAAGAGAGACATGTCAGAGAGAAATCTTTCACCAAATGTATGAAAAAGTTTAACACTTCTTTCTCTAACTGTACCTGACAGTGCGCAAGCACATCTTTTCACGGGGGAACTCTCGTGGTCCTTCCACGCTGTCATCTTGTCCTTCCGTCTCCAAATAAACATCCAGGCAGACGCACAGTCGTGAAATCTGATTGGTCAGAAGCTGGTGTCCAGGACGTGGTCCTTGTAGTTCGTTTTTGAACACATTAACCTCGCTCTCCATGGCCTAAAAAGTGAAAAAGAGAAGTTAGAGAGTGAAAAATTCCATGTATGTCGTAATATAAATGAACATACTGAAATACATACTCGAAGGTTGTCGTCAGTGCGTCCACTGCGCTCACCCTTCCAGCTCAGAGAGAGGGAGAAGAGAGGGGATATTTCTGGGTATCTTGGACTCAGCACCACTGCGGCATGGAGATGAGCTGCAAGGGGTACAGACAAGTTGGTGTATAAAGCCACACCCAAATCAAATAATCAGTAATATTCAGTTATGCTGTCAGTGATTGGATTTACCTGTGCCTCTTTCAACCACTCCCATAAAGTACAGATCAGTCTCCTTTGCCAGCCCAGCATCAGTCACATGACGTGTATACAGCAGTTCCTGCACAAGAAGAAAAATATAAAAATCAGCTGAGATTCTCATTAATGCTTTCTTTACATTTGATTGCAATTGTGACATTTTTTTTTTCTCATACCAGGTACTCCTGGTGACTGATTGTGGTCCAGCGTGCTAAGCGGGAGATGATCTTGGCAGGAAAGAGGTGCTGACACTCACTGGAGATGGGGATGATGCTGTGCTCTGAGGACAGAAGCACAAACAAATGTAATAATCTGATAATTAGGACCATTCACTGTGCGGGGTTGTAAATAAGCAACATACCCAAAGAGGCAAACTGTCTGTGCAAAGCCAAGCGGGACTGGACTCGTCCCCTCAGCAGCTTCATGGTGTTCTCCATGTGGCTCGCACTTAGAGAACTGCCCACACGCACACCCTAGAAGGAAATGAACACAAACTGACATTATACAGTTGTAGCACACAGAATCTGTGTATACTTGGATGATACTTGACTTCAGTACACACCTCTGAAGCATCACTAGGAAAATGAAGCCCTCCGAGCTTCTGAACCCACATGTAGGGATGGCCCAGCTCCTCCACATAATCCGCAAAGGAAACAATCCTAAAAAGAAGTTATTGGTTAATTTGGCAAGATGTGATCTCGTACACACCACGTCATCCATGCACACTAGTTCCTTACCCGACTTTATCAAACTGGTAGCGATTAGCTGGATTGGGTGTTTCTCTTCCCTGGTCGCTGGTATAGAGACAGCTGAGGAGAGTGTCTGACTTCAGGAGCTCACTGAAAAAGAAGAAATTTGACTTTATAAATGGCCTTCATGGTCACAGAAAGGGAGTCACATGCTTATATTTATACACACTTACCCTGCGCTGATGGCGGCGTTGAGGTCGGTGGAGGTGGACACCTTGGTCTTGACAGTCATAATGTTCAGATTCATCAGGTAGTAGAAGTAGAGATGGAGTACACTGCCATCTATGGATACAAGGAAGACAACACATGGAATTACACTAATGCACTGATATCTTAAGCTCATATGCTCTCTACTTCATCTTTTTATTAATGGTGCCAGTGATAGCCCCTCAGGGTTTATATTACACTGCACCGTATTACAGAGCATTAACAGGCTATGGCCATGGCAGCAGCTAGCAGCCCCTATGGGATACCCATTATGCCGATGGTCATCATTCTTGCTCCACTCTCTGCAGTCACAGCGAACTCGGTGACACACTGTCACTCACTCACACCTACAATGCTCACTTTTTGCTTTTACTGCACTAAATGGAGTGCTGCAGCTGGCAGCAGTGAGGATAACTGGGGAAAGGAGGGGCTCTAAAAATAAAAGCAGAAGTCAGACAAAGAGCAGTGATGAAAAAAATCTGCTTACAAGATGTTGTAGGTGCTGCAGAACTACAAAGCTGCAAGCATTTTTTTTCACCTCCATCCCCCCGCCCTTCCTCCCCTTTCGGTAGAGTTACGCCTGCAATGCAGATCTCCCTATAATCTGTCACTGTATTCCACATATCGCCAGCAGAGGGAACACGAGGGTCAAGTGGTGTCATGTCACAGCCACAGTTGCTTTGTTTCACATACCATCTGATAGGTGTACAGTTACACAGCATATATATGGTCACTTTACAAGGGTTGTAACACAGAGGGGTGCAAATGTTTGGGTTGAAGCATGCAGTGTAAAGACAGGGAATGGTTGTGCTAACAAAGACGTGATGCATAGAGAAAGAGTTACCTTTACACTTTAAGTCAATGCCTAGGGACAGAGGGTGTCTCTTCAGCATCTCACGCCTTTTATCATCCAGCTGCCCACCTGCAGTTGGCCGCCTTCTCTTCTGTCAAATGGACAATAAAAAGCAATGGAATCAGAGGACAAAAAAGGGAAAAGGGTGCATGTTTGACATAT
>JAVDPK010001844.1:552419-575724 GCA_034780415.1 Cichlasoma orientale | reverse complement strand
CCCCCCCCCCCCCCCCCCCCCCCCCCCCCCCCCCCCCCCCCCCCCCCCCCCCCCCCCCCCCCCTGGAGCCTATCCTAGCTGACACAGGGCGAGAGGCAGGGTACACCCTGTACAGGTCGCCAGCCTGTCACAGGGCCAACACAGAAAGACAGACAACCATTCACACTCACATTCACATCTATAGGCAATTTAGATTGGCCATTAGAAATAGTGTAAATACTATTTACATGTGAGCTTTTCTTCCATCTGTACTGAAAAAGTATTAAATTTGAACGACACAGAAGGAAAAAGTCTCATTTAGGCACACAGATCATAACAGAAGACGATTTTAATTATTTCACATTCATTAATCTGACTAGGTCTTTGTACATATTTTGTAAATCTGAATATTTATATTCAGATTAACATTTTCTGACTGAAAGATCTCAGTTTTTTTGGGGGGAAAAGGACCCAGACTTATTGTAAACAAATCAGTCAGTTAAACAACAATTTAACACACTGCTATGTCTTTCTGTTCAGCTGCTCAATGTGTGGCTTTTTGCTCACTGTATCCAAGTCACTTTGGCAGCCTGGGAAAAGAAAATGTTGCCCACTCCTGGTGTAGAAGATGTGCCAAACCCAGAAATAGCTCAGTACTTCACTGAATCAACAGTCTATAGTTTCCACATGAAATCTGATTCAGGTAAAACACGTCTTGAAGTAACGTAATTTTAACTTTATTAGCGTTAAGAACACACACTGCTTAGCATGTTAGACTGTTAAATAGGTTAATTTTAAGTTGCAATACTGGACAATGGCACCTTGATAGTGACACGGGTGATCGAGGCCCTGAGCTTTACCTGCTGGTCTCCCTCTCCGCGACCCCGCTTCATCTCCGGGGTTCCTCCTTCAGTGCGGAGAACCTTCGACTTTCGTTTTTTCAGGGCGTCCGACGACATGGGTAGCTGGATAAAAAGTGAATATTTAATCTTACTACCTGAACGTGAATACGTTTCTGTTAGCATGCTGGCTACTGTTAGCACTGTGCTTGCGGTAGCCGCAGTGCGGTAGCTCATTGGCTAACAATCGTTATTTTTCCCGCTTATTAAACCACATTGCACATCGTAGATGTTAAACTGTGTGCGATTGTGTATATATAAATATTTACATACCTTCTTGGTGCAAAACTGTGTCTAATATAAATCAATCACGAACAAATGCACAAACAACTCCCACCACAAAGTGCCGACTTCTAACGGAAGCCCAGACGTGCCAAAACACGTCAGACCGGAAAACGCAGCTGCTACAGCGCCACCTTCCTGTTATCGCTAGCATTACATTGTTAAACCACACAAACAGGGTTTCTAATTCCCAGTGAACGTTTCAGTACTGAGACAACACGCTATTAACGCTTAAAGCTCCTCTAAAAAAATTATCAAACTTAACCTTAAAGCTGCAGGTTAAAGGTTTGGCAACCACCATATTAAGGACAAATATATTGTAATTTTATTTTAAAGCAATTTTCCCAGCTTCCTATGTATATGAATGGAAGATAAAGGGTTTCTGTTTCTGTTGCAATCATTTATTTTATTTTTTAATTTCCTCTTGCTATTAAATTACTGTTAAAATTAAAAACTATTATCTCAACTGTTTTTCTATCTGTTAGACATCTTTAAGGTTCAGCATGGATCTCTTTGGGAGACACATTTGAGTGAGACTCATATCTTGCATTCAAAAATGATTTATTCAGTTTTAACATTTTAAAACTTTAGAAAGAGACAAATGACAGTGAAGTTACATAAAAAAACAAACAAACATTTCCTCTTTTTGTTTTTTACACTTGTCAGACCTAAGTATGTCAGTCCACGCTCACTTGGCCATATCGATCAGACTCTGCAGAGATGTGGGTACCCAAGTCTTCTCCCCCTGCACAAACACCACCCCTCGATCTATGTAAATCACAATACGCCCAAATGTGTACAGCTGTTTTCCCTCATGTCGTTTAGCCACCAAAGGCATGAAGACGATGTTGTTCTCCTCCGCCTTGGCCTGGATGAGATCTTTAAAGTTAGTTGGTACACCAGTGCTGATCCCTCTGTGGGCCACGCTCTCAGCATCCCTGCGCTCCTGCATTGCTTCATACTGGAAGTCCTTGCGTCTCTCTGTCTGAGTGAGATATGCAATGTTCTCCCTTGCTCCAGGTTGCATATATCCACCTGCAAATACAAAAAAAGTTATAGTTATAGTGTGTACACACACATACACACAAACAAACACAAAATGCAATACTGTTCCCTTTAGAACAAATACTGGTTTGCGCTCTAGGAGTGCTTTTTGTTAACTAAGGGTGTAGTCATTTTTGTGTGTTTATTATACATCTATTATACATCTGTAGACCATGGAGTACGAACCTATGCCTGAAGAGACTGCACGGTTCATGATGTCCAAAGCCTCATTGAATTTCTCTTTAATGAGGGGCTGAGCCAACAAGACGTCACTAAACATGCTTTTCCAGCCGAGGTACCACTTCGTGATTTCCTCATAGTTGGGACTGTTGCTGAGCCATGAACACAGGACCTACAATCAACAAAAAGCATCATACACACATTTCTTTTTTTCCCCCCTTCAAAAAATATGTAACAACTTCAATTTCAATTTAATCACAAAAAACAAAAAGCATCATATACAAAAAACAATTACAAGAAACATCAAAACTTCTGAGTACATTTTAATTTGCAAGTATATTCACTGACCTGCAACCATTTTGTGAAAAAGTTTTTGTCCAGCAGGGAGACGAGGCTGGAGGGGGACAACATGCCCTCCCAGTCCATGACCCAGTGAAATGGCTCCATCTGCTGCTGGTGAGGGTTGATAACCAGCTCTTCCAGACACAAAGCTGCAGAGAGCAAGATGAGCAGTCGCATGAAGAGAAATTGGTCAAAATATTTGGGACACAAAACGTAGAGAATTACATTTTCAATCATGGCTTTGGAACACAGGAGCACACTTTCTTTTGAGTTAGCCTTAAGATCACTGTCACAAGTTCATGTCTGTGTATATCTTCTGTTGTCTATCATATTAAACTTTGTATATGTTATAAAGGTATACCCTGTGAATATCATAATTATAACATGAGGGCAACTGTTTGCTGTGGTTAGCTAAATAAGTAACTGTGCTTCTTGTCATCTTTGTCAAACTGGTTTAATCCTTGTGATGATTACACCTTGTACCTGAACTTAATTAATGAAACTAGATTGTCTTCTTTTTTTACTTGGTTGGTTCATCTGTTTGATTTTCCTCCCAGCACACACAAAGTCATCACTGATGAAGACAAACCTAGTTTAGGGATGATGTTTTTCACCATGAAGGCCTCCCATGCACCTGGTGTGAAAACATCTTTCCACGGCTGTAGGATAAGACGAGCTGAGGCATCGCTGGGATGCCACCGCTGCAAGGCGTTGGATAGTTTGCTCCTAATTGGTGGGTAAAGAGGCTCTAGACGTGACTGGAGCAGAGGCAACCAAGGGTGGATCCAGGAGTGGATAGGCACTGTGTCAGTTAAAGGGTTCCAGTTATCCACCTATTAAACAAAGTAAGAAGGTTTAACATGTAGGATACAGTAAACAGTTTTCCACTAATGAATAATGGGAGCTAATCAAAAATATTTCTCTTGATCAAAGTATGTCTTGCCTCTCGCTGTAATCGGGGTAAGATCAGCTGCTCCAGCAGGTGATCCAGGATCCACTGGGGCAGAAGAGGAGCCCACACTTCCACAGAGTCCACCATCGGCCCGACCATACGAGGCTGCCAACCTGACACGCAAGTCCGCATCACTGGAATCCACACTTCCCATAAGAGTCTGGAACACATACAGGACACACATTTGATGAATACATGCAGTTAAAAAAAACAAGAAAACAAGCTGCACCACACATAGAACCAACATTTATTTACATAAATACACAACTTAAGATATGTTTGTGTGTTTAAATTTACCTGTGGTAAGGATCCATATTTGAATCTGGGGCACTGGAGTGCATATCTCGAGATTCAAGGATTGCTCTCCACTGACCAATATCTTCCAGACAGTAAGAGCTGTCCTGAAATAATAATTAAGACATGGTAGATAATTATTAACATGTAAGAAGAATATAATTACCTTAAAAGAAATTATTGCAAAAGCGTACCTTCAGAGGGTCCCAGAAATGAAGCTTCTCTTTAAGTAATGGGTGAACAACGGCTACAGCCAGGTCGGCTAATCCCATCATCTTGTATTCTTCATAATAATCTGTTTGTAAGGTCTCAAAGATCTGGGCACACTCCTGAACAAAGAGAAGTAAAGCACACAATTGACCAAAATGGATATGCGAAAACTAAGCAAAGACTCAGTGTGCTGTCTCTCCATCCTCTTCTCACTTTGTCTATTTTAAAAGTTCTGTGTATGTTTTTATATTGCTTTTTTCCTCCTGATTTAACCTGTTTTATGCATGCTGACCCTTTTGAACCTTTACATCTAATACTGGGCTACACAAATAAAATGGACTTGACTAATAAATTCTAAAAAGGTCTAGTTAGTCTGTGTTCTTTGTATATGCACCTGCAGAGTGGGGCCCTCCCCTGGTGGCGTCTCCCCAGATGGAAAACGCTCCACTAAGGCCAGCACAGCTTCCATTCTCTGGATGGCATCTTGCTCTGCGTCCAGTCTACTCTGCAATGCTCTTGACTCGTGGCTCAGAGACACAACTACGTCTTTTTCATGCTGCAGGCGTCTGGCAGACTACAGAGGGGTAATACGAGAGAAAAAAGGATGAAAAACTGCAGAATTATAAAGCAAGCCTCCGTTTGCTGAACCAAAAGGAGGCATAATCTCAGTTGTAGCCAAGTATATTTGGAAAACCAATTCTGGTTTCCTCATACCTGTAATATGTCCTGTTCTGTAATGTCTATCAATAGCTGAAGATTATGTTCAAGCTCAGGGAGAGCAAAGCACGATCCCTTCTGATCCCGAGTGGACATGCTTGGTGGACCTTCATCAGGAACGCTGTGCTTGTTGGACATCTGGCTGTAACTGTAGTATACCTTCTGCTCTCTTCCAGTCATGTCTATCACCTAGACACCGGGGCATACAATAATAGTATGTATATATGCTTACACTGATAGACTGAACAATTTCATCCTCAGAGTGGAGAGCACTGACTACAATTAACTTTAGTTCCTAAAGCTTGTTATAAAACTACAGCCATGCCACAGTGGCTTTATAGCATACCTCTAAAAGCATTCATACCTTAACCTGCGCCAGCTCCCCAGCAGATGCTGCCGTGGTTCGCCCTGCCACTTTGCCTTTAGCCCTGAGCTCATCTGCAGTTCTGTAGGAGTACTTCGGCTTCTTCTTTCCTCCCGACCCTGCAGGATCCTTACGCCACTGGCCCAGCTCCTTCTGGAACTCCTACATCAGCACAAATTTAGACTAATGTCAAAAAATGACTCTACAATTCAATGTCTGCTCACACATAGAAATATTCAAAGACAATTTTTGTCAACACTTTACCTTTTCCTCCTCTTCATCAGAGTCCACCACAGGAAAATCTTGAAGACTCTGCTGGGTTCGCTCGTTGCCATAGGCACCGACTGCCCCCTTTCCCTTACGAACCTTTGCTTCAATAGGGTTTACAATACCTGCAGCAATGAAAAGTGTGGAAAAACAAAGAATATCAGCCCTGAAATACACACAATATTCCAAAATACCTTAATAATGTCACCTCCTCAGACTTTCCTACCTTGAGCATTCTTTCCCAGGCCTTTTCCTGGTTGGTAGCCCATTTTCTGCAGTAGTTTCTGCCCAATTCCCCTAGTGTGCTTCTCCCAGCTACCAATGCCTTGACCGGACTGTATGCCACCAGCAAATCTCTGTGACTGATTCCCACGAAAATTACCCTGGCAAAAAAATGCAATATATCATTGTTCCTATAAATAGATAGATATTTATTTGCAATAGGCACAAAAACAAATCACACATAATGAAAGTCTACCATCTGGAGTTTTTTGGGTGCAGTGCCACGAGGAGGTGGAGGAGCTGCAGGAGCATCATCATCAGAGTCATCAGAGTCTCCTTCCCCTTTAAGCTGTTTCTCCTCTGCTGCAGTCTTTCGCAGACCAGCACTCACAAAGCTCACTGGGGCAGTGTAGTCTTTAGATCTAGCAATAAAAACACACACAACAAACTTAATCTGTTAGTAATGGCTTAAGTTAATATTATGGGCAGCAGCAAAAACAAACCCACACCTCACCTCTTGCCACCAAAGCTGGGTCTCTCGTCTTCGTCTGAATCCCTGTCAGCCCAGATGCCATAGGTGGCCTGTTCCTTGGTCTGCCTGTGTCTGTGGCGGTCTGGGTTAAACTCATTGGCCAGGTCCCAGTCTGTCACCTCAAAGCTCTCAACCTCCACACCCTCCTCCTCCTCATCTCTCCGCCCATATAGGTGGGACATAGACATCTCTGGAGATCATAATAAATAAAAAGCAATGTAAAAACTTCAAACAAACGTAACTCAGCTCAGTTTATATGTTTCAAATAAATTTGCTTTTTTTAGCCTAAAATTTTAGGCAAAATACTTTGACAAAGCATGAGAATAATAAGATGCATCCATCTCCACGGCAACCAATTGAACTCAATCTGCTGATGAAAGCCGTGAGTTGTGGCCAAAAGCAAAGAAAAAAATAATCAAGTACATTTTTGATAAAACATTGTAATGCATCAGAGCTCTAATCTTTTTCTTCTTTCAGCTGCTCCTTTTAGAGGTCACCAAAGCCGATCATCTACCTCAGTCTCACTCTCCCTAGCATCCTCCTCTGTCACACCAGCCCTCCTTCACTTGAATCTTCTCTGTGGTCTTCCTCTTTTCTGCCTAACTGGCAGCTCCATATTGAGCATCCTTTGCCCAATATATCCACTATCCCTCCTCTGCAAATGTCCAAACCATCTCAGCCTTGCCTTTTTAAGTTTCTCTTCAAATTGCTCAACCTGAGCTGTTCCTCTGATAAACTAATTTTGTTGTGGTTATCTGAAGAAAAAAAAAAAAAACAAAGCAAGTGAGAGACTTCAAATGTGTGTTTGTTATTTTATTTTTATAAAACTGTGACTGAGCTCTAACAAAATCCTCTACAGAGCTGCCAGACAAAAACACGGGCAGTCTGTTAATGTCTGGCTAGGAAGTGAGGGGAATCCTCTGGCCTTTGATGCATGTTTATCACATGCAAAGCATACCGGCAGTCCACCAATGTAATATCATTTTTGCATAAGCACAATACAGGAAACATAAATCAGAATTACTCCTTCTCGTTAGGGTGTGTGAGGCCCACTATTGCACAAAGACAAAGGGGAGTTGCACAAAAAGAAAAAAGAAAAAGAAGATTGGTATAAAGCTACTTTTGACTGCTGATGTTCTTCTTGATACAACTCCAAAGGGATTTGTGTCCCCAAAAATTAGATTAATAAATTCAAAGAAAAGATATATATTATAGAGAGACAAACATACACACTACCATTTCAAAATATCTGGTTAGTTAGGTAATGTTCCTACACCGAACAAACTGGCCTCTATGGTGAAGACGCAGCATAAGCTACTGGCTACAGCTAACATTTGCTAGCCACAGTAACATAACTTGGCCATACATGACAAACTTGAGTGCTGAGAAACAGTTTAAACGTCCTATTATCTAACATACCTGAAGAGTTATATAAATCTCGACGTGGAGATCAGTTGTACATGCTTTCTTGTAAATATGATGAGACGTAATCCCTAGCAGTAGCCACTTCGTTTGGAGCACGAAAACACAAATGCTTCCGGTATGGTGTTACACCAAAACCTGTACCCCGAAAAAAAATTCCTTAGCAAAGACTGAAAGGGCCAAGATACGTTTATCTCATTAATTTTGCAACACCTGGACCTGTGCTTCATAATAATAATAATAATAATAATAATAATAATAATAATAATAATAATAATAATAATAATAATAATAATAATAATAATAAAGTCATCTCTATTATACATAACATATATTATGTATATATAACAAATGTTTACTGATTTCTTTCTCGTTATTTCTTCAGATTAGCCGACTTTCGCATTATTTCTAAAGTCATTTAATGACCGCACGATTTTGTTCGACAACACCACCAGGAGGATAATTTTATATGGACTAAAATTTTGGCAGAACCCCGGAAGAGGAAACGCGTGGTACACCTAAACTATTCCCACATGAGGCAGGGTTACAGAGAGTCGCCTACTGAAAAAATCCCTTTTATACCTTTGTAATTAAACAAGTATTTTTTTTATTGTCAGTGACTTGTAGGTCTATTGATGCACAAGGCACCAGTGAGTTAGGATAAATGTCGGACAGCGGAGGGGAGTGGCAGGTGGCTCGGCGGCGAAAAGGTGCATCGAGAAGCTTTAAATCAGTCCAGGTGTCTGTAGCAGCCGGCCGAGAGCCGCTGGATGTCGGGAAAACTGTTAAACGCATCAGAGACACAGTGTATGTCTGCAGCAACACCTAGAATGTCTCACCTTCCTCTGCGGCTTATCCACAATCCTATAACTCTGCTTTTATTCCGCCTTTGTAGGTCTGAACTAAGATGCGAAGAGTTTTGCCACGACTGGAAACGTGAGTTTTGCTTTGACAAGTGGAGTTAACACCAAACACTGGCCTGCAGCTGTGTGTGTGTCTATATGACTGTCATTTTGTCTTTAGAGCAGTTCTTGGTGGCGGCATCAGCATCTCTCTCAAAACCTCCAGAGGACAAGGAAACTGAGGACCGGCCGGAGGAGGTCAGAGAAGGGACATGCCAGTGGCTGGAGTGTGTGTGTTATGGCCTCGGCCCGTTTTCCTCTTGTGTCGCAGCTCGCTACCAGCTTGCCATGTTGCTGCTTTTGCTGGATGCTGGAGAGGTGAGGAGAGGCTTCATCATCAGTTAGATGACAAACACTCACACAAGACTCTGCTTGTTATATATATATTATGTTTCCCTGTTAATTTCTCTTTAGATTCCTCTAAAGGACTGTTCCGTCTATGATCCCGCATTCTCCTCTGCAGAGATGGATGTTTTAAGAGAGTTGGGTCTGACTGTACTCACAGCAAATGAGGTCAGTTGCTACTCGCTGATGTTTTTTGTCCTGTTAATCAAGTGAAATACTGTTATTAGGTGTACACCAAACAGCACAAAATAATTTAATAGATAAAACTTTTGCCAAGTTGCAACCATTTTTAAAATCAAACCATAACTCTTCAGCTTCTGTCACATATCCATTTCATATTGCGTGAAAATGAGCCTATGGGGACGACAACATTGTTTAGGGGATTAAGTTATGCAAACAGGGTGTGATTCAGTGCATAAAAGCAGGGTCCTGTCTGTATTGTACAGGAGGGGAAACGTTTGGCCAACAAGCCCACATTTTTTTACCTGATGCATTGTGGGAAAGCCCTGTACAACAACCTTCTGTGGAAAAACTGGAGCAAACAGGGTCTCCCTCTGATGGTAATCATTGGGAACAGCTTCAGTGGCATGAGGGAAAGGTTTGTACAAGACGACACCTGCATGATGGAGATGACATGTAAGCAAGTGGAGTAAAGATGAAGTGCTGTCTGTTTCACCAACAGGACCACTGAGAAAGAGTTCAAGCGGGACTACAGCTACATCAGTAAGGCCGTGGATTTTAGTGTGGAGAGAACGCTTCCTTGCCCATCTCGTCTGATTGACATCTTCAATGACACGGCAGTCATCACCTTTCCTTCCAACAGCCTTAACAGACTTCCACAGTCTGCCTGGACAGAGCCACCTGAACCACAGTACCAGCACAGCTCTGATTTGGAGATTATACTGAAGGAGACTCAGAGCTGAGACTGAAGCTGGATAATGGACAGGTTTTGTTGTTACTCAATTTTTTTGTTTTGTTTTTTTTTTTAATTTAAAAAAAAAAAAAAAAAAAAGGGGACCTCTTGTGCCTTTAGTTTGTTTATGAACGTGGACATCCATAGTAACCATCTCTAAATTTTATAGAGGATGGTCTGAAAAAAAGAGAATATTTAGTGAGCAGCAGTTCTCTGGGTGAAAATGCCTCAATGCCAGAAGAGAATGGCCAGACTGCTTCAAGCAGGAAGCAGTCTGGTCATTGGGAAGGCAGCAGTAACCCAGATAACCACACATTACAACCAGGGAATGCTGAAGAGCATCTCTGTACACATGAGCTTCAGCAGCAGAAGACCACAACTGAGGCTACAAATAAATTGTACAGTCTTCTACCTTGCAGTGCTTCCGCTCACCTGTGTGCGCGCACACACACACACCTTTAAATTTGATTAGTTTACACATGGAGCCTGACTTCGTTATAAAATAGACTTAACATCTGTGTATCATCTTTAGTCATGCAAGCGTCAAAAACAGTAACTTAAGACACTTTAATACACTACAGTAAAAAGTTTATTATTGAGAAAAAAAGTAGTAAAGTTTCAATCCTCTTACAGAGTCAGTATTAAAGGTAAAATCTTCAGCACAAAGTAATACTCATCCTCCCACTCTATAATCTCATTCTGTCCTTGTTCATTGGATCAAATTACATCAGGAAATACTGGAAGAGTTTTTAATCTTACAGCAGTGACTTTGGAAAATTCGATTACAACTCTTCATTAGCTTTGTGTTCATTCTTCAGCTGTTCCATTGTCAGTGTTGCCTTCTCCTACTCCATTTACAGCTGTGGCTTTGCCTCCTGTTCCGCTGGCTGCAACTGACTTTGAAACAACATCTGCCCACGTCACTTCACTTCTAAGCGCCGATGGGCTTGCAGCGATGTCCATCCTTCCATTTAGTTCACCTGAGCTCGACTGCATCTCGTCGTTTACTGTCTGGACCTTATCAGAGGCTGCTTTGTCACCTTCTGCATTGGTTCGCTCCTTTTGCTGGCTTTGCTCAGCTGGCTCCAGCACATGACCATTAGCTGAAATATTTCCAGCGCTCTCCAGAGATGCCCCTTTCACTTGCTGCTCCTGCTGGCTCTCACTCGTATTCCCTGCTGCCAGGTTTCCCCCACCCTCAGGTTCCTTCCCACATCCCGTTTCTTGATCTGAACTTTTCCCTCCTCCTTTCACACTCACGGAAGCAACGTTAGGAAGTTTAAGTCCCAGCTCTTTTGCCACTGCAGCCTTTAGTTCCAGGTGTTTCTGCTTATACTCCTGGAACCTATCACTGTGAAAACACAATAACGTCATAAGTGGGCTTCTACATCAGAAATATATACCATACCACAGCATATGTTGCAGTGAATATTTACCTCTGTGTAATCTTCCTGATCCCTGTAACCAGAACCAGCTGCTCCAGAATAATGTCAGATGTTGGGCTTAGACACTAAGGCAATAAAGAATGGGAAGGTTTAGCATACCCTTTTTCCCTTTCAAAAAGAGAAGTTCCATATGAGCTTGGGCACCTACCTCCACAGTTGCCTCTGTGCACTCAGCTCCTGCCTGTCTGAGAGTGCGTTCAACCTTCACTGCTTGCTTTGTTATGGTGGACAGGAAGTCTTTGCTGCAGCGTGTTTGTGGGTGATCCTCTCCAAACTTTAAAAAAAAAAAAAAAAAAAAAAGTCCATAAATCCATGTACATACAGTCAGTTCACTTTATCTTCTCACACTTTTACTGACCAGTGAGGTAAAGGCAGTCAAGGCTTCTTTCTCATGTGTCATAGCACTTCTGTAGTCACCCTTACTGCACATCCACTGGCCCAACAAGTGCTGACTGCACAGACAAGAAACCAGGAAGAGACATGGTGATGTTTGATAATGGATCAATGTGAACTCACTGACTTTTTATTCAAAATATCATCAGGATTACAAATTACATCTTACTTGAGAGCAGTCTGTAGATTTGTGGGGCCAAAGAAGGAAGTGTTCAGTTTCAGGGCATTCTTTAGGAACTGCCCAGTCTGATCTTCTGCTAGCACCAGCCCAAGGCAGTTCTGCAAGACGACAATGCAAGATCTGATTTTGTTTTTGTAAATTGGCCATTGCATATTCATTTCTTCTTTCATTGTACTGTGAAAAGCCCCTCTTCCGAGCTTGTGGTAAACTGCATTTTAGACTGAGGCGATAAGTCCTTCAAACCTACATCCAGTATTGCTGTGTACGGATGGTCTTCTCCATGCACTGTTAGCATTAGCAGACGAGCTCTGAGGAGGCACCTCTGTGCCAGGGCGGTCTCCCCTCCAGCATACACATACACACCTAGGAGTGCCTACATATAAAAACAAAATTATATTTATGACTTTGTGGTAACTAGATAAAGTGCATTCTAATACACAAATGTGTATCTATACTCACATATTGCTGAATAGTGTTTGGATGATCAAAGCCGAGCACCCTCTCACTGATTACTACTGCCTTCAGCTGGATACTGCGGGCCTTGAAAACAGAGTCACACAGATTATGAGAAATTGGTAGTTTCTTAAAGGAACAGTTTACCCAAACATCCATTCTCCATTCATGTCCTCTGGCCTTTAATGCTACAGGACAGTTTTGGTTTGAGTTAGCTAGTTTTCAGCAGTAGAGATATCTGCCTTCTATTCAATGTAAAGGAAACAGTATAAGCACTCACTTTAGAAATGTTGTCCTAACTACTCAGGAGAAAAAAAAAAAAAAAAAAAAAAAAAAAAAAAAAAAAAAAAAAGCCTTGCTGGATATCTATATTATACGGACTGAGTAATGTGTTAGGAAAGAAATGATTCCACATTGTTTGATGGAAATAAAAATTAGCAATCTACAGAGGGCTGAATTCTAAGGCACCCCAAAAGACATGTGCTCAGGGTGAACCTGCTCTCATCTGTGAAAAGCACAGGGCAAGAGTCCAATTCTGGTAGTCTATGGCAAATGCCAGTCAGCCTCCACGGCAGTGAGGACACACACTAGAGGACGTTGGACCCTCGGGCCACCCTCATGAAGTCTGATTGTTTGGTCAGAGACATTTACACCAGTGCCCTGCTGGAGCTCATTTTGTAGGGCTCTGGCAGTGCTCATCCTGTGCCTCCTTGCACAAAAGGAGCAGATACCGATTCTGCTGATGGATTAAGAACCTTCTATGGCCCTATCCAGCTCTCCTACAGCGTCTCCTAGAATCTCCTCCATGCTCTTGAGACTGTGCTAGGAGACACAGCAAACCTTCTGGCAATGGCACATATTGATGTGCCAACTTGGAGTTGGACTGCCTGTGCAACCTGTGTAGGGTCCAGGTATTGCCTCATGCTACAAGTGACACTGACCCTAGCCAAATCCAAAACTAGTGAAAAAACAAAAACAGACAAGATAAGGAATAAATGTCAGTGGCCTCCACCTGTAAAACCATCCCTGTTTTGGGGTTGTCTCATTGTTTCCTCTAGTGTGCCTACTATTAATTTCATTAAACACCAAAGCAGCTGAAACTGACAAACAACCCCCTCTACTAATTAACTGACCAGATCAATGTCCCAGATGTTTGACTTGAAGCTTTACTTTTGTTCCTTTCATTGTTGTGAGCAGTGCATTTATTCAACTTAATATACAGTTACACCAGTTGAAATCTAAATCCTGCATTAAACTATTTTACTATTAGCATTTGAATGTGCTTAAATTAATTCAATTCAACTTTATTTGTATAGCGCCAATTTACAACAAACAGTCGCCTCAAGGCGCTTTGTATTGTAAGGTAAAGACCCTACAATACTGCAAAGAAAACCCAACAGTCAAAACGACCCCCTATGAGCGAGCACTTGGTGACGGTGGGAAGGAAAAACTCCCTTTTAACAGGAAGAAACCTCCAGCAGAAATTATTAAAGTAATAAGTATAAAATTAGTAAAGAATATATTAAAAGTAATAAATTAGTAAACTATTAAAAAAAAATAGTAAAATGTTAAATAATTAAATGTATTAAAGTATTAGAAGTAAAAGTGTTTAAGACTTTACTGCTTACTGTAAGTGTTAGTCTTAAAGTAATAAGTAATCAGTGTTAAAGCGTTAAAGTAAAAGTATTAAAATGAGCATTAAAATGTTAAATACTCGATTACCCTAATACTCGATTACTTTCATACAAAATACTTAGTATAGAGTATACATACTTAATTACTACTTTAATACTATTTATACTAAGCATATATTAATACTTATATAGTTAGTATAAAATATTAAACTATTAACGCAAGTAATCAGTAAAGTATTAAAGTAATCAAGTATGCATGCATAAAAAAGGTTCAGTTTCCCCTCAAAGTTATGTTTCTAGCCAACAGAGTCACTGAAGGGTTGGTGAGTGGTCAGCCTACCTCAGCTGTCTTCCCCTGGAGGAAAGCCACCTTGGCTAGCAAGCTGTGGCAAAAACCCGCCTCAGGGTTAAGATCATCACACACCCTACCATACAGGTAGACTGCTTCTTTTAGCTGCTCATGGGCTTGATCCAGCAGACCTGCAATCATAATCACAAATTAAATGTTTATTTTTCAAAGAACTGGTAAAAACACTTTTTTTTTTTTTTTTAAACCAATCACTAGCAGTCTGGCGCAGCTGGTCTGGTGACCTACCCTTCTGAATGGAGATCTGTGCAGCGTGATATGCTTTTGAAGCATCCACAGTTGGCATGTGAACATGCTTGACAACAGGGATAATGTTGAGGATGTCATCTGGACCAACAGGAACTTTGTTTTGGTTGTCGAAGTAATAGTCTCTCAGTCTCAACTAGTGTGGACACAGGATTTAAGAAGGGACTTTTCCTTTTAATATACAGAATTTTTCAAGAGCTAATTTTGCAACTTAAATGTACATAATGTCTTACACTTGGACGGACTCATTTAAACAAGCCAATTTAATACTAAATTCATATGTCAGGTGTCCGTTACCTGTACGCCAGTCTTTAAACAGAACTCTCTGAGCAAGGAGAGTTTCTGGAGGCCGTAGTGCTCCACCAGGTGGTTTAGACCAGAGCTGTTCCACAAAAACGGAAGAAAAGGGGTTGTCCTTATATTGACCCTCTATTACATAAACATGCTGAGAACCAACAAAAGCCATGTCCTCACCCCAGGCTGTCAGAGACGTTATAGGTTTCAGCAGCATCCTGGCAGACCAGGTTCCACAGCTCAGCCCCTGTGAGCGTGCTCCAGGGTGTGCTTTCAGATGCCCCAGACCCTCGGCCACGTCGTCTTGACTTCTTCTTCGTCTCCTCTCCTACAGAAGTGGGTGAGAAGTGGGGGACCAGTAGGCAGCTGAGGAAGTGACTGACAGCTGCAGAGAGACTCGGCACATCCACACCCTACAAAGAAATGACCGGAAGACTCACACCTGCTGCTTTTTCAAAAACCAAGGTGTGCAAACGTACGTAGTCAAAGAACGCTTGAAAAAGTACCTGGAGGAAACTGTTGAACACTCTTCTTGTTGAGCGAATGAAAATTTCAGCTATGACTGTTCTCTGGTGAAAAAATAAAGATAGCATTGATCCCGCAAGAGAAATTATGTTACAGCAGCATGAAAATAGTACAATCTACAATAACTAAGTTAGAGTAGAAGTGCCACAGGCACAGAGTGCAAAACTATACATATACAACAGTGATAAATAAAATATATAAATGTAGGTAAAGAAGAGTAATAATGCACAATGTCAGTCTTACTAATAAATACACTAGGAATCTGAAACACAGCTTCAAGAAGAGAAAGCATAGGAAGGAAAGCTTTATATTTTTTTAAGTTAAACAAACCATTATATGCCTCAGGTGCTCCTTGTTCTCCGACTGGGTTATGGCCTTGCTCACATGGCCAAGGTATCTGAGGTTGATGCCTCTCTGATGTAGAGCATGTTTTAGAGTAGCTCCATCCATTGGTGCCTCACTGCTTTGTAGACAACTTTCCAACTGCAAACACAGACACGTGCATCTAGTCAGCATGTTCACTAAGATGTACCATTTGGATCACGTTAACTATGGATCCACTTACAAAGGCCGGTATCTGGTGTGTGATGACAAAAGCTGCTGCTTCCCTCAGTAACCGTTCCTGTAGCTTTGTTGATTTATTTTCACCCGGAGGAAAAGCTACCCCTTAAATTTGTACAAGCAGCATGTCATAATGTGTTTTAATAAAAGAACTGTTTGTGGGTAGTTAGCCTACATACCTGGAGACAAAACATTTGGGTTAAAGCGCATCTCAAAGATGATGTCACTAACCGAGCCCACATCTTTACACGCAGCTCGGACTGCAGCAGTGGCTCGAGAGTCACCTGCGGAAGGGGGGGGGGGTCACAAAAAAATTATAAAATAAAAGTGCCAAACTGCAGTTTGAATTAATCAGTGTCCAGTCAGTAAGATCAACTAAAACATTTACCAGATGTTGCGCATTCTTCAAAGCCTCCATTTTCATCCAACAGCTTTCTGACACACTGAGTGAACTGGCAATGTCTTAAAATACAACAAGAAAACTTAACTTCAAGAAAACATAAGCTTAAAAGTGTCTTCTCTGATGTACTACTCACTTGTGCTGGGTGAAGGCCTGAACCAGCTCTGGCCTCAATCTACAGAGGCCATGAGGGAAGCTCCTTGGAAGGTCAGTGTTTGCATGATAATCCTCTGGCCAACCTTCTTTTATACATCCCTTCTTGTTCTCATCCTCCTCACAGCTTTTATTACTCTCCTCTTCTGCAGTGACTGTATAACTTTCTGTCTCTACCTCTGGACAGAAGTTGGCATCAGCTGGGAAGCTTCTGAAAACATCTAGTAAGTAGAACCTCCCATCAGCTCCCAACAGCCCCTGCGCATCCACTGAGGTGAACAGTGGCACCTGGTGACCGTTGGGTGCCAGCACAACATGTCTCTGGAGAGAAAGAGATTTGGCTGAATGAGCCAAGAGTTCTAGTAGCCGTCTGCGATGGGGTGACTCTTGAGGTCCTGCATTCACACCGTACATCAAGCCTCTGAAGACAGGAGACAGGCAGCAGTAAAAATCTTGAAAATTTAAGATCATAAACACTTGTCTCAAAAAAAAAAAAAAAAAAAAAAAACCCCAAAAAATCCCTGAGACAACTTTAAAAGGTGTACCTTGAGGGAGGAGAAGTTCCCTGGTCCTGCTCAGAGCCCTCCAAACCAGGGGCTAGACCCTGGGCAGACAGGCGAACCCCTCTGTAGTCAACAATGGCTGTAGGCAGAGTGTGGAGCCCCTGCAACCCCTGTAGCCCCTCCAAGTCACTGTAAGCCTGCACACCTTTAAGCTCCAGCCTCTGAGCAGCCCTGCAAGTACAAGATGAAGGATTCAAATAATCTGCACTAGTCAATAATGGAAAAAAACACCTATGTTAGAATCATCTTATACACAACATGATATGAATTGCATACATGCATTCAATTAGGAGCACATGGCACTACACCATCTTGTCATTTTTAGGGGCTTTGCACTTACCTGCGGCCCCTTTCACCACCAAACACTGCACTTGCTGCTCCCTGGCTCATGAACAGGCCACCCCACAGGAAAGCTGGATCTTCTGGGTTTCTATTAACTGGCTCAACAAAACCATCTACCACAGTCTCCGCCCCCTGCATGACAGCACTCACAAATGCACTGTTTACCTGAGCAAAAAAGTAGAAATTAATGAAGAGTGTAAGACAGTAAATGAAGAGAAAACTAAATCACTGCAGTAAGTTAAATGACAGTATCTATATTTACTTGAAGTACTGCTTTGTCCCTCTGCAGCCTCTCCTCCAGACTTCCTTGAGGAAGATCTCTGGCTGCTTGTAGCTCCTCATTCCAGTCTGGAGCCTGTGTATAAACAATGGCATGCATAGTTAGGATCACTGCCAACAGCAAACCGCTGCCAGCAACTATCTGGAAACAACTATCTTCTGCTGTAAACAACCTGTGTAGCTGCCTGATCATCTACTCCCAGCCTACTGAAGGTGTTTTTGTGAGTGCGTGTGGCGCAAGGAGGACCGAGCCAGCACCGTGTGTGGTAGGGTGTAGGCGTCACCTCTACTGGTGGTTGTAGAGGCCTAAAAAGAAGAAAAAGCTGCATTACTCCAAATACTCCAGTTCACATAATTTTCAAAACAATATTTTACAAGTTTACCTAACTAGGTCAATTACTTTGACTATACACCCTATCTGATCTGACTACTGGCAAAAATACTGCAGTACTGAAATTCACTCTAAACAGGACAATGTTACCTGTTTTTCAGTGTGGTAAAAGTTTGTTTGAAGCCAGGGCTAATATGACAGAGCAAGTCAGTTAAACAGTGACAAACTGGAGAGGACTGTGCAGGACGAGGATCAAAGACATCTTCTGTGGACCTGCAAATGATGACAGGAAGAGAGAATACATGATTAAACCAGCATGTGATTGTTTCAGTTTGTCTTTAATGGCAGGTAAAGTCAGTATTGGATGGCTGCAATCTTTGGACCCTAGACAGCACAGCATTACAAACAAGCATGATTCTCTTATGGAAATAACTGCATGGCTTTATTGTGAATAAAATTATGGTTTGAGATCTGCGAATCATTGCATTCTGTTTTTATTTACATTTTACACAGCATCCCACCTTTTTCAGGATTGAGGTTATACATCATTGCCTGCTTTTTTCTCCCCACCCCTCACCTCCACAGAAAGTAGCTTGATTAAATATAATAAGTTTCTTTACCTATTTAGGAAGAAACCTTTTGGAAAGGATGTGATGTCACAGCGCCGTCCCTCCATTGTGACCACAGTGATGTACAGGAAGTCTCCTTGCAGCTTCCTATGTCCTGGAGGAGGGTTCCAGCAGCTGAGAGACAAGTCCCTCAGGTAACTGGGGGCCTGATGAGAAAGAGTGAGTTAGTGAATGTGTTTAAGTGAACTAACTAAACAGATTCCAGGCATTCATACACCTCTGGTTGGGAGCTATGTGGGAGCAGGGCCATGAGGGGTCTTTCCGAGGATCCAGGGAGAAGGTACTCAGGTGGAGCTCCATCCTGGCCAGTTGATTCTGTTTTTGTCTGGCTTAAAGAACGTTTAAGGTTCTTTCCATTTGGCAAGCTAGATTCTATATCGGAAACAATGACAGATTTAACTTTGAGTTAGAGGCCACTTTGGCTCTATGTATGTGTTACACTATGCACTTAGACAAACTGTATGTGTGCCATTACCTGGTGTTTGTGCATGTGTGAGTGCCTGCAGTATGCTTGGTGAACGTCCTTCTCTCAGTGCATCTTGAGGTCCTGGCATTCTCAGCAGCTCCAGCACACGAGCCAGATGGACCCTGGCTGACCGGAAGGTGTAAGGCTCTGGAAAGACATGCGCAGGTCAACATAAAATTTAGATCAATGCGGTATAAATCTCAGTAAAACAACAACGATCTGATGAAGTGAAAATAATCAGCCCTGTTTTCACAGAACAAGCTGGAAAAAGACTGAGAAAGAAGATACAAAAAGGACTATGCTTGAGGCTACATTGTTTCAACAGCTAGAGGGTGAGCGTGAACTACTTGGTTTGCACATAGCTGCGATCTTTGCTCCCATAAATCTCTGCATCAATAAACCCTGGTATGATGACTCAAAAGGTGAGTCAGCTGTATACATTATGCTAGATAGAGAACGTGGAAGAAAAAGGGTGAGTGCGCTGTGAAAATATGGATGGGATTATTGAAGATGTCAAGCCTTGGCAAATTGTGCTTTTGTACAAATAGTTTGTAATATCAAAAAAGATGCTAAAAACCAGTTTAAAAACAAAACACATGGATACCTTCTACAAGGCGAAGGATGGCACCTGCTTTCAAGCCCTTGAGGTTTTGCACTTGAGCAAGGGGATCCAGAGTTGCTCCAGCTAGTGTAAGTGAGAGGTTGGAGCGTGGACACACCTCATTCCTCGAAAGCAGAGTCATTATGGCATCCTGAACAAGCCAAAATCCATGGACCTACAAAAATGCAAAGTTTAACATCTGTTGAAAACTCAAATATCTACCTGTAATTAGAATTGCAGACATGCAGAATTATCCAAAGTGGCATATTTAACAAAAGATAAAGACGCTGAACTATAAATATGTAGTTCCAGCTGTCACTGCTGTCTCCTAATCATTCATTAAATCTTAAAAACAAGAAAAACAAACCTGCAACTCAAACGGCTCTACTCCTGCTCCCTGGATCTTCACAGGGAATGATGTGTCATCATCTAGTCGAATACCGACAGCATCTTTTCCACCAGTCATGCTGCTTGCATCTGTTTGAAAAGGTGAACTCAGAGATTTAACAGAGGAGAAAAAAATAATAAAAAAAAATCCAGAGCCATCCAGAGAAACTACTATAACTCAGTTTCCAGAAATTTGAATAGGATTCTGTGCAAAAAACAAAAAGGAATGAAATAGCTCAAATTGTTTAAGACATCATATTTATTAAAAAAAAAAAAAAACAGTACCATGCATCATGTAGTTAATACTAAAATATGCCCATTTTGAATAGGATCACAGCAAAAAGCTGCAAAAACACTGGGAGGAAGCTGGGGCCATTAGTGTATGGTTAACTTGTTCATCTGTGAAAGCACCATTAATGTTGAAATACATTACTCTTTCAGGGAGGGCCTTGCTTCTTTCAGCAAGACAAAAAAAAAAAAAAAAAAAAAAAAATTACTTTTGGCACGTATTTGAGTTAGAGGCCACATCTTCACAGAAAAAGCCTGCAGTTCAGACCTGCCACCCACTGAAAACATCTGGCACATGATTCAAAGAAAAATATTACAAAGGATGCCCTGAGCTTCCTTGAGCAGCAAGAATGAGAAAACCTTTCAACAGCAGTCGGTCTCCTCAGTTCCCAAACACTTGCAGGGCTGTTAAGGACATGTAGCACAGTAGGAAACATGCCCAACTTCTACAAAGTGTGTCCACTTTTATACCAGAATCAAGCAACAAAGGGATAAGAGTCACTATTTAATACATTCTTCCCACCGATTTCCTCTGAAATGAGTCTGAGCTGGGATGGAAAGTCAGTGTCTAAGAAAGTGCATGAAGGTGAGTGAATTTATGCAAGGGTGGGGGGGAAGGAGGGGAGCAAGGGAAGAAACATGGGGAGTGTCTAGTTTTTACACACAGAGCTATTGAGAACAGGACTTGGCATCTTCCACAAATGGAAGTGTGACTAAACCTGTTTAATTTGCATACCGGCCTACATGTCATCTCGGAGTGAAGGGACGGCCACACCCAGCGAAGCTAAGTGGACATATAGCAGCAAGCCACGGCACAAAATTAAAACCTTGGCAATGGATCATACTTGCAATGATGCATGCATGCACGCGCGCACACACACACGATGGCTACTGAAACTTTTTTTTTTGCATGTTCACTACATAATAACTTTGATCTTATCTCTGGCTACTGTCACTCATTCACTCGGCTCTAGATCCACAATTCTTGCAGTCAATCTGGGACCACTTCGCAACTGGAAAGCACCCAAAAGAAAAAGGAGTTTGTGATTGGCTGAAAGAATGTCCCTCCTCTCCCCCGCTTTTCCTTTGGAGCTTGTGACAAATCTATATTGGCATTGATTTCTGAGGTTGGCTTGCACCGTAATGGAGCTAGGAAGCATAATTTATTTGCTAGAATGCATGTATAGTAACAATGCAAACTGAGTTTTCAAGACATTCCTGTGTGCTTTGGAATTAAATAACTTGTCAATCACAGCACAAAGACCGATGCCATTTTTTGAAGGAAAAAAACCTCAGGGCAATTTAATTGGTGACAGGCTAGCGTGCATTCTACCTTAATTCAATCATCATGTTTTGTGCAAGGGGAGTGGCAAATGTTGAGAGAGGTTAGGAGGCCCTCTTAAGAGTGTGGCAACTGTTTTGGACACATATCAAGGAAAGCTGTGGAGCGTTTTACTTCTAAAAAGGAGTGTAAGTGACAATTTATGTCCTTCTATACACCTGTGTACGTTTTTCTAGGAATTTTAGTTGTAGCAAAGCACGTGTTTGCGCGCGCGTGTGCGTGGATTGATGCACAATAAAAGCACAGAATACGCAGCAGCAGATTCTTCAAGTGGTCAGGAAGTTGGTAAAAAAACAGAAAAGTTGCACCGGCCATGTTCAGAGCAGCAGTACAGAGCTAAATCTCCCACCCTCCACTTGCTGGAGACGCCACACCAAAGAAAAAAAAAAGAGGAAGAAGAAAGTGCCAAAAAGAGAGGAGCGCAGAAGTAAAACATATCCCACAGACTAGTTCTTACCAGTCTTAGCTTGATTTCTTCCTCCTCCTCTTCTCACTTTGTCCTTCATGGCTGCCTACTGAAGTTTTTCTTGAACTGTCTTCTTGTGTTTTACTTCTTCAGCGCTAGACGCTGCTTCTTCGAGTCTTCCTCGAAACTCCTGGAATTAAAACGCGCGTGAAGGCGAGTGGAAAATAAAGAGCCTGTTCAGGATTGTAACTCCTGCCCCTCTCTACAAAGCAAACTTCGCTTATCTGCTCTCCCTGTGTAAAAGGCCACACCTTCCTCTTATTGCTCCACACAAGCTCATTATTACTCTGGGTGTCTCACACGCTTGTTGGACTGGGTGTGTCTCTGCTCACTCCTCCCTCCAGAAGCCCTGGAGTAGAAGTGAGAATTAAGACTGCTTTGACACCAATCCAACAAAAACTGCTTTTGAATCTAAGTATTTTGTGTTACATTATGTGGAAGTGCTTCAGTCCATACATTGTCGGTGTTAATAATGAAGCAGTATTCTTCTAATCTAACGCCAAGTAAGTCCTGTTGGGTGCAACCTCTAGGCTTCTTTTGTGACAGTTTACTCAGAGTTTGCAGAAAATACAACCGTGAGAAAGCAAGCCTTCCACAAATGGGTGTGTCCGTGTACGACTTACTCATCTTACTCATCTCATCTCAACCCCTAATACATTCACATTTTACGCATACCTGTGCAGATTTCAGTCCAAACACGTACTAACATTTTTGGGTTAGGCTGCTAGAATGTCATGGAAAAAAAGTTTTAGTCATCTATAGTATGTTCGGGCATGGTATTATAAAACACCTCTCAGCTGAAAGACGGGAAGGTAAAGCATGCGTCTGCACAAAAGTCAACTTTATTGTCGATTCTGCCATATTTACAGGATATATACACACAGGATCGAAATATCAACAAATATCAAATATGAGTGGGGTGCACCTCGTTTTCACCACGCCCCATAGGACGTTATAAACGTAACGTTACCTTCAGGTGCCCCTGTAGATTTAAGTTTGATTCAGAAAATGCAGCTCTTTTAGTTGATCTTTTGGCATGTTCTTTTTAAAAATTTCTACTGTAACTGCTTCATAACAACTTAGTTCTGTATAT
>JAVDPK010001844.1:536545-552243 GCA_034780415.1 Cichlasoma orientale | reverse complement strand
GGCGGACACACAGTTACGTCGCATCAGCGGGCCGAACCAGTCAACGAGGTATCTATGTATATATATCTATGGTTTCAAGAGGCTGTCCTTGGCTAGCTGAGCTAGCCACGGCGAGCTAAAGAAAACAAAACAAACAATTCAGATCTTCTGCATTAGGTCTATGTGAAGTTGTCGGTGAGTTTAACTTAACAACTGTCTGTTACTAATGCTGTGATGTCTAACAACAATAACGGGGACACGAAAACAGAGTTTAATATTAGTGTCCCGTCCAGTCGTTGTAACTCAGTTAGCATAAACCTCAAAACCATCGTTGGTATCCTTTACCATCAACATTAGTTTTAGTCATAATAATGTACAGAATCTCCGGTGCTACTCACATCAACGTAACTCATGATACCCCCATTGTGTGAGTTAACTTTTAGCTGTTTATATTTCCATTTTTTTCACTGTTGCTGACTAGCAGCTGAACAGTTTATCCTCGGAGTTGAGATTAAACGCTTAGCTGTCTCTTCCTTGTCCCCACCACTTATGATGCTCTGTCAACCACAGTGTGATGCAAGACTTTCACTTGTTTGTTTTTACATGTTGTAACAGGTTGTGTCATATATGTAGAGCTCAGTTTTTACATGTCCTGTGACTGTGTGGCCTTCTGCCCCCTCCATCTAAGAGCTGAGTATCGGGCTCATGTCAGTCACTCAGTGTGAAGAGGGGGGTCTGTCACGGGCTACCCCAAGCGACAACACCCAAGACCCGCTTGACGACTCCACTAAGCCTGTGCTCACAGGGAACACACCTGAGGATCAGGTGAGGGTACATGTGTAACCACCTATAGATGTATGTGTGTGTGTGTGTGTGTGTGTAAAATTTGCTGGCGTGTTCACTAAACCTAAAGTGAATTCAGTCCTAACCAGTTTGACCAGACATAAAAAGGTGATAGAAACCACTATACAAAACATGAACTTTAGCATCAAAAAATTGAAGGTATTGCCAGTAATGTCATACTTTATCTTTCACTAAAGTGATTGTGAGTTTGAAAAAGTGCTGTTGATTTAAAGTACACCAGCAATGACGTGGCTTTCCACAAGCCTCTGGTTGAAATCAGCTCTCAGTAAGTCTCATTAGCCGATGAAAAAGTACAGACTGTGATTGTGATCCTGTGTTCTCAAACAAAAATGGCTTCAATGTTCTTTAATTACTGACAGGAAGGGGAAATGGTGAGTGTGTGCCTGGGGAAATGGTTAGGGCAGTGGTGCTCACACTTTTTACGGCATGCCAAAAAACAATTCATACCCCACAATTTTTATTAGTCATTAAACCTAAGAAACAAAGGAAAGAAGGATAAGCTGCTTTCAGCTGGTCATTTATTCGCAGGGTGTCGCCACAGCAGGTAGCACCGGATGTTTGATTTGTCAGATTTTTATGCCAGATGTCCTTCCTGACACAACCCCCAATGGATATGTGTCTCCTCCTGGAAAGGAACTGGAGGTCTTGTGCTTGTTAGGCGAATGTGGAAACCACTACTCTATAGAGCAGGGGTTTTCAACTCCAGGCCTCGAGGGCCGGTGTCCTGCAGGTTTTAGATGCATCTCTGCTTCAACACACCTGAGTCAAATATAGAAGTCATTAGCAGGACTCTGGAGAACTTGACTGCATACTGAGGAGGTAATTCAGCCATTTGATTCAGGTGTGTTGGATCAGGGACACATCTAAAACCTGCAGGACACTGGTCCTCGAGGCCTGGAGTTCAATACCCCTTCTATAGAGCCACTTAATAAAGGATAGCGGGATAATGGCGGGAAATGTTTTTTGAAATTATTAAAGTCATTATCCCAGAGAGTGATTATGTTTATCTGGATGCAGTGTTGGATGCGGGATAAACATTTCATCACTCATCCAAGTGACTTCTTTAGCCTTTTTGGGATTTCATTACCTGGATTATTGAGCATGCCTCAAGATATTAAGACCGTATTACTCTAAATAAAGCCCCAGTAACACAGGCCTAGAGACTTGTTGCTGACCACCCTTGGCAACCGCTGGTTGCTAGTGAAAAATGTGTATTCCCTGACCCCCTTAGTGAATGAAATTTTTAATTTAGTGGTTGCTGGACATTGCAAGGCAGTCTTTGGTCAGTCCCTAGGCCTGTGTGACTGAGGCTTTAGCTTTACTCCACATTTTCTCTTGGTCACCTATGACCCATCTACAGTTTGAGAGGCATTCGGGTAGGGCAATAGGTGTGCATTATATACTGTTCTTCTTTGTGGATTCACTCATTGTAAAGTTTTAAGCAAAGCAAGTAATGCAAAAGGGGATGACAGTCCTGGCATAATCATCTGGGCAAGTGTCAGAATATCGCTGCGTTTGACTCTGAAGTTTTTATCATTTACATTCCTGATGGTTTTGTTGATAAAGCATGTTATCACATCATTTTGTATGACGTGAGATGTGCTATATAGTTAATTATGTGGCTCAGGGAAATATTTTACTTGTGAGGTAACAAAAAGTTTTAATTCCTAGGAAGGGTGCTCCATTCACATTCTTGTTTATTGTCAATCATATTATAAATCTGTCCAGATGCTGTATGCATGCTGAACTGTTTGCCAATTTGGCAGCTGTGTGTGATGTGGGTGGGTGTTGACACAGTGCAGTGCCAAAATTTATCATTGTTTGTTTACAGTGGATTCTCAGTGGAAGTAGATTGTTTGCACGCTGTAGTTTTATCAGTTGTGGAAAGAAGAACAGACAAGAGGAAGCTTGTAGAGGAAAGAATAAAAAAGGGCTTTGTGTGCCTCACAAAGAGGAGGCCTCATCCTGTCTATCCTAACTGGCCCTTGCTCTGTCTGATGGTCAGGGCTTGCTTGACAGAATTTTATAGAAAGGCACAGACTGGTTTGTTCTCATAACTGCAGAGTTGAATAGTGGATTGTTCCAAAGAGCATAAGCGCAGGAAGAAATACTGATTTGAGATTTTTGATCACGTTGCCATAATTTTCTGCAGGCTTCACCTGTGGTGGATGAAGCTTCTCCTTCTTCAGCGTCCTCTTTTGAGGTGCTTGACATGGAGTCAGCTCATGCTCCTTACCGAGAAGTGCAGCCTCACTGGTTCTTCTGTCGGCGTGCTGATAACAACACCTCCTGGCTTCCTTTCAGCAGAGAAGACTCTGACAAACTAGAGAATGCCTTCACCAACAGTAAGACTGTATTTTACATGCACATCACAAAGTATACTGTATATGTAAATTATTATAAATATATTGTCAGGGGTTATGTCAGCAGGGGTTTTTTTTCATCTTAAAATGGGCCTTTGGGAGGGTAACTGCTGTACAAATATGAGCCCAATTGGTCCTCATCCAGCACGGCAGTGAATCTTTGTGAGTTTCCTTAACAAAAGTCTATGCATTTTCCTGTTTGTTTGGTTTTTTTGGCCATGCAAATTATTCTATAATTTAAAAAAAAAGGAAACCCCACTTGAAAAATCGGTTAAAAACAATTTCTTTTTTATTAGAACTGGTGATTTTCCTTTAAGGGAAGGCCAGATTTTATTGTATCCATGAAAAACTGCATAATCCCTGTGTCATTATTACTAAGGTTGGAGTGAGTTTTCCCAGAGCAGCTCATGGAAAGATTGAATTTCAAAACAGTACTGTCATCACTGGCCTAATGCCCAGTAGGCCATTTGACTGATATGTTAGGACATGCTATCTGCTACTAACAGTTTAATAAACTGAAGTTCAGCTTCAGCGTCGGTTTAGGTGTGTCTTAGAGTAATGAAGTCCCAGTGACACACTGAAGTCTTGAATATCCCCATCTAAAGTAAAACAAAGTGATAAAAAAAACAGCAGTGAATAATTAAAAAAAAAAATCTTTTAAAAGTATGAATCTTCAGCAATCTAAGGACTCTAAAAAGTGAGACAGGGACAGTGTTTCTATAGTAGGTACATCTTTATTTATTATTTCAGAAGGATATACTTATCCTCCATTTGGTTTTGCTGGTAAAGTCACTGCTGATTGGCCAATAACTGCTGCAAAGTAAAACTTCCTGTGGTTAAATTTAACTTGTAAAGTAACTTCTTTACCCATTTAAAAATATTATGCAGTATAATTAAATTCCTGACAAACATTTTTGGCTTACTCATTCCCTTGGACAGTCCCATAAACTATGAATTAGCTTACCCTTTTGCTCCAGACATTGGCACAAACTTTTAAATCACAGTATAGCATCAAGTCAATTAAACTTCTGGGATATTGATCTGGGCAGTTAGGTAGTGTTGTTAACCAGGTTTGAGGTGCTTTGGTGTTAATGAAATACAAAACATTTTCACTAACTTTGCATTTGGTTAGGGTCAATGTCACTACTTGACACTACTTCAAACTCCTCCAGGATGGCACATCAATACCTCCCATTGCCAGAAGGTTTGCTGTGTCTCCCAGCACAGTCTCACCACTGGCACCCTGTGGATTTCACAGATGAGAGCAAGTTCACCCTAATCACATGTGACAGGGTGAATCTGGGTCTGGAGAAGCCACGGAGAACGTTATGCTGCCTGTAACATTGTTCAGCATGTTTAGTTAGGTGGTGGGTCAGTGATGGTCTGGGGCGGCACAAACGCACTGACCTCTACAGGGTAGGTAACGGCACCCTGACTGCCTTTAGGTATCTAGATGAAACCCTTGGACTCAGTGTCAGATCCTACTGTGGTGCAGTGGGTCAGGGAACACATTATCAGAGCACCAGAATGCTTGCTTTCCTTATATATGCTTGTGTATGTGTTTAACTCACAGTCAGAGACGAGGAGGAGGAGGATGTGGTGGTAGCTGTGGAAGGACAGCGATATGATGTACACGTCAAGGAAAGGAAGCGTTACGCTGTGTATTGGGAACAAGCTCCATCTGAGGTCCGTCGATGCACCTGGTTTTACAAAGGAGATAAAGACACCAGATTCATGCCTTATCCTGAGGACTTCAGCAAAGATCTGGAGGTAGTCAGACACAAATACTTAGCTTTTACCAGCACACTGCTTTTTTCCCCTATAGCTGACTACTTTATGACTTTATAGGCTTCCCAACTTTATTCGTTAGTAACTCTTTTAATACATGTATATGTTTTAGGATGCCTATAAGAAAGCAGTGACTTTGGAAGAATGGAAGAAGAAACTGGAATTTCCCAATGGAGAGACTATCATCTTACACAATCCCAAGGTAGAGCCTGCTGTTATCATAGCATACAATAATTCTGTTCATGAGAAAGCCCCACCAATAAGTATTAGTGTGGCTGAAATATTGCCAAAAACAATTCTCTGATAATGTGTTGTGGGCTTGGAGCGCTCTCACAAATATATTTAACACTCATCCTCCTCGTCTTATAACAACATGAACAGATAAAGCAGCGCTCTCATCACAGGGAACGGGATCACATTGTTACAATTTTTTAATCTCTTTGAGAATGGGAGTGAAAACATTTGATTCAGTGGAAGCTCAGGACAGTATATTAAATAAAGACTTCTACAAATCTTTACAGATCAGGCACTTTGTGTATAAGAAGACTAACTTGTTGAAAATCCCAGATGACTCAGATCCATTAGATCTTTTTTTTCTCCTTAAGTATGAGCAGCAAAATCACTATATCCAGATTCTGTCCTGAGGTGTTAAGCTTGAACCTGGGGAAACTTTCATGGCTAAGAACATCATGATTAATACTGGAATAATAGACGGTGATGTGTGGGATGAGAGTTTGCGATTGCCTGCCAGAATTTCAACTTGCAATAGTCATTAAGAATTATAGTATAATGTTTTGCAACATATTTGCATATCTATCAATGTATTATCCCACTATTATTGATGGTACTGTTATTGCTTTATGTATCAGTCTAGCAGCATGTCTTTAGCATTTTTTTTGTGTGTGTGTATTTTACTTGTTCATTTATCTTAAAAAAAGAAATAATAAAAAAAAGATATGGGCACCAGTTTAACTCACTGGTTGAGCAAGTGACTATATGCCATACAACTCAAACGCAGCAGCCCAAGTTTGAGTCTGACCGGTGGCCCTTTGCTGTACGTCTTCACTCCCTCTCCTCTTTCCTGTCGACTCTTCACTGCTGCACAATCAAATAAAGGCATAAATGCCCCCAAAAATGAATCTAAAAAATGAAAACAATGATAGTGAAATTATTTACCCCCCCTTTATAAGTCTCTTTTGACTGTTCCTCTCTCAGCTGATAATGCAGTATCAGCCACTAGGATTGCAGGATGACTGGGTGTCCTCCCCCTCGGAGCAAACCCGGCCAAGAACTCTGAAGAGGGGAGTAGACAACATCTCTGTAGAAATACCTGACGGTATGTATGATGGTGTGCTGTAAGAGTTGTCCTGAAATCTACTGTACACCAGTTTCAGTATCCTACACCGTCAGCACTTTGGGGCTCATCATGTTTATGTGTTTTTCCAGGTGAACCAGAAAAGGTGGACCACGTTGTCTTCATGGTGCACGGCATTGGCCCTGCATGTGACTTGCGTTTCAGATCCATCATACAGTGTGGTAAGTTTGTTTGTTTATTTAGATATATATGAATGTTTGTATGTGTGTTTATGACCTCTATTAATATCTTTTCAGTAAATGACTTCAGGAGTGTTTCCCTATCCCTCCTGGCCTCTCATTATAAGCGCGCTCAGCAGGAAGGTCAGGTGGGCCGAGTAGAATTCCTCCCAGTCAACTGGCACAGTGCTCTGCATGGGGATGCCACTGGTGTAGATGAGTAAGTATAAACAGAAATTGGGAGTCTACAAAACAAGATTTCTGTTACAAACCTGTTTATGTCTCCATCAAACACTTCTGCTGTTCTCCATGTTCTCTGTATCTTCCCCACTTTCTAGGGACATCCAGAGGATCACTCTCCCCAGCATCAGCAGGCTGAGACATTTCACCAATGACACTCTGCTGGACTTATTTTTCTATAACAGCCCCACTTACTGCCAGACCATAGTGGATACAGTGGCCACTGAGTTCAACAGGCTCCATGACCTCTTTAAGCAGAGACACCCAGAGTTCAGCGGGGCAGTTTCAGTAGTAGGCCATAGCCTCGGTTAGAGATGTGCAAACACAGAAACTCACACAGTCACAAGGAAGTGGAACCTAAAAATGTTGAGTTTCAAATGTACTGCTTTGACTCTTGTTCTGCAGGTTCACTAATCCTGTTTGATCTGCTAACCAATCAGAGGAAAGAATCACGAGGCAGAGAGGGGGTACGACATGGCATTCACAGTAAAGAGTACTGCAAGTTTACTGACTAGAAAAGACTGCATATTTCTCCAAAGGTTTTTCAGTTCTGTCTCCGTGTCTACTTAAGATCTCTGGGGAGCCCGGTCGTCTGAACTGTGACACACTGGAGCAGACTTTGAACAGACTGGGCCTACAGCAATATCTGGATGTACTACTGAATGAAAACCTCGACCTCGAATCCCTGGTAGCGTAAGCACACACGTAATGAATATACACAGTGAGGCAATTGCAGGTTCTCTCTGTGCATTACTTGTTGTGTACTGTTTACAATATAAAGTTCTTGGAGGCAAATGTGGCCCGACTTAAAAACCCACTGATCTTCTCTTTTAGGCTCTTTGCCATGACAGTGATCTTAAAGATTTAGGAATTCCTCTTGGACCTAGGAAGAAGATCCTGAATTATTTCAGAAAGAAATGGCTTTCAGAGGTCAGGCATTTGGCTCATTTCAATTATGTTTTTGTTTTTTGTTTTTTTTTAATCTGTACTTTGTCTAAATGAAATGTAGTTGGAGGATAGTCATGATTTGCATTAATATACATTTACTTAAATAATAAAAACTGCATTTCTTATGGTTCCCATGTTAATATTTTAAAAATGTTTGGGCCTTGTAGCTTGTTTAACTTATGTGCTTCTTGTCTTGTCTTTTCTCTACATTACATATACCGTATTGCCAAAAGTATTCACTCACCCTTCCAAATCATTGAATTCAAGCGTTCCAATCACTTCTATGGCCACGTGTATAAAACCAAGCACCTAGGCATGCAGACTGCTTCTACAAACATTTGTGAAAGAATGGGTCACTCAGGAGCTCAGTGTAGAACCGTAATGGGATGCCACCTGTCCAACAAGTCCAGTCATGAAATTTCCTCACTACTAAATATTCCACAGTCAAACGGTACTTGTCTGACTGCATTGTGCCAAGTGTAAAACTCGTTAGAGGGGGGATTATGGTGTGGGGGTGTTTTTCAGGAGTTGGGCTCAACCCCTTAGATCCAGTGAAGGGAACTCTTAATACTTCAGCATACCAAGACATTTTGGACAATTTCAAGCTCCCAACTTTGTGAGAACAGTTTGGGGATGGCCCCTTCCTGTTCCAACATGACTGCACACCAGCGCACAAAGCAGAATCCATAAAGACATGGATGAGTGAGTTTGGTGTGGAAGAACTCGACTGGCCTGCACAGAGTCCTGACCTCACCTGATAGAACACCTTTGGCATGAATTAGAGCAGAGACTGTGAGCCAGGCCTTCTTGTCTAACATCGTCTGATCTCACTCATGTGCTGCAAGAAGAATGGTCAAAAATTCCCATAAACACTCCTAAACCTTGTGGAAAGCCTTTCCAAAAGAGCTGAAGCTGTTATAGCTGCTAAGGGTGGGCTGACATCATATTAAACCTTGTGGATTAAGAATGGGATGTCACTCAAGTTCATATGCGTGTGAAGGCAGATGAGCGAATTATTTCGGATGAGAGGTGAAACGTCTTCAAGCAACAAAAAGAAGTCCAGTCGCCTTTTTTCAAGCTCCAGAGACTATTATGACCTGGATGACTGAGAATCTACACAGACAGATGAGCGAATACTTTTGGCAATATGGTGTATTTTACACATATTTTTAATGCCCAAGATAGAATGTAATTAACTTTAAGGGAACTGGTTTACAATTATGTGAGGCCATTAGATGGAGCTAATTTCATGTAATTCATAGCTAGCTTCTCTTTTTCTCCGTCGTGGATTAATCATAATCCTAGATATGGAGGTCTTCATTACATTTTTTTTCTTCTTTTAATCTTGGATTAGGCTTAATCCCTGTTTGGAAAACCTGCTGATAATGTTTTATATTTCTTATAAATAGGACTGCAGGACAGGAGCAGTATGTCAGGCATCAGGGTCACAAGTTTCACCTCAAGTGACAAGCGATCAGGAGGGTAATGAGTCTTCAGGATTACCGCCTCGGCAGTCCCAGTTACACAGACCGCAGTCTATCACCAGTTCTGTGGACTATGAGTACTTTGATGTGGGCATTGGACAGGTACATCACACATGCAGTCAAATATAGTATGATTATTTGTGCTTGGGAGGTGAAGCTTTGTATCATCTTCCTGCTTCTCTCCTCCCCTCCCCGCCGCTTCCCTGGACAGACCAATGGAGGCATAGCCAAGGGACAGGTGTGTCTCACATGGTGTCCACATAGTGTTCAGCTTTGTCCTTTGCTGTCTTTGACCTCATTGTTCCTGGAGTTTCTCTTCATATATAGTGCAGTCTGAACAGGGGGCTCTCTAGGGAGCTAAACTACAGCAGCTCTATGAGAAATAGAACTTTCACGGCTAAGTCACATTGTGTTGTATTTCGGGTACAAAGTTTGTCCCATTGAAATGTACAACCAGGTGCCACAGTCTGTCTGTCTTCACATGAATCAATCCTGCATGAGTGGTCATCTCTCTGGTCTCCTCCTCACCTTCTGGTGTATTCTGTGGATGTTGTAATATTTTCAGATGGCACTGCAGACCAAAGGAGAAATGTCTTATTTCCATCTACCTCAGTGGATGTGTGTGTGTGTCCTCCTGCAACAAAAACTATCTCAGTCATAACACGCTGTAACAAACCGACCCCGTCATTTCTCCACAGGTATCCATTGATTACCCGCAGTTTCAATTCCACCCTCAGACATTCTTTGCATTTGGTTCTCCAATTGGTATGTTTCTGACCGTACGCGGGCTTAAACGCATCGATCCGAACTATGCCTTCCCCACCTGCAAGAGCTTTTACAACATCTACCACCCAGTGAGTAATTCCTTATTTACTGCATGTGCCAATTCTGACACGCATTCTGCACTCATCCCTTAAAAGGATTTCACCTGCCAATATGGGTAGAAAAAAGTAAATGAAAAATGTGACAGCATTAGATTAAGGTAATGACAAGAAAACTAGTAGAGCAAACAGCTTTTACTGCTTCTTTATGCATTTGTTGCATCCAAGATTAAGCAAAGGGATTCGCCAAAAAAAAAACAACTTAGTATATAGACAGCCATCTGCTGGAATCTTTCTCTACTCACATGATGAAAGACATCATCTTTTATGGCTTTTGTCTGTGTGTAGTATGATCCTGTTGCCTATCGGATAGAGCCCATGATTGTTTCTGAGGTGGATCTGGAGCCCATGCTAATCCCTCACCATAAAGGCCGCAAGAGGATGCACCTGGGTATGACCGTTTCTCTTTACTTTATTAAGATGTACTTTTGTAGGAGCTTTTGTTTGATGCTCATCTCCGTTTTCCTTTGTTTGGTAGAACTAAAGGACAGCTTGACACGAATGAGCATGGATTTGAAGAACAATGTACTGGGATCATTACGGACTGCATGGCAGTCCTTTGCCAGACTACCCGTTGCTGCACTGCCTCCAGTGGAGGAAGGAGAAACTACAACAGAGAGAAACCTTGAGGAGACACAGGGTAGATAAAGCATGTTTATTTGCTGTGTGTGTGTGTGTGTTTGTGCACGAGTGCATCTAACCCAGTCTCCTCATACTCCTCTCACCCCTCTCTGCATGTTGCCCTCCCCTGTTCTGCTTCTCCTGGTGTTTTTCCTGCTTCCCTCACCATTTACTGCTTTACTATGAACTTCAGCCTCAGTGTCAGGCACTGCATCTGCTAAGGGGGAAGACAAAAGAGCTCAGTTTTGGACTAAAATACAGGAGTGGCCCAGTGCCATTCATAGGCTTTACTTTCGAGGTAAGCTAGTATAGTCATCTGCCTGGAATTAATTAAGGAAATAAGTAATGAAGTCATACTTTATAGCTGCAGTAAGCTCGGTTTAATGACCTTTTAGTCTTTTCTTAGACAACTCTTAAGTCTATGTATGCAGCGAACATCGGTGATCTAGAAAACATGTTTCCGTTATTCATATAAAAGAGTTAGATAAAGAGAGAAGAGATAAACATAATTTTTTTTTATTTATTTATTTTTGGCCACAGCAGCTTTATTGGCAGTATAGCGAGACAGGAAATGAGGGAAAGATACGGGGGAAGACACAGACAAATCTGTGACAAGCCGGGACTTGAACTCGCGCCGCCCGCACCGCAAGGCAGCATATACATGTGGTCGCCTGCTCCACCCCTGACCCACCCAAGCACCCGAGATAAAACAGAATGAACTACTATTTCTACTCCCTTTGCTGCAAAGTTGCAGAGGTTGTTTTTGGCACATTTGCTCCCATACAAAGAGTGAACATTATGTAACGTACTGTAGGTCAATATTGCCTCAGGCTCCCACTTCTCCTCTGCTCCTCCCTCCCTTTCCTAACTGCATTACCGCCTGATGTACATCCATTTTACTTTACTGACATCTCCTTTAGGCCTCTGCCTCTCCCCTTTGCTTTTAGTTCTGACTGGCTGAATTCATTGACTGATCCTCACTGTCATAAACTGGTATGAATAAAGTGGTGAGCTGAACAAGTAGCACTAGCAGTATAAAAGCAACCACAATCACATTTTTAAACATGAGAAATTAGATGGAAGTGAATGTGATATTTATTACTAGAAGATCTCCTACAGTAGCTACATGTGGGTGCACGTCCTGCAATTAAATGAGAGGATAGCTTTTTTCTTTTATTTGTCTTGGGTCTCTCAGCTATTCATTTACAACTGTAATATATTGGAATGTTATTTAAGAGTTTTTATGTTTCAGTGTCAGAATTACAAGCCGGTGCACGCAAAGATGGATTGAGAAACTGACAGCCAACAGCAAAGGGTTCATCAGAAGTGCATTGGGGCTTTGTGGGAAGCCTCAGGGGATTCATAACATGCTAATAAGCACATCAGTCACTCATTGCAAAACGAACTCAACTTACTGACGTTTACTTGTGATTTTTTTGTAATTGCACATGCACCTTAGAGTGCATCAGGTCAACTAAATTGGCACATTAGACAACTATTAACAAACTACCTTTCACCAGTATAGTATACAATACAAACACTTCTTTGCTAACCTAAATCACATATTAAGTAATGTCATGACATAAGCACCCAAACTCCATCTGACGGGATCTCAATCTGCGTAGTACCAAAATGACAACAGTACACTAGATAGGTGATTTCTTAAAATATTCATTTGGAGGCATATGATAATGTTATGAATTACAAATCACATTTCTTTTACTTCATGGAAGAATAGATAAAAACTACAGAGTCCTTCGAACTTGTGATATTATTATGATAGTATATTCTATGTTTGGAGTCGACGCTTTAGAGTAATGTTAGGAATCTTTTTTTTTCATTGGCAGTGTAGACTGACAGGAAGTGGGGGAAAGATATGGGGGAAGACACGGGGCAGGCTGACGACAAGCCGGGATTCTAACTCGCGCCGCCCACACCGCAAAGCGGCATTTGAATGTGGTCGCCTGCTCCACCCCTGAGCCACCCAGGCACCCAATGTTAGGCATCTTAGCAATGTTTGCAGAGGTGGATTTAACTGCACTGTTTGCATTTAACTTGCATTCTGTAAATGTAGTTTGAGGATTGCTCACTGCAGGCAGCACATATTCCTTCTTTCCTCTCACTTCTTTATCTTTTATTGTTTTTAAGTAAAAACAGATTACTTTGGTTATTCCCTGCACAGCCTCATCTGTCTTCTGTCCCTTCAGGAGCACGTGACGAAGCAGAGTCCACAGAGTCCGCAGAAGAAAGAGAGCACCGCGAGATTAAAATGGGGATGTTAAACGGAGGACGACGCATTGACTACGTGCTTCAGGAGAAACCCATTGAGAGCTTCAACGAGTACCTGTTTGCCATCCAGTCTCATCTGTGTTACTGGTGAGTTTTTGGCATTGGTGGAGGGTTTGCTTGAATGATTTTAATTTTGACTTCAAATAAAAATGTTTGTCTGTCTGTTTGTTAGGGAATCGGAGGATACAGCTCTCCTGCTGCTTAAGGAGATTTACGACAACCTAGGTGTAGCCATTGAACAGCCACAACAGTAGGAAAGTTGTGTGAATGAAGAATTGTTTGCTTGATGTGAAGAAAATGAAGGACAGCTGACAGAGCCGGAGTCTGTACAATCTTTTTCCAGAATGCCTTACTGTCAGGATGATACACGACTGTTAGAATCCTTCCACCCCCATCAGTGGAGGCAGTTTGACTACAGTTAGGTGATCTACTGTAGGTTCACACATGTCCGTTAAACTTGATTTCGGATAGCAGCAGCTTCATGCCCCTGCAGGAAGCACCACTGTGCTTCTGGTTGCACTATTTTTAATCATTCTTTACTCTTCTTTTACTTCAGTTTGCACTTTACCAGTTATTGAAATCTCGTGCTTACACTTACCAGAAAACACGCACAGTACTTGTGTATATTTGATTGTTTTTGTTGTTGCATGTCAAATTAGACCTCACTCCTTTGTACTTCACAACAAAAAACATATTTACAAAGTCCATCATATTATCAAAATACCAAAATATGTAAAAATTTAATATATTTTCCAACACTATACACAGCCTGCAATCATACATGTAGAATTATAACAATAATGTGTTTTAAACAGGGAAGCACACTCATAGCACAACAACCTTACCTTTTTAAACACCCAGACAAAGTTATTTTGTTTAACTATAGGGTGCTTGCTTTATAAATAGGAAAATGAAGGGTTAAGTTGCAGGTTTTCTGGCAGCTTTATTTTATCTGCCCACATTAAACACTCTTGAAACCCAAAGCTGGTACCCCGTACATTTGTGCAGTGTTAAAGTAATGTTGGTGTCACTCGTGTTACTTCACAAACATAGTTCTGCACTGTTAATGTAAGTGATGTTCATGTCTACCACATTTATCTGAATGAAGTAACCATGATGAAGAATTGTTGGGGTTAAGATGTGGAGACGGAGGGGCTTAAAAAGCCTGGTTGTCTTTTTGTATGCACTGTAAGTGCGCGTTGGTATACTATGTTTTAAGATTGTGTAAAATTATGGAAAGCCCACATCCACCCACTCCCCCTCAGATCTTAGCCATTCCACCTTTACCACTTTCTTCTTTATTCTTTTGCATTTGGCCCAGTGATATATTGTCTGTTCTAAAATATAGTTGCTTCTGATCCAGGCTACAATCTGCAGGCGGTTGTAACTTTGGCATTAATCACGGGCCAAATCATACATCTTTCTCTTATCTGTTCCTTTGTATTGTAAATCGCCTTTTTTGTTTGTACTGCATGCACTCGTTATATTAGCACAGAGTTTTGAAACATATTCTGGTCTAGTTTCATTTCTTAGGCCCTAAAATTTACATAAATATTATGCACACAGCAATAGAAATTTGTTGTAAAAATACATATAAATTTAATTTCAAGGACAAAATAATATTAAAAGATGTTTCAAAGTTATTTGTTTTATATAGAAGTATATTTTTTTGGAACTATCAGTGTTATAAGTAAGCTAAATTTGCATATCAACCAACATAAGGTCAAGACTAACAAGTTAGAAACTCTTAGAGTAATCTCCCTTTGTTAGACTCCTTTGTTGTGCACTATCAGGGTACCACAGCCCTCTGCGTGAAACATCTGCACAAATAATAAATTAACCTGCTGGGGTTTGTTTTCTTCTTTTTAGAAATGCACTGAATGCACTGTTACCATGACAACATTCTCTTGAACCTAATGATTGTCTGTAAATTTTACTGTGTAAACCATAGACTGGATAAACAGTAAAAACAGGACTCAAGAGTCCTTGACTCTTCTTCAAAAACCATAACTACTTTTGTGGACGCTTGATGCTGACATGTTGTATACCAAAAAATACATGTTTTTCCTCTCTGATACCCTGTAAATGTGGTTACATGTTTTTTGTGCCATAATAAAATATTACAAATGTGTTGCTGTGTTCTTTTTGGCTTATTAAAGAATGCTTGTTATGAATTTGAAAGAATCAAACCTGCATTGTTGTTATTATCATTAGTTAAATTTTTTTTTTTATTTCATTCTGATATTTCAGTGTTAGATTTACACTGCCCTTCATAATGTTTGGGAGAAAGGCACAAAATAGTTCAAGTCCATGTAAAACTTTTATAAAACCCCTTGTATGAAAGCTGAAAGTCTGCACTTCAATCACGTGTTGATTGTTTGATTTATTTGGTGGTGTACAGAGGCAAAACTACAAAAAATGTCTTAATCACTTTTAATTACTTTTTAATTATTATAATTTACAAAATATCAGTCAGGGACAAATTTAAGAAGTTCAAAAATATGTATTAAGATACAAGCAGCACTTTTTGCTATATACCTGTAACAGTTAAGTTACAGGTATATAGCCATTACAAGTGTCAATAAAAATATGTACCATAGCCTCATTAGCCAGGTTGCGATGACATAGATATGTATTTTCTGAGAACCCAATGTTTTATTTTTATTTGTTTATTGACACGCTTTTGCGTTTTTTTTCCACACCTGCTT
>JAVDPK010001844.1:492735-526015 GCA_034780415.1 Cichlasoma orientale | reverse complement strand
GTGTGTGTGTGTGTGTGTGTGTGTGTGTGTGTGTGTGTGTGTGTGTGTGTGTGTGTGTGTGTGTGTGTATTTGTATTGTGGGACACAGTGTGTCATTACTAAAGTGCAAAGGATGCAGGTGGCCTTGTAGTGCTTCACTTCCTCTGCTCTCCCTTCCTCTAACTTCCTTTAAAATAGAAACATTTTGTGTTTGGTCACTTTGAACTTTCGAATCTATTGTTTCCAAGTCACTTAAAGAAAACATAAAGTCCATATTGAAAAGCTGTTGCGTGTTTGTTAGAGGGAAATGTATGATCCAGTGCACAAACTCGGCCTTAAAAGTTTTATATGCATAATTTAGTAGCTGTTTGCAGGATATATGTGTAGCTATTTAGGCTTATGAAGCTTTTCAATGCCTCTCTGTTCTCACAGACAGTACACTGTTGTTTGAAAAGCTTTCGTTAAACCAGGCAATGTGATGTTTATTTTTATCCTGTCTTCCAAAGATTTTTGGGAGTACGGTGCTGTGAGTTGTGTTTTCTCAATTTAAGCACATTTTATTTTCAAAAGTCAACATGTAATTTAAAGTTCCAAATAATATAGCGAATACTTGAGCTCAGTTGTGGCTCTGGCCTCGGTTTTATAAATAAACCTATTCCTCTCTCCCACAGTTCGGATTCCGAGGGCACCTTCGAGACTCCAGAGGCCGAGTCTCCGAGTGTTGTGGAGCTGCTGGGCCAACTGGACAACTCCAATCACACAGGTGAGATAGCGCAGCTGCCTAGATGACCCAGTGTTCTTATACTTGTCAGACTTATTATTAATAAAAAAAAAAAAAAAGACTCTATCAATTGTGACAATTTCATGAACAAAATATGCTTTGTGCTTGAGTAAATGAAAGCCTAATTAACGAAATTGGTTGAAACAGACTCAATGGTCACTTTATTAAGTACAGCAATGCAGCTGCTCGTTGTCACATGGCAGCATTTAAGCATGTAGAGATGGTCAATATGACCTGCTGAAGTTCAAACTAAGCATCAGAATGGGAAAGAAGGGTGTTTTAGGTGAGTTATAGAACATGAAAGCATGGATCCATTTGGCCTTGTATCAACGGTTTAGGGTGGTTGTGGTGGGGTAAAGGTGTGAGGGATATTTTTTTTTAAAGAATTAAGGCAGAATTAAGGCCATAAAGAATTAAGGCAGTTTTGATTGCAAAATTGGGTTCAATCTGGTACTAACAATGTGTACCTAATAAAGTGGCTGGTGAGTGTATATCTCTAATCATTTGTGATTTTCCTTTAGCTCTTAGAGGGGCTTCAAAAACACCTCTGTGCAGGAAAAAGCCTGATCTGAGAGGTGACATTAGATACTCTCAGGTGGGGCTGGGTAACAAGCCGGTTTTTCTTGTGTCACACAATGCTGACAACGAGTGTTCCACAGTTTGTATAACATGTATTTGTATTGGTACGGAAGCACAGATAATCCATCGGCATTCCGGACAATACCTGGTCTGATTCTCGGATTGCTGCTAAAATGTCCAGTGTGAAAGGTTTCCCTCATAAAATGTGACAGGTCTAAATCAGCACTGAGAGTCTGTTTGGACAGGTAGACATACAGAAAGATGTCACAAATGTCAGTTTTTACTACAACAGCAGTGTTATTGTTATTACTTCAAAAAAACAGGTTGCTGCCCATGAACACTATTACTTTCCTCTGTGTGTAATTATCATTACAGATATTTTCTTACCTGCTTTCATTCATGGGTTGGATTTGTTTTTCTTTCTTCTTTTCTTTTGTAATTGGAGGCAGCGATACTTTTGTTGTAACAGTAGCAGTTACACTAGTGTCCTAATTAAAATGTTCTGACAATGCAAAGTTACTTTGTGTAACTCCATACTGGGAATATTATGTTGCTCATTATACAGTGTTAGCATGCCAGAACCCGCTCTCGGATCAGTGTGCTGTCATCAGTGTGCACATGAAAGGTAATCAGACATGTAAATGAGCTCTCTTCAGTTAGCCAGAGACTTGCAAATGACGTGGGCTGAATCCCGTCTTTTTGAAGCTGCCAACAAGGCCTACTGGGGTCCCTCTCACCCCCTTCCTCCTCTTCAGCTGTCCTGCTTTCACACATACAGACGCAAGTACCACACATTACCATGGTAATGCCATTTTCTGTGTGGAAACAAATGGGACTGCCACAGTTGTTTATCACAAATGTTTCTCCATCTCCTTTAGCGATCATTAAAAAGTAAAAGTCACACGCTGCGCTGTCCGTGTACGGTCGGCACACATTGCAGCAATTTGAAATGAGATGTTTTGACCACAGTGATACAGTTTATCCTGTTTGTTATTGAAAGTAGTTTGCAGACAATAGCATTCTCCTTTTTTATGCTTAGACAGTCACATTAAGTAAAAAATCTGGGTTAGTTTCATAAATAAAAGATCAGCTGTGGGGAGAAACTGATACTCGGGTTCCCTATAATTAGAAGACCCGTGGTTCTGGGAAATTGCTGCTTTTTCCTGGGAACATCCACATGCCACAATCTAACCAGATGTACCTTTTGATGTGATTTAATGAAGATGAAACCTTAGACAGTTGTGTATGCTTGAATTTGTTTCTCTGCTCGTCATCTGCCTGCTTTTCCTCCTCTTCTTTTATTTATTTATTTTTTTAAGTGAGCCGTGAATGTGTAATTCAGCCTGATGTTGTTTTTGTTGCTAAGCCACGTGGTGGTGTGTACGTCCTTTGCCTGACTGGGTGTGGTTCCTCTACATCTGTTCCCTGTCTGCAGAGGGCGTTTCTGTTGTGTCTCTGAAAGTACCCAGATTTCAGCTGAAGCTTAACTAAACTTACATTTACTGACTGCGTGATGTAATGAGTCTCACGTTAGTATTCGATCAGAGCAAACGATGTGAGAAAGAGCTGAAACCACAAAGCCTCGATTCATGTTTTGCGCACACGGGAGAGGTCCCCGTCGGTTTGTAAACGGGTGTAGTTGTGTAAGTTTAACAGTGTGTGGGGGTGACTTTTTACAGGCATTCCTGTGTTTCAGAAGCAGTGTGATTCAACTGCTGCTGTGGTTGTTAGCGAGCTCTAAAAGAGATGTGTGAGGACACAGGAAGTGAAGTGTTCTGCGAGGAAGCCCGCAGCCATTTTAAGTACTCTAACAGGAGAAGGAAAAGTCTCATGAATCATTTCAAGGTTAAATCCTTAAGAGACAGATACAATCTTAACATAGGCACAGGATGGGGATGTGAGATTTCATGGTTTACGATCAGAGAGTCGGGAGGAACTTTCAGCATTTAGTGTCTGCACTAGACCTGTTCAACAGATAATCATGCATTTAAAGGTAGCTAATGCCATTGCTTTGCAGAAGTTATCAAATTTAACATCTTGGTTAACTTCCCTATTGTATTTTTATGTTAGGAAAACATTATGATGTAAAAATATTACAGTGTCAATGTTAGGTGAAGGAATCCATCCATGCAACCGTTTCCTTCCACTTATCTGGGGCTGGGTTGTGGGGGCAGCAGCGTAAGCAGAGAAACCCAGACCTCCCTCTCCCCAGCCACCTCTTTCAGCTTATCCGGGGGAACACCGAGGCGTTCCCAGGCCAGCCGAAAGATATGTCCTGGCATGTCCTGGGTCTGCCCCGGGGCCTCCTCCATTTAGGACATGCCCGGAACGCCTCACCTGAGAGGTGTCCAGAAGGTATCCCAGTCAGATGCCCGAACCACCTCAGCTGACTCCTTTCAATGTGGAGGAGTAGTGGCTCTACTCTGAGCCCCTCTCGAATGACTGCACTCCTCACCCTGTCTCTAAGGGAGAGGCCAGCCGTCCTTCGGAGGAAGCTCATTTCTGCCACTTGTATCCGCGATCTTGTTCTTTCAGTCACTACCCAAAGCTCGCGATCATAGGGAGGGTAAATCGACAGCTTCGCTTTTATGCTCAGCTCTCTCTTCACCACAATGGACCAGTGCAGCGTCCGCATCACTGTAGCCACGGTCCCAATCCTTCTGTCTCTGTCACAGAGTAATATTCACTATTAAAGGGACTGGTACTTAGTGCTTTTGTACTGTGAGCACTCAAAGCACTTTTTGCAACAAGAAGCATTCACACACACCACTTTATTGTGTGCTTTTAAGCACCTTCTAACTGTTACACACACACACACACACAACAGGGGTAATTCAGGGTTCAGTATCTAGCACTAGGTAAATCTGTAGATCTATAAAGCTCTCTCGAATATGTTTCTAAGGCTGTGAATCCTAAATGTTGGAACTCTCACTGTATACAGTTCAAAAACTCAGTTTATAGACCTACATTAGTGTAAATTTTAGCCATGTTGGTTAAATCAGCATCTCCTAGTCTCTGTGCTCATAAAATGCTATATAAACTAACTTCCATTTTTCTTTTTTTCACAGTTTTTCCTGATGTTACAAAACACGTTCCAGACACAATCTCCAGCCAGGATGTTGGTACAGCTTCATCCCAAGAGGTCGATTCTCTGAACAATCTTACCAGCTCCTGGACTGACAACAGCAGCTTCAGTTTGGATCAGAACCTTAATTTGACCCTCAGCATCAAAACCGGTCCCGGAGAGGTCATCTCCCCATCAAAGACTCTTCCACAGGCTGCCCGGCCCCCGTCGCTGTCTGTCGTGTCTCCACTGAACAAACCGGATCCTTCAGAGGTGGATGACGAGCCTCCGGTGACGTCCGACTCCAGTCCAGACTCAAACTTGACTCTCAGTCATGACATCAGTGTGGATTCTGATTTGCTCAATGGCAACATGGACTCTGACATTTTGCTGTCAAACACAAAACTGACCTGCGAGCCCAACGGGTCAATTATCACGTGAGTACTTATACACGAAGGCCCATCCTTTCCCGTCATCAGCCACAATCATCCCCGTTCCAGTCAGCGACTGCAGTTACACAAATGCTGAATCTGAGCCAGTGTGACTCACAGGTTTTCAAGCTGAACAAGTGCTTTTCCCTTTTAGTAGCTGTAGGGAACAGTAGTGAATGGTCACTATTGTCCTCAATGAACCTAAGAGATCAAAGTGTTCCCATTTTAATCAGCTGTGGTGGCCTGTTGTGTGTCTTGAAAAAGGCTTGTTAGCTTTTTTTTTTTTTTTTAATGCACATCCATTAAGTAATATTCAGTATTATTATGTTTTATAATTTATTTATTTATTTTTTTGCTGTAGGTTTGGTTCTATTTTTTAAGACGTTTTAGAGTTCAGTCAGAAAAGTTTTTATTTGATGTGCTTGCATTTAATCCATAGATGCTGCTGATCTGGGAAAAGGTGGATATTAGAGTTCTGTATTCATACCTGGATGTAGCGTTTTTAACAAAAGCTCTTTGTTTGCAGAAAGAATTTTTTTTCCTTCGAGAGTGTTAACCTCTTAACGTTTCTGTAAGCCCTTGCATTCACTGGGATACTGGAACTGTGAAACAATGCCCACTGGTGGTTTTTAGCCATAGCTACAAATTCTCCACTTTATCTGAGTTTTTTAAAAGATTAGTCACATACATGGTCATTTTACAAACCACAAATCCTGTTCACTGCCCAAGGCCTAGTGACTTTGACAGTGAGCGAGATAGTTAAATGATCAATTTAACTATTGTTTTACTGACATATATGTCAAAAATGATATTGATGTATATTCTGTAAGCTTTTTCAAGACGCCGTGGTTATCATTGCTGTCTCATCCCATATGACTGTAAAAACAGCACTGACAGAGAGATGTTATTTATTCTGACTTTAGGACATTTTTGGATGATTCTTTTATTTGATGATATTCTCTCTAAATCTGCCGTCTAGTTTTAGTCTTGGTTTTCGTTTTACTAAACTACAATAACCCTGCACTCACCTTGTGTTTAACCTAACCCCTGTCCCGTCCTCTCCTCTGTCTTTCCTTCCTTTTCCTTCCAAAACCTGTCATGCTGTTTCCCTGTTCTCTGTGTGGCATCAGGACTGCTGAGCAAGTCCATTTCCTCTGTGTTCTGTTGTAAGTACTTTGTAACCATGGGTGTGGTGTTTGTGTGGTGTAACTGCAGCTCTTTTTGTCCTGCATACATTCATTAATTCTCCTTCAATCGCAAAGTGAAGGAGGGAGAAAGTGTGTGGAATTCATGTATACTAAGTAGAGGAGAGAAAGGGTTAGTGGTAACCCTATAATTCCCTCTAATGCTCTGTGCAAATGCTCTTGCTCTTATTTAAATTTGGCAAACAGCTTCTTCATTAATCTGCTTTTTCCTCTGTGTAATTCAGCACACTTTGGAGAGCATGCAAGCTCAGTCAGCACACACAAAGCAAAGCTATGTGGCCCAGCTGTAAGGCATTCTCTCTCTCCTCCTTTCTCTTTTCATCATCACATTTGGCCACATGTACACACACACACACACACAGATAAGATGTGGTTTGTGTTAACGCTAATGTTGTTTGCCTTCATGTTTAGGAACTCCTGTAAAGTAAAGCAGAACCAGCCAGTGCAGAAGGACTTTAGCGGACAGGTAAGCACTAATAGGTTTTTTGCTGTTGAGCAGCGTCTGACTCGCTGGGTAGCATCTGTTCTTTAAACTGCATATGCTCAGTGGGGATGATTATGTTTTCTGCAATCGAAGGATGACCATCATGGAGGCCATGCCACAGACGAGGAGAAACTGGCGAGCAGCGTTGGGGTCAAACCAGAAAAGGACCAAAGCAGTGAGTAAAATTATCAAATCAGGTATATTTATGCTTAAAATATCTAGTTATCTTATGGCCCCCTAGCCATAATTCACACTGTTACAATAGCAAAGAGTTCATTATATACTCAGTGAAGGACCCTACTGTCCAGATATCAGATAACTGTTAATAATTTGTCAGCCTGCATTAGCTTTCCGCTGGGAAAACAATCAGCCGTGGTTAATCAATACTGCACAGCAACTAGGTCATCTTTGCCGTACCGTCACACACACACAGTAATCATTAACTTCACATGTAATTTTGTGTCACACTGAAACCTGTTACTTTGTGAGTCATGAGCATGAGAAAGTGAAGGCAGTTCCCTCCCCTCAAAAATCTGATAGCCCCCCCAGTACAGAATGATATTTGTGCAGTTCGACACTCAGAGATTGTGCTCACTCAAACTCTGAGTTCAGGGTTTGTACCTGTGAGAAGAATTTGTGTTTTCACAACTAGTTTGGAGGCCCGTCCTGGTCCACCATAGAACTTAGATGATAATCTGGAAACTTGAAGCCGCACTGACACAGAAAGTATTTAATACTGCAGAATATGGAAATAGTTAAAATACTGGTATCTTTCCATATTCACCTCAAATGCTGCAAAACAGTGCATCAAGTCCAGCAGCCTGTGGATTTCTTTTTTTCAAAGGCATGATCGTTTTTCTTATTGTGGCTTAGCAGGAATGCAGCTCTCGAAATAATTACCACAGTCACAGAAAATATACAATCGCAGTTTAAGAAAAACTGAAAATGTGCTGGAAGGCCTAGAAGCACTGAAATACAACTCACATCCACAATAATACAAATCTATGCTAATCTGTTACATTATATGCCACAAAATACCCCCCCCCTTTTTAACACAAGTTTGCTGTTTTCCTCTAGTCCAAGACTGCCAGGTGACATCCAAACCTGAGGCGTCAGACTGCTGCTCTGTGGTGAGATATCGTCACAATTTATCAGCCAGACATTTTCCCTACATCTACTGCATGTTCAATCTACACTGCTCAGAACAAAATGAAAGGAACACTATGAAAACACACCAGATCTCAATGGGGGAAAAGTTATGCTCGATACGGACTGGGTAATGTGTTAGGAATGACAGGATGCCACATTGTTTGATGGAAATTAAAATTATCAACCTACAGAGGGCTGTTTTCAAAGACACCTCAAAAATCAAAGTGAAAAAATGATGCAGCAGGCTAGTCCATTTTGCCAAAATTTCATTGCAGCAACTCAAAATGATGCTCAGTCTGCATGCATGCTTGTATGCATGTCTGACAATAGTGGGACACGCTCCTAATGAGATGATGGATGGCGTCCTGGGGGAATCTCCTCCCAGATCTGGACCAGGGCATCACTGAGCTCCTGGACAGTCTGAACACGGCAGTGTCGGATGGACTGAAACATAATGTCCCAGAGGAGTTCTACTGGATTTAGGTCAGATGAGTGTGGGGGCCGATCAGTGGTATCAATTCCTTCATCCTCCAGGAAGCTGCCTGCATACTCTCACCACATGAGGCCGGACACTGTCGTACACCAGGAGAAACCCAGGACCCACTGCACCAGTGCAGGGTCTGACAGTGGGTTTGAGGATTTCATCCTGATATCTAATGGCAGTCAGGGTGCCTTCACCTAGCCAGTAGATGTCTGTGCGTCCCTCCATGGATCTGCCTCCTCAAACCATCACTGACCCACCACTTAACCGATCATGCCGAACGATGTTGCAGGCAGAATAATGTTCTCCACGGCTTCTTCAGACCCTTTTGTGTCTGTCACAGGTGCTCAGGGTGAACCTGCTCTCATCTCTGAAAACCACAGGGTGTCAGTGGTGGACCTGCAAATCCCGGTATTCTATGTAAATGCCAATTGGCCTTCACAGTGCCGGGCAGTGAGCACAGGGCCCACTAGAGGACGTTGGGCCCTCAGGCCACACTCATGAAGTCTGTTTCCGATTGTTTGGTCAGAGACATTCACACCAGACGCCTGCTGGAGGTCATTTTGTAGGACTCTGGCAGAGCTCATCCTGTTCCTCCTTGCAGAAAGCAACAGATACCGACCAGTCCGGCTGATGGGTGAAGGACCTTCTACGGCCCTGTCCAGCTCTCCTACAGTGTCTCTTGGAATCTCCAACATGCTCTTGAGGCTGTGCTGGGAGACACAGCAAACTTTCTTGCAATGATACATATTTTTGTGCCATCTTGGAGGAGTTGGACTACTTGTGCAACCTCTGTAGGGTCCAGTTGTCACTTCATGCTACCAGTAAACAGTCAGAAAATATGAGGAGGGAAAATAAGTCACCTGGAAAACCATTCCTGTTTTGGGGGTCGTCTCTAGTGCACCTGTTGTTAATTTCATTAACACCAAAGCAGCTGAAGCAGATTAACAGCCCCCTCTGCTACTCAACCGACCAGATCAATATCCCAGAAGTTTAACTGACTTGATGCTGTACTCTGATTGAAAAAGGTTCCTTTAAATTTGTTGAGTAGTATAATTAAAGACAGCAAAACTCTTACTATAAAGAACAACTTTACTCTTAGACCAGTGCCTTTTGGCTTGTGGCTTTCTCATCTTGGTCATGGTGTTGTTGGAGTTTAGACCTTTTTAGACCTTTTCCCTCGTCCGTGCACCTCCATAGAAGTAGGTGAAGTTGTGCCAGAAACTCATCTACAACTGCACCTTCAATGGTAATCCCACCTCATAAACACTAGGTGGTGCTAAAACAATCTTTTATTTGTCAAACCAAGCAGTCTGTTTCTCATTTGTTTTAATTTGCTTAGCCGCTGTGATAAAAATAAAAACTTTATCAGAAAAATTAAAGAATAAGATATAATATGACGATGACTATTCAACAGGACGCTTCCTGTTGGATGCCCAAAACCTATTTAGCTTACTTAAAATATGTCATTTTGGCGTCTTTTGTGGTTCTGTGGAACCTGGACAACTTTAAGTGATGCCACTTGAAGTTATGGCCCCCCCTTCAAGTCTGCAGAGAAAACACTCACTAAAAAAATGGCTTTGACAAGTCCCGGCATGTTCCAGCACTACTTAAGAGTAACAGTTTTACTTTGATGTCCATCTGCATCATAACACATAAATGATACTTCTACACAGTAAAAAGAGAAAAACTGTCTGGCTGACTGCCCAGTTTGGGGTTTAGCGCTCAAAACTAGTACAGTACTGATATGATGACTTCATTGTGCTATAGGAGGCATTTAGCGTATGCCACCCTGTTCATCTGCTCAGGTGACAGACGGATTACGATTATCATTCAGCAGATTAGAATATGACAGCCATAATCCAGGGAAGGACAAAACAAGAGAGGAGAGAGACATAGAGAAGAAGAAGGATTGAGGTCTGTAAGAACACTGATCGAAAGGCATGATTGGTATGAAGTGAAAGATGAGCAGGAAACAGGTTTGAGAGGGGAAAAAAAAAGAAAAACAAAGAGAAGAAAAAAGCAGGCATGTAGAATGTGTTCATATAAAAGAAAATGTTATGCAAAATGAAACAATAGTACAGTTTTCCTGGAATATATTTTAGAAATATTAAATGGTTTTAAACAGTAAACCAGTACTGAGAAAAACTGGAGTCATTTTTTTTGAAGGGTGCAGTTTGTACAGTTTTAAGGGGGTTTTGTTGGACGCTGTATTCTGAAATGGTGAAAAAAAATGTGTTTGTGTCCTGGATAACTTGTAAATTCTTGACGGTTTAGCGGGTAAACCGCTTATTAGGACTGTACAAAAAAAGACACAGGAGAGCATGACTGATTTCCTTCTGCTCTCAGCAGTACGAAGACACGTGCAAATTGAAGAACAACTTGGGGGGAAGTGAGATGCAGAAAACGGGAAGTCAGGTCCTGGATTCCATCTGCATCAGTGAGGCAGAAAAACAGGCGGTTCTCACCCTTATCAGAGAGGAGGTACACGCTTGTGTCGCACTCATTCATTCAAGTATTGCATGTCATCGGTGTGTTTATTTTTTGCCTCAGTAGATTGTAAGCGCTTATAAAAGGTTTAAGTCATGCACACAGTTCATGCTCACAGGAAACGTCTTCTTTCAGATCATCACTAAAGAGGTTGAAGTCAGTGACTGGAAGAAAAAGTATGAAGACTGCAGAAAAGAAGTGGATGAGATGAGGTTAGAAACATGAGAAGCCACCAGTGATCGTTCAGTGTTTTGATAAACTGAACCATCTAAGTATTATTAGTGTTTAAATAGATGTGTTCATTTTCCCCACGCCTTTATCACTTTTAATAATGGTTTGTGGTTTAAAGTGGAGTCATGAATATGTCGCCTTTAGAAACCACCCTGTGTTATGTCTTATTGCAGAAAGATTGTTGCAGAATATGAGAAGACAATTGCTCAGATGATTGGTGAGTTGAAATGTTTCTAACCGTAACCTAATGGACTGTTATTTTCACTGAATTTGTGTTATCTCATAAAAAGTGTGCAGTTACATAGCAGCAGTGAAAAAACAAATCCATCCCTTTTTTGTAAACGCAATGTTTCATGCAGTTAAGCCTGGAGGAAACTTATTTACCGCTCCTTGACAACAGCTTCTTCTTCCTCTCTCAGAGGATGAGCAGCGCAACACTCTGAGTTCCCAGAAGGCTTTGCACGCAGTGAGGATGGAGAAAGACGCCGCTCTGGCAGACCTGAACTCAGTAGAGCGATCTCTTTCTGACGTCTTTCGCCGTTACGAAAATATGAAGAGCACCCTGGAGGGCTTTAAGAAAGTAAGGGGGTTTTAAGAAAAGTTCATGTCTGTCAGCTTTGTGTGCTGTGACGATGAGATAATAGTAGCGCAAACTGGAGCCTTGAAAGAGGATTAAGGTTGGAAAGTGTCCTGCGGCTAAGGGCAGAGGTCTTAAAAGCGGTAACGTGGGTTTAGACTGAAGGCTGCTCAATAAATTATGGTTCCCTTCTTCAACAAATGCCACACAAAAACCCAGTTTATGCAGGTATGAGAATTAGCACTTCCACATCTGAGGCCAAGGTTCTCAGCCAGAAAAGGGTGGAGTGCCCATTTGAGGTCAGGGACGGGTTGATGCCCCGGTAGAGGAGTTTAGGTATCTCGGGGTTGTGTTCACAATCGAGGGGAGAGAGGAGCAGGATATTGACAGACAGATTGAGGCTGCAGCTGTAGTGAAGCTGTCAATTTACCGGTCAGTCTACGTCTCTACCCGCACCTATGGTCACAAACTTTGGGTAGTGACCGAAAGAATGAGATAACAGATGCAAGCAGTGGAAATGAGCTTCCTCTGAAGGGTGGCTGGCCTCTCCCTCGGAGATCAGGTGAAGAGTGCAGTCATTCGAGAGGGGCTGAGAGTAGAGCCGCTACTCCTCCACATCGAATGGAGCCAGTTGAGGTGGTTTGGACATCTTACTAGGATACCTCCTGGGTGGCCCCAGGGCAGACACAGGACATCCTGGAGAGATTATTTCTCTTGGCCTGTCTTGGGCACACCTCAGTGTTCCCCCGGATAAGGTGGAGAAGGTGGCTGGAGAGAGGGAGATCTAGGTTTCTCTGCTTAGGCTGCTGCCCCCTGTGACCCGGCGATGGATGGATGGATGGATGGATGGGTGGGTGGATGGGCAGGCATACACTGTAAAAATGACTCATAACTGTGTTTATTTCCTCATGCAGAATGAAGAGGTTTTGAAGAAGTGTGCACAAGAGTATCTGGCCAGAGTCAAGCAGGAGGAGCAGAGATACCAGACACTAAAACTGCATGCAGAGGAGAAACTAGACAAGTATGTGGAGATTAAAAAGAAAACTGATGAAACAAACAAAACACTCAACAGTTTCTGTTAATCCCTCTCATTTCATACATCTCTTAGAGCGAATGAGGAGATTGCTCAGGTGCGTTCAAAGGCGGGCGCAGAGAACATGGCGCTGACCGCCAGCCTGAGGAAGGAACAGATGAAGAATGAGTCTCTGGAACAAGCCCTGCAGCAGAAGGTGATCAGGACCCTCATCATGCATACAAATTCTAGATGAAATGCATTGTGGTGCAGTGTGTGCAGTAGTGACAGATGGGTTCAAGGTGGGGGTGGGATTACATCAGGAATTGCCTCTAAGCCCCTTCTTGTTTGCAGTGGTGATGGACAGGTCGACAGATGAGGTCAGGTAGGAGTCTCCATGGACTGTGATGTTCATAGACAACATTGTGATCTGTAGAGGGAGTAGGGAGCAGGTGGAAGAGAACCTGGAGAGGTGGAGGTACGCTCTGAAGAGAAGAGTAATGAAAGTCAGTGAAAGCAAGACAGAAAACCTGTGTGTGAATGACAGGGAGACAGGTGGAAAGGTGAACAGGCTAAGAGCAGAGGTAGTGAAAGTGGATGAGTTTAAATACCTGGGGTCAACTATCCAAAGATACAGTGCATGAAACAGGTGAATAACAGAGTGCAGGCAGGGTGGAGTGGGTGGAGAAAAGTCTCAGGGGTGATGAAGGATAGCAGCAAGAGTGAAAGGGAAGGTTTGCAAGATGGTAGTGAGACCTGCTATGATGTACAGTTTGGAGACGGTGGCACTGACCAAAAAAAAAAAAGGACAGGAGGCCGAGCTGGAGGTGGCAGAGTTGAAGATGTTAAAATTTTAACTGGAAGTGATTAGAAATGAGTTTATCAGAGGGACAGCTCAGGTTGAGCAGTTTGAAGACAAAGTTAGAGAGGCGAGGCTTAGATGGTTTGGATGTGCGCAGAGGACGGATGGTGGATATACTGGATAAAAAGATGTTGAATATGGAGCTGTCGGGCAGCGGCAACCCCTGAAGGGAGCAGCCAAAAAAAGAAGTATATCATTTTTCACTACACAATAATTTTAGCCAAAATAATATGCAATATTTACAGAATCATATGATTTGCACTCATATTCTGTCAACTAAAAGAATCATGCAGCTGGCTAACCGTACAGCTCAGCTGAGGGGCACACCATTAAAGTTTACATCTCGCCACACTTGCATGATCACGAGCCTCCCGTCATGGGCACATGGACACTTCCTTCTACAGCGATGCGGCCGGCGGGTGTAGTTTGATTAAAAAAAAAAAGCTATTTGTTCCTACATGAAACTGCTTACAAGAAGGCTTGTGTTGTTTTGTTTTGGTTTTTGGGGGGTGGGGGTGGCGTTCTGAGTATCTAGGTCATGATTTCTGGTAAAGGACAGCCCTGCTGAGTTTTTAAAAAGCACTTTTGGTGGTTTGTTACTTTCCTGCGCTCTGTTTTTACAGAATCAAGAGATCGAGGAACTGACAAAAATCTGCGATGAGCTGATTGCCAAAATGGGAAAAACAGACTGAGGGTTTCTTTATGGGAAGCAGCAACGATCGTCCGTTCCTCCGGCCCTGCCCACATCCCTACAGCGATGCCCCGTGCATGCCCTCAGCCCCGAAGCAGTTTCGTACCCTGTGCCTGCCCTGCATCTCAGAGCCTGCTTATTTACAGATGTCTAAAGTAACTTCTCGTATATTACAATTGCACTACATATGACCAGAACCAAGAACACTCTCTACATGTTAATTACATGTGATTCTCTGAGTTTGTTTTGACTTTGTGCCCACTTGGAGGCCACCCGGAGCCCTTTTGCTTTTGTCAATCATTCCAGCGAACAACAGCCCGCTTGTGACTCAACTTAAATTCCCGGCAGCTTAACAGCTAAATTCCCAGCAACTCCTCGTGCAGGATGACATCAGATTTATTCTAGGCTGGAGTTTTAAAGTTACATTTGGGCCTGTGATTTGACAGACTTCTGAGAAGGAATATTTTCTATTAAAGAGGCAATCCATAAAAATGTATTTTTCTACAAAGCAAACATGGATTTTATGCTGAATGAGGAAGGCTCAGGGGGATTTTGTTGGGGTAGAATGAGGTTAAGGTCAAGCTGCACAAAACGGGAAGAAAGGGGGGGTTAGGATCATTTGAGGAAGTACAGCAGCCCTCAGAGGGTTTTGCTCTTTCAGTTATGATATTCAAACCAAGCTGCACATGATTAATATCATTTATGTAAACAGCGACACATCTGGGATGCTAGACAATTCAAAAAGCTATAGAATATTAGTCAGTCGCTTTATACGTAAGATAACCTGACAATCACGTAAAATCTTAGTGGCACTGTTTTATCTGATCCTCACCATCCTCGCAGAGACAGCGTCATCCTGTGTGCATGAAAATAAAATCAGCTCCACCGCGTTCTGTTAACTAACCTGTGTTAACAATGGTGAACAAGTGGAAAGGAGAAAAATAGTGGCTCTATATTACAGCTGTACTGTGTGTCAACAGTTTTTCCTTAACAGTCTGTCACCGATCACACTAATCACATTTATCTCTCAGATTTTGACACCTTTGTGAGTAATTTCTCCATCGCTTACGTGTGATGAAGATGTAAGCCTTAATGCCCGCGTTTACGCAATACACTACTAATACAAAAAATTTCATTTGCATGTTGTTTTCACAGCTTTGCACTTCTCAGAATGCACATAGTTTTCTTAACACATCTCTTAAAATTAGTTGTATTTGGCACAGAGCTACAACAACTTCATATATTTAAAAAAAAAAAGCTTTTATTATGTAGAAAAATATGTCTGCAAAATAAGACAAATGGGGGATTTTATCATAAACTAAAAACTCAAAATATAAACCTTCACTTCTAATTTTTCTTCATTTAAAAACTGAGTTCTATGGATCAGTCACTACGGTAACCTTTTTAATTTCCGATAACTAATTCTTTGGTTTTGTAATTTTAGCCCCTTTAATTATTTAAATTTATATTTGTGGATTAGAAATGGTGATGTCACACCTGTGTGGAAGAAGTGTGAGCATTTGTACATTCTTCCGGAATAAACCTAAATATAATTCGTTCGGCTGTGTTTGATTTATTTCAGTTCCCTCTGTCAGTGTGTCAGCGTGTGTGTCCTGGCAGCGGGTTGAGTCTCGCTGCTGGTGACCATGCGTAATGCTTACATCTTGCACATACATTCCATTTTACAGGCACACTTTGAAAAGTATGGAGTTAATTTCTCTGCGTGCAACCATTTGGCAGGAAATTAACTCCATAGAAAAGTTTTAGGAGTTAGAAAAACAAACAAACGACCTCATAATTCTGTTAATGACACCAGCCTGCAACTGTGTCTCTCCCTGGTAAAGCTTGCTTTGGTAAGTCAATTACTGCAGTGTGCTGGCTGTGCATCATAGATGGAGATTACAGAGATAAGACTTTAATGCCCTCAGACACCTTCCCCTCCTGCTGCACCTCAACCTTCGGTGTCCCCTCCATCAGAGGCTCATCTTAGCTCATCCACTCTTTCTCTGGACTCTTGAAGACAGAAACCCATTGCCCTGCTGCCATGAAGACTGCTCTGGCCCTACTGCTTCTCATCTCTCTGGCCTGCCATGGTAAGCGTTTGGGAGAGGGGATAAACTTGGCTGATTAGCAGCTGATAGATTGCTGAGAAGTTACAAGCAGACTTTGGTTCAATGTTGATAATTCATTCTGCATCAAATGTGATTTCAACCAGCACATTGCAAATGATGCACAGTGTAAGTCAGGCTAGTCACTGTATTTCAAATTTAGCCTGTATGTCGAATGAATCTGCGCCCACGTCTGGAGACGCCGGGCCTTGGCCTGAACTTATCGACCTGAGTCTGCACACTAGCTCAGTCCAACAGCTTTGAGTGTGTGCAGATGTGCCCAAGTCTCAAATTAGAGGAGGGGACAGAAGCTTTATACTCAGCTCAGTGTGTGTGTGTGTGGTTTTTTTTGCATGTGAATGGACTAATAAGAACATAGTTGTATGTTTGCATCCTTGCACCCACGTTTTGAATATGCATGCTTAGTCTCAAGCCAGGTGCTCTCTCCTGTCCTCTCTGCGAAGGTCATGCTCTCAAATGTCACACATGCGTGGCGTCCAATGAAGACGACTGCAACCGTCAGGGCTCCACCTCCTGTCCTCAGTACGCTGATGCCTGCTCCACCATCACTGGGCCTAGTGAGTAAACACACACACACACACACACACACACACACACACACACACAGTTATACAAAGACATGGAAAAACAAGCAGAAGCAGTGTGATGTTGCTGGATACAATAGTGCCTCACTAGAGGTCAGCACAACACTGACAACCAACTGCTTGATGCTGTCACAGATTAAGGAAACAGCAGTCCTTAAAATAGTGCTCAACACAGTTTGCATTACCATCAAAAGAGGTTTTAAAGTCAATTTTAATATCTGTCAACCACAAACTAACAAAACTCACTCAGCTGCTTTTCCTTCCTCATGTGTTCAACTCTTCTAAAAGTTTTGTTGCAGGACCTTTTGTTGTGACTAAAGATCATTGTTTATGAATCTGGCCCTATTCCGAGGTTGTTATTTTACAGAACGAACTTGTAACTGATCAAATAGATCTGACGGTATTCTAAGCACCAAAATTACCTAAAGCTTTTGGCATTTTGGTGAACTGTTGTTATCCAAGCGTGTGACTATCACAGATCTCTTTTTGCTTTCATGCGTGTGCCTATTTGTGTGTGTCTACAGTTATTTCAAAGCAACTTACCTGTGGCCCTCTCTGACCCGCTCTCTTTCAGACACTGTGATGAAGTCGTGCACGTACAAGGCTTTCTGTGAGAAGGCTAACAGCGGAACCTCCGGAGCCAAGATGCAGTGTTGCTTTGGCGATGACTGCAATGGCCCCCACAGGAGTCGCAGCCACGGTGGTCATCTCAACAGCACAGGGGCTATTTCTTCCAGTCCAGTCCTGCTGATCATAGCCCTGCTGCTGCGTATGGCCTTGAGTCACCTCTAAATTCCTCCACCTCCTCCTTTTTTTTCCCCCTTCAAGTGATTCATCACCTCCTCTTTATCTGCTAAGTTCAAAAAAAAGGATTTGAGTTACAGAGTTTCATGTGGTTTGAGACAAAAATTGTGAAGGTTTCTGATGGCTGTGGTGGTAAACTGAAGCAGTGTGGTCTCTGCAGGTACAAGCTGCTTTAAGCAGCTCCCCTTTGTGTAAGTTCTCAACATCCTCTAAAATAGTAACCTCCTTTTCTGTAGTGGCTTGTTGAATTTAAGAGAACCTGAACCTGGGAGTATTTGTGGTGAATAAATGTTTGCAAAGTGAAGAACAACTCACAGCTCTGGTGCACCCTTGGGTGTGGTTTTGGTAAGTGCTGGGGGGTGCCTCACTTGTTTAGTGCACAGCTTGCTTCACACTATACAGTATAATCACAAAATGCATGTGTTGCATGGTAATCTGAAACTGATTTAAAGGAAAAAAAAAAAGGGTTTAAAATGTCTGTGACGATGCCTATAGTACTTTATTTGTTCGTTTTTCTGTGTGCAAGCTTGTCTGAATAAAGAAAGACACAATCACACCCTCATTTTGTGTGTGGGTGCAGTGCATGTCAAACTGTGGCTGAAGTAACCTTGGTGTGGCATTTGATACCCTGCACTTCACTACACTTGTGTTTGCTAATGTCCCTGATGTAAAAGCACACCTCTAAAATTATCTGTGCAGCAAAGGAAACATTCAGTCTGTGATTTTCAGCAATAACAGAAGGGTCTGTGGAAACTTCAAAGCTTCCTTTCGCAACAGTGCAAGTTGATTTCTGTGCAGTCGCCACAGGATATGAAATCAGTGAGGTAGGTCTCCGTCCTGAGGCAGGTCATATGACGTGCAACCACTTCCTCTTAACGGGAGGACACAATTTTCACCGAAAGCAAGAAAACTCAGCCTCTCCTGTGAATCTAGATGTTTATCATTGTAGCACTTACAAAGGCGGCGGGCTCCGGCCGAGACTTCACACGTGTGAAAACTTTAAATCCGAAATCTTTACTAGACATAGAGTGAGGTGTTGAAACCAAGAGGTCAGGTCAGTTCATCTTTTAAGCCCTCTTTTTTTTTTTTTATCTTGCAGGAGTTTCATCACACACCTCAAACTGTGGTCACTTTCGTGAAAAGGTGGAACAAAAAGTGAAGCAATCCTTCGGTATTTTATTAGACTGCTCTGAGCTGCTTTATATTTTGTGACATTCTAAGATGGATGGGGCAATATTTTACACAATATTTAACACTGAAGTAACTGTTTTGCAAGTTAGGATTTTGCAAACAAAACAAAATTACAGTTTTAGGTATGAGGTTCTCAAGCCAAGTTCCATTTTAATCTGCCACTAAGGTAATGTGTTAAAAAGGGAGCTTTCTGCATAGTTTACAGCCTGAACTTCTACCAGCAGCTTTGAATGGCAACCTTAAGCCCCTCCTTTCTTCTTTAACGCTGAATGTTTGTCTCTGATAGCGCTGAGCTCCAGTGCTTTGTTCAGAGGTCGTGCTTCAGGTTATAAGGTTAGTAGTTTATAAGTTTAATCCCAGAGGTTTTTCATGGAATATATTTTCCACCAAGATATTTGCATTTATTTTGTTTTTTTGCACTCGATTACAAGCAGCTGTAACTTCAACTCTTCCAATTCCACGAACTAATCAAAAATAAGTGAATGTTTTCTCTTTATTTACATAGTGCAGCTGTGGGATGTGGGACTGTTACTGTATGTAGGGCTGCGGCTGCCATTGATGACGCTGTGGTCATGTGACATTTATGAGAATTTATGGGGTTAAAGGTCTGAAGAGGAGCTCTTTCAACAGATAGACATGAAAGTACATGATGAAACAACCTGCCTGCAGCTAGCGCCCTCTCTGATGAAATGGAAAGGTTTGAAGGTTTCTTGATATGTGTGAAAACCTCTGAAACAGCAGCTTAAAAAAAAAAAAAAAAAAAAAAAAGCTATATGAAATGTTCCTGTGAGGCAGGTTGAGTGGCATTTAGTATCTTTAAAATAATAACAACTGCCCCGCTTTTGGTGGAGAAGTTTTAAATTTAGGCTTAAAGCACCAACTGCTTTTGGCACATCATCTCGCACCTGACAGGCTCACCTGCCATGGCAAATTTGGAAATGACACGATGTTCCTTGTATTCCTGTTTATCCAGGTTTACACTCCCTTTCATCTCTTCTATATGAACCACCGGGTTCATCTGAGCGTGTCTTGTGCTTGTTCCAGCTCTGCCACTTTATTATTATCCCTCATATTTTTCGCAATTTCAAAACCAAAGGTAATAGGAGAGAGAGAGAGAGAGAGAGAGAGAGAGAAAGACCTGTTGAGTTTACAGCAGCAGACTGCAGGAGGAGAAAGAAGAGGAGGAGGAGGAGGAGGAGGAGGAGGAGGAGGAGGAGGAGAGCCCTGCTTGTGCTCAGGGGACGCATAGATCACATCCGGGGCTGGTTTATTCTAATAACGAAACGTCCAACCCGGAAAAAAAGACAAGTCTTCTGTAATCCGATCACACAAACAAATTGAAGAGGGTGTCGGAGTTTCATGCACGCCGGTCTCGCGAATATCCACTGCTTGTTTCAGGCTTTAAAAACTTTATTTAGCATGCTCTCGTTCACCAAACTCGCTTCTCCCTCCTCTGCTTCGTAGCCCTGCGGGGCGCTGGCTGTGGCGCACACCGACTCTCCACAGCGGGTAAGTAAAGTCGACAAGGGTACTTTGTGACTGTGTGTGTCTGTCTCTGTGTGTGTGTGCGCGGATGGTACGGTAGGTGTGGCAGGCCGTTGAGTCGTTGGATCTGGTGAGTCAGTGCAGGTCATCTGAGCTGAATAAATGTAATGTCTGTCAGGTGTTGCTGAGTAATTGTGCCTGATCACATTTTTTTTTTTTTTTTAACTTTTCACTGCATGCTCATAATCACGTGGAACAGTCGGCAGTCAAACTTGGCATCCAGGGGCGTGCTGCACGCAACTGGTTTTATTGCCAGTTGAACGATTTTCTCCATTAACTGATCCACAAAATGTCATCTTAAAATAGCTCTGGAAGCTAGATGAAGAAACCCCAGTTATGTGCAGGATTTTAAGATCTTTTCTGCTTCTATACAATACTTTCAGACCAGTTTTTTGTTTTGTTTTTTTACATTCAAATTATTTTGGGGCTGTGGAAACTACTTAGGTGAAGGTTGTTTGATGACACAACAAGCTGTGGTTTTATTAAAGAGCTATTCACTGTTTTCACGTGTCAAAGTTGACTCAAATGCCAGAGGCAGAACTACTGAGCCTGTCCTTAGCAGCTCTGTGGTGAACTTTGATAAATCTGAGAACAAAGTGAAGCATTTACCAGGCAAAACAAAAGATGCTACAGTGCTGTATTAAGTCTGTAACCCTGAACGATTAAGAAGAAGGACTGAATTTCTTCTTAAATCCAGACATACCACACACCAGTTTGGATGTGCAGAAGCTTTAGTGTCAGTCTGGCGAGAGATTGCACTTGCACACAGACAAAGCAGATTTGTAAAGGTAGTGTAGGTGGGTTTCACTTCATTACCTTGGAAGTGGTAGAAGACGACAACACTGCTATCGCTGCTGTGATCTGTACATTGTTTTCTGCTCTGCGCACAATCCCTTAATTGCTTTATGTATGTCATCCTGCCACGTCTCAAAGCTGGGGTACTTGATAGAAATGTAAAGACACTTTACATGACATTTATCAGGAAAGTTTTGCCAAAGATGCCACAGCTTCACCGCTGCTTCTCTCTGTAATGGCAAAGCCAGATGTTTTCTGATACCCCAAATGGTTTGCATGTGTGTGTACATGGGTGTATGTGTGGGGAGAGTGCTACTGTCAGAGCTGACCTCTGTGGCATCATTTTAATTTTTTTCCATTACACCAAGACCTTCTGCAGAGCGCTTCTGTATCTTTGACCTATTTAAGTAGAGACAGACTAACGGATCAGAGGCGCAACCCACTAATTTTTTCAAAGCAGTTTCAAAATGAAGCATTTTCTTACGTATGAGCTTAAAAATAGCTTCACTGGAGGGCCGTTGGCGCAGTGAAGACGCCGTGTTTCTGTGTTTCTGCTTGTATTTCTTTGTCTGTCTTACGTTCCTCTGAGCGACTTGTCTCAATATTTTCATGGAAATGTTGATAATTTCCATCTCCTGAAGGCTTCTGCGCCAGGACCATCCCGTAAAAGTACTGGCAGGGCGGACAGCCATTCAGTCTTGATTATGTATTTTATATGACTGTCACGTTATAATTTTTGGTCTTGTATAAAAAGATCAGTCACAGATGTGGCCTAGTTTGCCATCACATTACCTTTCTGGCCTCATTACATTCAAGCCTTTCCATAGATTCAAATATTTGGTCCAATAAGGACCTGCCAGATGGATTTTTTTCTTTGATTGTTTGGTGCATCCAACTTTGCAGTTTGTCTTCGTGATTACTTCACGTTTAGTCCACAGAGATGCAAAAGAGGCACCATCGACAGTGAAAGTTCCTTTAGTATCTTGAGGAGGACAAGAATATAAATGAAGCCAGAAGCCTTCCAGCCCCCCCCCCCCCCAGAAATAAAAAAAACAATCTAAGTTACTATGAGGTGTCTGCCAATTCGTTAAATTGAATTGAAAGCCTATAGAAGAGAGGCACTCTTATCATGCCTGAGTATCTGAGCTGAAGGAGCCTTGACTGCATTGAGGAATCAGTCAGCAGCTCAGTGATTCACATGCATGGCGTCGTTTCAATGAACACATCTCACCAGCTTTCTCCCCCTCCTCTCATCTTCTTTCTTCCCTCCCTCCCTCTCTCCCTGCCTTTTCTCCCTCTCTTCTCTGGCCAGTGGAAATGTGCGTGTGTGCAGATCATGAGTGCAGTCTGTAATTTTTGGCTGTGGTGGAGGGCCTCAGCTCAGCCTCAGGCTTCAGGGTTTGCTGCTCAGCCTCAATCACGTCACATGAAAAACTGCTGAGTGCGAGTGGGTCTATTCCTTCCTGTGTGTGCGAGCGTGCCTGCTTCTGTGTGTTTGAGCACTAAATGAAAGATGATTTATCCTCCACATCTGTCTGTCTTTGCCTCTCTGTCCTATTAGTCTGTCTCCTTCTGTTGCTCCCTTCACATTTTGTCCATCTCACTCGAGCCTTTGTCTTCCTAACTGTCTGTCCGTCTCAGTGATATGTGATATCGGCAGCATGCCGTACGTGGACCGGCTGAACCGTGTGTGCGGCTTCCTGGACATCGAGGAGAAGGAGAACAGCTGCCGCTTCCAGAGACGATACTTCATCCTTGACACGCAGGGAAATGCACTGCTGTGGTATATGGACAACCCTCAGGTGCTCCACATGCACAACCCACACTTTCACAAACAGCAAGAGGAAATTAAATTGACCAATCGCAGCCATATAACCTTGGACTCTGAGCCAATGACGAGTCTGTGTATTTGTGTTTGCATGCAGAACCTGCCCAGTGGAGCCAGCTCTGTTGGCAACTTGAGATTAACCTATATTTCTAAGGTAAAACACTCTCACGACTGCCTCCGCAGTGTGGTTGCATACTGTAAAGTCCAGTGCACTAAATTAGACATCTAAAAAGTAAGCACACAGGAATTCACAGAATACACACAAATAACATGCAAATTCGTGCAAGGGTTCATAGATACACAAAGAGGTCAGAGTTATCTCTAGTTAACGGTCACATGCAGCACAGAACTGAGGCAGACATTGTGAAGTTTTCCAGATGTCAGCACGCTCACTGAGCTAACCAAAGATAAAGACATCTGGCTTCTCTGCACTGCAGTGCTGAAAGCTTCTCCCTGGACACTCAGTCAAATCGATGTCAAAAATGTGAATCTTCTCTTCCCTATTTTTTTCCTCTCCTTCACTTTTCTTTTCTTCTCTTCTTTTTCTCAGGTGAGTGAAGCTACAACGAAGCAAAAGCCCAAGACCGAGTTCTGCTTTGGTGAGTTTTCAGGGGAGCACTGAGTCACGCTAACGATCGCATAATTTCCCATATGTGATCGTGTTATCCAGTGCACTTATTGTAGATATTCATGAAACAGATTTCTTTTTCTGCAGTCATCAATGCACTTTCACGACGGTACTTCCTGCAAGCCAATGATGTGACTGACATGAGAGACTGGGTGGCTGCTCTCAACAAGGCCAGCAAGATAACTGTAAGTGCCATTACACAAGAGAATGCTCAATCTAGCAGTTATTGATGGGGGATTTGTTTCCACCTGAGGGCAGGAAGCTGCAATTTTGCGGTGGTGAGACTGAAACCAGTTTGGCCCAGGCGGCTGCAATTGCCAGCACGTTGCCCACAAATACCCCTTCACACACACTGCTGAATGAGGAAATTGTGAATGTGCAAGAAAAAGAGTGATAACACAAACGTCACTGTGGTCAAGGTGTCGAAACATGTACATATGTATTTGCATAATATTTGTATGTGTTCAGTGAAATGCTTGGGAGCCTCGTTGATTAGTGACATTCAGATGTCTCATGATGGCAGGTAACAGAGAAGAGTGTTTCTCTGCTTCTCTCACCTGCTCACTGACACAGGAAGCGGCACCGTTCACTCGTTTTCACTTCCCCATTGAGGGCAGGGCTGCTCTGCCGCCTTTTTTCTTTCTTTTTTTTTTTCTTTTTTTTTCTCTCTTTTTTTTGTGAGCTAGTGGTTTGTTTGTTTTTTGTTTTTTGTTTTTTTGTTCTTTTTTTTAAAGGTCATGATGTAAATGCACAAATAAAAGTAGACCACAGTAAAAAAAATAAAAATAAAAATTAAAGTTATTAAAATGCTTCTCTTCAAATGATATGATTATTTTGCCTCTGATCTAGATTTGTTGCAGTTTATTATGAAATGATTACTTATGATTAATAAAAGATAAATTATTGATTCAGATGTATTATTAGTGTGGAAACTGTAGGCTCAATAATGGCTCTGAAAGCACAAAATGCAGCACAGCATCACACAACCCTGCTACTGTTTCTGCTCTATGACCAGCATATACCTGCAAATATGTTGGTTTTTTTTCCCTTCTTCTTTTCTTGTTTCCTACTGGACATGCACACCACAAAACAAAATTTTGTGTGTCTAATTACCTTTATTTGCTTGGATACATTTGATTACCAGTGTGCATCGGTGGCCTTTTGAGAAAGCTCACAAGCATTCACAACAGATCACATTCAAGATGTTTTTCAGTTATCTGTGCACTAAAACGGTCACGGCATCATGGCAATATTCACAGAGCCACACAAGCAACAGCAGCTGTGGAAATTAAATAATTAAGTCCTCTTACTTGCACTTAAAGGTGTCCTGTCTGTTCACAGGTGCCCAAGTCTTGCCCTGCGCCTGTGAAGTCTGATGTGACCGCGGTGATCAGTGACACTCAAGGAGGGAAGAGACAGGCCTACAAGGCTGAGATTATTGGCGGTGTGGTGGTGCACACACTTATTCAGGTAAGGTGGAGGAAGCTGAAACCAACCCTGTCATAATGAGAATGCTAAAAGTGGCAGACACACACACACACACAAAGATGCGGCGTGCGTAAGCTAGTTTGAGATATCAACAGTGGTGGTTTCAGCGACCGTGACTGCTAAAATGATAATGAAAATGGTTTTCCTGAAATGTTTCAGAATGACAACGAAGAGGCAGAAGGGAGAGAGAGGAAGGGCAACAGGCCGGGTGTGCTGAGATGTGGTTACTGTGTTAAACAGGGAAATGTGGTGAGTGCCCAGCGTCTCGTAACAGATTCATTCTGAGCCCGAGTTAAAAAACGGCGCGTGTGCGCAAACGGTAATGTGGTATGTGTTTCAGAGGAAGAGTTGGAAGAGGCGGTTTTTCACCCTGGATGACAACGCGGTCAGTTACTACAAGTCTGAGATGGTGAGGAGTCAGGCTTTTAATTTTTTTGATTTTTTTCCCCTTGTTTCTACATGCTTAGGAGTGACTGTGGCCTTTGTCTGAATATAAGATAAGATAAGAAACCGTTTATCATAAAAGGTGAAAAATTACAGTGTTACTGAAGCCAAAACATGAAAAACTTAAAATAATACAGTGTGAAAAAAACAATTTTATATATATATATTTATATCTGTCCTAGGACAAAGAGCCTCTCCGATCTATTCCACTGAGGGACATTCAGAAGGTGCATGAATGCCTTGTCAAGTCGGGGTGAGTCAAACATGAACAGCTGTCTGTCTGCCAGCATTTTTGTTTTCCCTCTGTCTGGTTATCTCTATATTATGTAAACAATTCTGAATACTTGCATGTGAGCAGATGATCCACTCTTAACCGGTTTTTACGTGTTGCATCACATGTATGGACAAGTTTATCCTTAACACCTTTGCGTCAGTTTTACCGGCTTTAAAGGGAGCCTTTAAATCGAAGTCGTATATATCGTGCTAACAAAGGTGGCGAAAGTTTCAAATAATGAGGTCAGCGTGCTAAAACAGCTGCACCATGGCTCGAGAAAATTAAGAATTGTCTGGAGCTGTCAATCATTCACAGCTACTCAAGTAGAGAGTCTAAGAAAATATGGAGCTGTAAATCATCACTGAGAGGGATTCAGTGAGGGATAAGCCTCGACTCCTGTGGCACAGGTGTTGCTTCTAGCTCGTGATCCAGCATTAAAGTCTACCGCTGAGCACAACTTGACAGTTGGAAAAGTGACGAGCTCAAGCTGCGCACCTTAAAAAGTACATGGAAAATAACTTTGTTGGATTTTTGTCATGAGCTTTTGCAGTTTCTATGCGGACATTTATTTGCACTATTACAGCCGACCCAGTGTTTTCCCCCCACTGTTAAAACCTCTGTTTTTCTCCATTAATAATTAGTCCGTTTAGACTTAAAGTTAAGCTTAAGTTGCAAATGTATTGGATTCATTTGTATGTACCTCCTGGACTCGAGTGTCCAAGGATTCTAAATGACATTGGAAAACACGTTCTAGCCTTTTAAGTTTTCACTTTCTGTGTCCCGTCAGGGATCTCCTGCTGAGAGATAATCTCTTTGAGATCATCACCAGCAGCCGAACTTTCTACATTCAGGTAAAACCTCTTTCTCCTTTTGTATATAACACTCATTTAAAAAAAAAAAAAAAAAAAAAAAGAAGTCTGCATTGATGAAATCGAAGGGAATGTCCTCGTGATATTTTTAGACTCTTGAATAAGAACAGAGAAGCTCTGCATTCCCTGGTGAATCCGTCCTGATGTGTTGACATGTTTTCTCTAAATGCTCTGCTGCTGATGTGTGGCGCAGCCGCTTTTTTAAAGAGCATGCGAAGTTTGTTTTTGTGAAAGGGGCACTGCCATCTGTTACCATAACAACAATAATATCCGTTTCACCACCCCCCCCCTTGGGAGAACAGCTGACTGAGGCATTGGGGGGGTTGGATCAGATAGGAAGTGCTGGGAGAGAGACAGACTGCAGGCATGAGTGCTTTTGTTTGTTTGTGCAAGAAAAAAAAAGGAAGTGTGAAAAACAAATAATAAACTGAAGTAAACAGGACAGGATACCCAGAACTCCTCATTCTATGAGCGGACGCCATAATGGAAAAATGATCCTAAACTAAAATAAAGATGAATATTGGAGCCGGAGGCCTTTTTATAGATGTTTAATAGCTTGAGGGCAGATAGTGATCTGCTGGCATACATTCTTTTGAACATAAACATATGACAAAGAGTACAGTTAAAACTGAGGATCACTGCAGTTTTTTGAGTGATCTATCACGTACTGCTGCAGCTTTTTTTTTCCTGGTAACTGAAGGATTTCTTTGGCTGCCATTATTGCTGCCTCTTGGCCAATATATATACACTGATGTTCATAAATCTTTGACACGTTGAAATCAGCTCATGTAATTACGTGGCTCGGGTTAGACAATTAAGGTCATGATCAATATTTGTGTTACATTCAAACAACAGCAATATGTTTGCTGATCTCTCACTACAAGCAGGCATTTAGCCTTGAGCTCTTTCCCCTCACACCCAACCGGTCATGGCAGATGGCTGCCCCTCCCTGAGCCTGGTTCTTCTGGAGGTTTCTTCCTGTAAAAAGGGAGTTCTTCCTTCCCACTGTCTCCAAGTGCTTGCTCATGGGGGATCGTTTGATTGTTGGGGTTTTCTCTCTTATTGTAGGGTCTTTATCTTGCAGTACAGAGGGCCTTGTGGCAACTGTTGTTGTTATTTTTCTTTAACAGACACAAAAGCTAGTGTGAAAAGTAACACAGGCACTTTCCGTCCACAGACAGACTCTCCAGAGGACATGCATGGTTGGATCAGGGACATTCAGGTGAAGATCCAGGATTTCAGGGGTCCCTCTAAGGTTACTATATTCAGAAACTGATTATTCCTTCCTTCTAGCTGCAAATTGAGGGAAAAGTGGAAATTCTTGGCTATGAATTATAATGATGATGCTTTTGTCTCTTTAATTGCAGGGTTTTTCTTTTAAACGTGCTTCTTCTTACTATCGGAGTCACAATCCTTCCTCTATGTCTCGTGGTCAGCAAATTGAAGCAGAAAGGAGACCTGCACTGGTCAAGTCGTGCTCTGTGGCACCAGGCTGGCAGCCCTGGACACCTGTTCCGCCGTGTGAACCCTCTATCATGGATACCGAGGATGATGACAGCGCGTTCAGCTCTGTGCCCACGCTGCCTTCGCCCTCCTCTTCGTCCACCTCCTCCTCCGCTTCCTCCTCCTCTAACTCCCTCTCTGCTCCAAACCCTTGCCCCAGTGCACATCCAGCACCTTCGACCAGTGGACTGGGTATGCTCACAGCATCCGCAGATGCGGCGAGCGGGCGTCGGAGGCACCGATCGCAGCCTCAGCCTCAAACCGCCTGCAGCTTTCCGTTCAGCCTGGATGACGAGAGCATCCGCACCACAGATGTGTAGTCCAGAGAAGTTTGAGCAGAGTCCCGTGTGGGCTGTGCTGGTACCTGTTTTAAATGAATGTGACTGCTATTGAAGGGACACTGTGACCATCTGCCTCAATGCCATTCCATGAGCTTGGTGCCCCCAGCTGGTGAAGTAGCAGTTTTGCAGATGAAGGATGCACCTGGCTGGAGGAAGGCTAAGAGGCGTAGTGTTTGTTGTACACAGGACTGTGAAGAAAAAAAAAATGAGATGGAGTGTTTTTTTGTTTGTTTTTGTTTATTAAGTGCAACTTCCTCTGAAAACTTGAATGATTTTGTTTAATTGTTCTCGCAGACATAAAAATTACCGCACACGCTTTCACTCTGTTGCTCTCCATTCTCGTCAAATTTGTATCAGCAGGCCCACAGTATCACCCCAGCTACGAGTGTTCACATTCATATTATATTTTTATATTCAAGCTTGTTTTCACGTTTAAATGAATCGGTCAATTTTAGTTTCTGCTTGTTTTCCTCCTGCGCTCCTGAGGGGCACCGCGTGTGGAAAAACCTCACGTGATAATTAACAAGCATTTTATTCCTGTTGGGGTTTTTTTTTTAATGTGTTTGCTATGAAAGCCCTCAGAGGCAAGAGAGGGGTATAAAATCTGGTGAACTCTTTCTAAATCTGATCTATATTGTTTTCTCTCATGTGTCTATGAATTAAGAACAGGTAACTTTTTTGAGTTTTATTTCCTTTTTGCTAAATCTGTTAAAAAAGATGGGGTTGAGGGGGTAAAAAGGCTTTTGGTTTCTATTTCTAGAGTGTTTGCTGTTGTAGGCCTTATTTTAGCCACATTACACCAACACTCCATGTTTTAAATAGGAAATTAAGCCATTCGTGTTTTCCCTCTAGTTGGATTATTGTGTCTTTAACCATTTGAATAATAATAATAATTTCACCCACGGCTCAACATGCCTTCCACAACAGCAACTCTAAGTTACTAGGAAGATTGTACAGTTGATGTGAAGAAGAGTAACACTAATGACTGTGTGCAGGATAACATCTGTGTCAACACAATTTACTTCAGCTTGCGTCCATTGGCGTGCTCTCTTGTAGCATGCTCGGAAAACCTAACCCACCTACGTAAGAGAAGCAAGATGGGAATTTTAGATAACTTCTAAAGACATAATATATGTACTCTGTATTTAAGAGTGCATGAAGGAATTAACAAATGCTTTTGGTTTAGTTAGAACGTGGCTCAGCGGTCCCTTTCACCCTCTCGTGGCCAACATAAGTATTACACGAGTGACAAAAATGCAGGGGGTAAAAAAAAACGGTTTCTCACTTGTTTTCATTTGGGGGAAAAAAATGAAATGTAGAAAAACACGTTTTCCTTGCAAAAGACTTTTCTTCCACCTTTTTACAACATGAGATTAAGGTGACTTCTCTTTTTTATGTGCCAAACCTTTTTGGAGAAGAAAAAGTGTAATTTAGAAAAGTATCCGTGGCAAACCAGCCCTAGTGTTTTGTTTGTTTTAAAGAGCTTCGTAAATCCACGATAGAAAACAAGTTCGATTTTGCAAATGGATCGCCGTATTTGTTTTTGTTCTCTCAGGGCTTTCATATCCACCACTATGTTTTAATACTTGGCTTAAAAGATCAATTTTCAGTAAACTGTGACTCTTATGTTTGGCTTTACCATGGTACCATACTCATACTGCAGTGTTTTCATGGTACTTATAAAATTTAGCTAAGCGGTTGGTAAAGCAATTTTCTTATCTGGGAAGATTTGCCACTACTTTTGATCATTTTATCTGCACTTTGTGTTTCTTTTACTTGTTTTTTTTGTTGTTTTTTTTTCTTGTTTTGTCACTGCTTTCACACCACATACTACCGTTTCCTCTTAGGTTATGCCCCTTTTTTTTGTACACCCTTAATAGGTTCACCTACAGATTTCATTGATGTGGTATGAGGTTTATTCCTGTTTCCGTTTTCTGAAGCTATGTGCACTCATCTGCCTGCAAATAATGTTCATTTTCTTTCTTGTAAATAAAACAAGGCTTTTTATTTGTTTAGTTTGGGCTGTTTTTGATTTTTTTTTTTTTCCAGGTTTATGACTTTCCCCACTCTGCCATGTATGTTGGTGCAGATTTTAAACCACGTACTTTTTGATAGAAGTGATGTTAGTGAGTCTTAAAAACTTTTTTCTCTCTAAAGGGCAAAAAATGCCCAACTTCCAAACATTCAAAGGGTCAGTGCCAACGCACTTGCCCTTTAACACTGTCACCTTAAAACACATGCATGACATATAGACACAAGCATGAGCATCCATGCACATGCCAATTTAGTGGCTGGAGGCTGAGTTAAGTGAAGTGTTTCACACATCCAGTGCAAAGTCCATTAGATAAATTGCCCTAAAACTCTGCCCTGACCCCTGTCCACTTCCCTCTGTGCCTCCTAGTGCAGCTGTGCGACTGGTGAGGGTGAAATGTCTCCAACTGAACAGCTTAAACCGTGTCAGTATAGGTAAAAAGGCCCTCAGTGCTCGTGAAATGTCAGCTGTGTTGAAATGAGTTTTCAGTCTGTTAAAGACAAAGCTCCTGGAGGTAATGAGAGAAATCCAAGCAGAAACATGTGGCAGGAAAAGTGGAGATGAAGCCGGTGATTTAAGTTTCGTGATGTTTAGGAAAGAAACAAATCTAATGTGGACGGAGGTTGAGATTGCGGGGAACATGTGCAAGTGCACAATTTCCAAATATGGCCAATTTAAACATTTTCTAAACTATGAAGCTTGGTGCTGATCAGAAACTTCAATGCAACTTAGAAAGATCTGAAGTATTGTGATGAGTTTCTTGCCTCACAGTGTTTGTTCATAGTTTGAGAAACAAAGAGATAAATGTCTGGAAATACAACATCACGGTGGAAGCCTTCAAGGTTGAACTTGCTGTTCCTGTCTGCACAAGCATAACTTAAAGGTCACGCAGCACTTCAGTCTGATGCCTGTGAGTGACAGGCAGCTATGAGTGCAGGCAGACACACTGCTCCCCTAAATGTTAATGTTCCCACATGAGTGACTCTACAGCACATTGCGCCCTCTCTCTCTCTGCCTCCTACTCATGTCGGTTACATTCTGGTGATTTTAAATGTTAAAAAATAAAGTTGTTTCTCTCAGAATTTCGAAGTTCAAAGTATTTTGTTAGTTGCACAGTGGCGTGAGGAATCTGTAAATGATGCAGACAAATGTAGTGTGCTTTATTTGTTTCTCATGACTTTGTCATAATCATGTTTTTCTCCCCAGTTATTATTTCCCCGTTTGCAGAAGAGAACCACTAGAGGGAGCTGCGACACACTTTACGATACCATCCAGTGTGTCAAAACACTCAGTGAGCAACATACATGAAGAGCAGCGTTAAAGCACTGAAACAATATTATAACTGTTTAAGAATGAAGCACTTTCCGCCTGACTTTTACACTTTAAAATATCAGCCCAATCAGGGAGGACAAATCAAAAGACAAATTCATTAGAAAAGAAGTGTTTTATCAGTAGTCACAGAGTGACTTTATTATATATATAAAACACATTAAACATCATTCAAACAAGATGTTCAGTCAAGTTTCATTCCAGAAAATAAGTTCTTTCCATGTATTTTGGTTCTCCTGATGTTTAAGCATTTGCTGTTCGTGTTTTGTGTAGCTTATAAACCCTGAGTTGAATCCAGTCCAAGAAGCGTAGACACTGTGGCTTGAATATCAATGTGTGAGATGAAGGTTAAACGCCAAGTACTATTTAAGACCCTTAAAATCTCAGAGAAGCTCCACCAATAAGAGCTTTGATGGTGAGTGAGTCATATTTCCAGAGTTTTGCCCACGGGTCAATAAACTGATAGTGTTCATTCATTCAGTGGTAACAGTGTTGTAAAGCTTTAAAAGAATGCGACCGTGGTACTGCTTCTTATTGCAAGACTTCCTCTGGTTCTTATACGGTAATAATTCAGTTTAAACTAGTTAATGTGTGATGAATACATGATTTTTGTGTGTGGAGTCTTTTAGAGAGAGAGTTAGGTAAAAAAAAAGAAAAAAGAGAGAAGTCGCCTTAGTGTGACGTCAGATTACTCAGTGAGTAATCTAATCTGAAGTGAGTTAATTCACTGATATTACAGATAAGCAAAGCATTTAACTAGAGCCCTGCAGAAAGCAGAGGCTTTCTAACATGTGTAATATGAAGTCATATTAATGTGGAACAGGTTTTCCTTCATCTGGACTCAGAGGCCCACTCTGGACCACTGCCAAACCTCCACCCTCCGCTGTTCCCACATCAGACCACCTTACAAACTGGAGGCGGGGGGGTTTGGAATGTATTTTGCCCTGTGTGATGTGATTGTTTGCAGAGAAATGGGTTGACCTTGCCCTCCAATGCCACACACACATGCACACACTCACTCTGGCCGAGCTGGAGGTGTGTGAGACAGACCTGCTGAGTGCAGGAGGTCTGGGACCCCTTCACCACTTCCTCCAGACAGAGAACAGAGGATCCAGTCAGCTGAAGCCAGGATGGGACAATAATGAGCCTTCCAGCCACCACTGCCACCTCATTTATTCAAAGCATTGCCTCTAGCTTTTCTTCTGCATGGACCTCAACAGCTGTGGGACCATACCAAATGAAGAGTTATACTCTAAAAAAGCCAAATTGATAATGAGATTAATCACTCAAAATATAAAGATTTAAATGTTAAACGTGGTTCTGTTTTAAAGTATTCAGTCAAACACCAACTTTATGACGGTTGTGCATTGCTCAAAATGGGGTGTGAATGTGTGTGTGTGCAAGTGTGTGTGTGTGTGTGTGTGTGTGTGTGTGTGTGCGCGTGTGTGTGTGTGTGTGTGTGTGTGTGCATTAAAGTAAT
>JAVDPK010001844.1:451681-483367 GCA_034780415.1 Cichlasoma orientale | reverse complement strand
ATCTTTGAAATAGACGATATCTGAATATTATCTCTAAGAATATGTATCCTGCTGACACAGTATTGAGTTTTATGTTGTTGTTTTTTTTTTTGTTGTTGTTGTTGTTGTTTTTTCTCTTCTCATTTTCTACTATTATGTATATATAATGAGAATAAAAACTGAGTTAAAAAAAAGATTTCACTTCCGTCTAACATGAAGATATGCTTTAAAATTTTACTGAGAAGTTTTGTTGTTTTTGTTGTTGTTTTCTATCGTTTCCACCAACAAGAGTGACTTTCAAACATTTCACTTATTGCTCTTGATATTTGTCACATGAACAAATACACCCCTGATTGTGTTCTTAAATGCAGTTGCCACTGACAAGTTTTCTCTCATCCAATCAGAAACTTGCGTCAGATCTTCCAGTCACTCCCACCTTTTATTGACATCCTTCTGCTGCTGCTTTTCTTCATGGTTATATTTGCTATTCTTGGTAAGAATGATTATTTTCTGTCCTCTTTTCCTGAAACTTGTATAATCAGAAACAGAGGGAATGTCTTCTGAGGAAATTTTGGTTTTCGTTAATGTTTGTTTTTGATCATCCCTTTGTCTCCTCCAGGCTTCTGCCTCTTTTCCACAAACACCTCTGACCCGGTATGTTGAGTCTTTCGTCTCCCTGACAAGAGTTTGTTTGAGTTATGCCATTTTAGGGACTTGGGTGGTTCTTCTCTTTGTGCCAGTTTTGTGTCCAGTCATATTTCCTGTCTTGAACCCCATCCTCTCACCACAGTACTTCAACACTCTGGAGAACAGCCTTGTCAGCCTGTTTGTGCTGCTGACTACAGCAAAGTAAGCACAGCAATACACGTACTACTGTCGCTTGGTTATCTTTACACATGTGGCATGCAAACGGTACTCATCACTTTTAGAGCTTCTCCTAAATCCTTTTGGCACTCGTGCTTAAACTGCTTCCACATTTTTATTTTTTGCATCTTATGACTCGGTTATCTCACGCATCTCTTTCACTCTCGTAGTTTCCCCGATGTGATGATGCCGGCCTACTCCAAGAACCGCTGGTCCTGTGTTTTCTTCATTGTGTACCTCTCCATAGAGCTTTACTTCATCATGAACCTGGTACAATCATCATTTCGTTGTGTGCCTTGTGTGCACAATGACAATGAGTTGAATCTACATCTACATCTACAAATAGCATTTTTTTGAGTCCTATTAAAAATGGTTTCCAGTCTGCCCAGTTGCTCATCCTCATTTCCTCTGCCCCCTTCTCCAGCTTCTGGCGGTGGTGTTTGATACATTTAATGATGTTGAGAAAATGAAGTTTAAATCTCTTCTGCTTCACAAACGGTCCGCTATCGACCACGCCTTCCAGCTGTTAGTTAGCCGTCAGGTATGCCCGTTATAGTTGTTGGTTATGCTGTGTGGTGTTTCTGCTGCCTTTCTTACATTTCTCTGCGTTGCTGTTGCTTACAGAGACCGATGGGTGTGTCGCTGAAACAGTTTGATGGCCTAATGCGTTTTTACAGACCACGGCTGTCTGCAAGAGACCGCTTCCTCACCTATAAAGCTCTCAATACATCAGGGGCTCCAATGCTAAGGTAGCCGTCTCACTTCCACTTCTCAAAATTAAAAGCCTTTTATATTTATTTAATTTGCCACTAATTTAATGGGGGGGTGTGTTCTGTTGCAGCCTGCAGGACTTTTATAAGTTCTATGAGGTCACTGGCCTTAAATGGAGGGTAATTAGCCTGACATTTCTGCTGTGTAGCTACTCTATTTTTGTGCTCCTGTGGTTGATTGAAATATACATTTGCTGTCAATCTGTGTGTCGTTCAGGCGCGCCGCAGTGGAGAACACTGGTTTGATGATCTTCCACATACAGCCTTCCTCATTTTCAAAGGAAAGTTCCCCCCTTCTCTTCTTCTTCCGCTGTCAGACAGAATAAAATTGGCTTTTGATTCCTTATTGTCGCTGCTTCCCTCTCTACTTTAATAGGCATCAATCTGCTTGTGAAGTCAAAGGCCTTCCAGTATACCATGTGTAAGTGGAACCATTGACTTTCTCCCAGCTGCCATCAGAGATACTGAGCAAACTCTCATGAGTGTTTTTTTGTGTGTGTGTCTGTAGATGTGGTGGTGGCCATCAATGGTGTGTGGATCCTTGTGGAGACGTACCAACTGAATAGTAAGATCTTTCACTGTGATGTGCAGTACTGTGCAAAAGTCTTGAGCCACTCATTACTTAATATTTTGCTTCCAGAAGTAGGTTTGAGCAATAGTCCTCCAGACTTTCTGAAGTTTTTCTTTGGACATTGGCTGCTTTTTAACTCATGTTTAGTCCCATCACTGTACCTGACCATTTTCAGAAGAATATTGTTTTTAAATTTTTTTTATTTATTTATAAAACACTTAAAACTGACCTATGAATCATTTAAGCATAAAAAGGGATGAACCACTGTTGTGTCTGCACATAACACACAACTTGACAAAGAACCAATTTTAAATGGTATCTTTAGGCACTTTGGTACTAGCAGCCTGTCACAAAAACACACAGTTTGTTCCAACTTCTTTAGTTGAATGTATGGAAAATGCCAAAGATAACACATTTTGACAGGCATAAAATAATATTTTTGCACCAGCAAGGCAATTCTCAAAGAGCTATTAGCCGATATCTTAGCTAATATCTTGGCACTTGGTGTTCAGTGTGTCCTTAAAAAAATTTGAAGAAACTGGAGAAGTGGAGGACTGAAGAAGTGGCAGCCAAGAAGCCATTCTTAAGGGAAACGGGGAGGCTGAGGTACGCCAAATTACACAAGAACTGGACTGTAAATCAGTGGCAACAGGTTTTGTGGAGTGATGATTTCACATTTGAAATTTTTGGTCCAAATCTTCATCAGTATGTGTGGAGGAGGTCAGGGGAGAGCTACAACAGTGAGTATCTACAGCCATCTGTTGGAGGCTCTACCGTGGTTTGAGGCTGTGTTTCAGCTAGTGGTGTTGAGGGTGTTGATCTATGAATGTAGAAACGTACAGTCAGATTTTGATCCATCATTCAGTGCCATCTAAATAGCATCTGATTGTCAACAGCTTAATTTTTCAGCACGACAAGGATTCTAAACACACCGCTGGTGCAGTAAAGGCGTACCTGGATAGAAAAACACTCAGTGGAACACTATCAGTCATGGATTGACCTCCCCAGAGCCCAGACCTCAGCATTACTGAAGCAGTGTGGGATCATCTTGACAGAGAACAGAACAAAAGGCAGCCAACATCCAAAGAAGAGCTTTGAATGTCCTTCAAGAAGCCTGGAGAACTATTCCTGAAGACTGCTTAAAGAAATGACAAGAAAGCTGAATAAGAGAGCTCAGGCTTTGTTGAAGATAAATGTGCTCATAGCAAATATTTCAAGCTTGTTTTAATTGTTTTTGCTTTATATATGTACGTCCATGTACGTTTGCATGTTTCCCTGCAAATTTTTTTTTTTTTTTGCACTGTACTTTAAATGCACACAACTGAAGGAATGTGTTTAAAACTCCGGGCGCTTCACCTTCCTCTCCTCCTGCAGGTGGATTTTCCTGGTCCAGATTTGTTCCCTGGAGTTACATTGTTTTTCTGACCAGTAAGTAGCCTGCATGGCACCTCCCACTCCCACTTAGAAAAATCCAGATAGTACTAAAGATGACAAGGATTGCATCTATTTACTATAACTCTGTCTGTCCTTCCACTTTCAGTTTATGGTGTAGAGGTGTTATTGAAAATATCGGGTTTGGGGCCAGCGGCCTATTTCAGCTCTGGGTGGAATCTGTGAGTAACACTGCTTTTTTTCCCTTTCTTTTTTATTTAAATGAATTGAAAACAAAAATTCATGCTGAATCCAAAACCTCGGATTCAAACAATTTTATATGGTGCACTCCAATGAGCACAAAAATGTCTAAATCAATAGACCCCATTTGAGTTAGAATGCAGTTTTTCAGTAGTTGTACTTTATATTCTGTTTAAAAAATAACAAAAATGTTTTTGACCTTATGAAAGCATGTTTCTGTGGTTTTTGGTGGTAATCCTCACTGTGCTCTTCTGTCCAGGTTTGACTTCTCTGTGACAGTGTTTGCCTTCTTGGGCCTGATTGCTCTCGCCTTCAACAAGGCACCGTTCTACTTTATCGTAGTTCTCCGACCGCTTCAGCTGCTCCGGTGTGATTTCCAGTCTACTTGTATAATTTGACAGCATATGTGGCTGTATTTTTAATACATAATTTATCTTATGTTCAACCTTTTGTTTGTTGTTTTTTGCAGATTATTTAAGATAAAGCAGAGGTATCGTAATGTTTTAGACACCATGTTTGAGCTCTTCCCCAGGATGGCGAGTCTGGGGTTGACATTAATCATCTTCTACTATTCCTTTGCCATTGTGGGAATGGAGTTCTTTGCAGATGTGGTTTACCCCAACTGCTGCAAGTGAGTCATGGCATCATGAGACACAAATGGAAAGTAGTTTTTGTTTTTTTTTGTTTTTGTTTTTTCCCCTTTCCCAGTAGCCATTCATAATTCCATTGATATATATATATTTTTTTGTTTTGCTTTTGTCTTTCCCTCAGCACGAGCACAGTGGCCGACTCCTACAGACTGATCAACACCACGCAAGGCAACAAAACAGTGCTGGAAGAGGGCTACTATTATCTCAATAACTTCAACAATATTCTCAGTAGCTTTGGTAACAATCCCTTTATTTTTTTTAAAAGAATAATTCTGTTAAAATTCTGTATTTATGTGTTATCTACAGCTACCATGAAAAAAATTAAGAAGGCATTAGTTCATATGCAGTGGGTCCAAGGATTTCATCCCGATACCCAGTGGCAGTCTGGGTGCCGTTGCCTAGCCTATAGAAGTCTGTGCGTCCCCAGAACATCACTGGACCCACCCCCAAACCGGTCCTGCTGAACAATGTTACAGGCAGCATAATGTTCTCCACAGCTTCTCTGGACCTTTTCGTGTCTGTCACATGCACTCAGGGTGAACCTGCTCTCATCTTTGAAAAGCACAGGGTGCCAGTGGTGGACCTGCCAATTCAAGTATTCTATGGCAAATGCCAAGCAGGCTCCCTGGTGCCAGGCAGTGAGCACAGGGCCCACTAGAGGACATCAGGCACTCAGCCCGCCCTCATGAAGTCTGTTTCTGATTGTTGGGTCAGAGACATTCACACCAGTGGCCTGCTGGAGGTCATTTTGTAGCTCTGGCAGTTCTCGTCCTGTTGCTCCTTTCACAAGGAGCAGATGCCGGTCCTGCTGATGGGTTAAGGACCTTCTACGGCCCTGTCCAGCTCTCCTAGAATAACTGCCTGTTTCCTGGAATCTCCTCCAAGCTCTTGAGACTGTGCTGGGAGACACAGCAAACCTTCTGGCAATGGCACATATTGCTGTGCTATCCTGGAGGAGTTGGACTGCCTGTGCAACCTTTGTAAGGTTCAGGTATCGCCTCATGCTACCAGTAGTGACACTGACCGTAGCCAAATGCAAAACTAAAAGAAAAAAAAAAAACAAGGCCAGGAAGGATGATCAGTGGCCTCCACCGTTAAAACATTCCTATTTTGAGGGTTGACTCATTGTTGCCCCTCTAGTGCACCAACTGTTAATTTCATTAACACCAAAGCAGATGCAACTGATTAACAACCCCCTCTGCTGAACTGACCAGATCAATATCCCAGAAGTTTAATTGACTTGATGCTATACTCTGATTAAAAAGTGTTCCTTTGTTGTTATTTTTTGAGCAGTTTATAAGGGATCACTTCATTTCATTTTTGCTTTGAGATTTTGGGGGGAGTTTATTGTGCATGTGCTGTATTATTCTAGCTGCATCAGTTTTCTACAACTTTAAAAACATTTTTTTCATTTCTCTCCAGTGACTCTGTTTGAATTGACTGTGGTCAACAACTGGTACATCACCATGGTAAGATCAAGTTTATGTGTGGTTTAAAATTAGCCGCCACTCAGCAGCCTAAGCACTTATCGTCAGGCTGTTTGCTCTTCCACAGGAAGGAGTAACTTCTATGACGAGCCACTGGAGCCGTCTGTACTTCATGACTTTTTATATAGTTACGATGGTGAGTAGGGAAGTGAACAGAGAACCAAAACGTACATCAACATCATGGCAGTTGAGATTTTGCAGATCTGAGACAAATGCAAGCCTCCCCTCCCCCCCACACACTGTTTCTAAAACAAACACCTTCCCTAAGAAGCCTGTGTCGTCTTGCTTTAGTGTTGTGCTCTGCATTCATTCTCTGCACAACTTGCTGAAGAATCAGTGTGAGGGAATGTAACCATATATGCAATGTTTTGTCTGTGCCCTCTGCAGGTGGTGATGACCATCATCGTGGCGTTCATTTTAGACGCGTTTGTGTTCCGCATGAACTACAGTCGCAAGAACCGGGAGCCGCTGGAAAATCCAGAGGGTTGGTTTGAGTGTGTGTGTGAACCTGTGTGCAGTGTGACTGAATTTATAGACTAGATGTTCAAATAACAAAAGCTGTCCCTTTTTTTTTAAATTCAACATTTACTATATTTCTAGCTTAGATATTTGCAAAGGATTTTTTTTTTAAAGATTGAGCTGTCGGGAGTGAAATTGAATGTGTGTTTGTACATGCTGTAGATGAGAATGGGATCGTGTTTGAAGTAGAGGTGAGTCGTGATGGCGTTTTAACCGCTCTTGAGCTGTACAAACAGATGTGCCCAGGATCGTCTTCCCTCAGCTCATTGCAGGGAGTCTTACAATCTATGGACAGGGGTGGGGTAAGAACACACACGCTACTACGTCTCCTTCCTCTGCTCTTTAAGTAAGTCCCACTAATTAATTTTCACTCCCGTGTTGCTCTACACAGCACTCATCTTTAGTCTACTTAGGTCGCAGGTCTAGGACGAAGAGCGACCTTAGCATGAAAATGTACGAGGAGGAGATACAGGTACGAAACTGAGGAAATAATCCTGAATACAATGATGGGAGTTGCACTGGTGTGACAGGTTTGTCTTCTCTGTGTTTCTCAAGGAGTGGTATGCAGAATATTCAAGGGAAAACCTGCCTCAACCAGACCAAAGCCTGGAGCGGGATCCAGACAGTCCCATACCTGACTTGTCACCTTTGCCAGAGCCTCAGCTCAACTCACAGACTGAACCTCATAGCATTAACTAATGCACAGTTTGCTAGGGATACACACACTATCATTCCATTTTTATTTTTTTTTTGTGGGGGTGGTTAAAGCAAAGAAAGCAGCAACCACAAAGCCTGGACTTCCACAGTATGTTGTGTGCATATACTGCTGTTGGCCTTTTGTGCCCTATTGTAAATCATGTATCTAAACCTGATGCCTTAGGTTAACAGCTCATCTGATCAGTATTAACACTTCTAAGTTCTCCAAAGACCAAAATGCTAAACACACTACTTTTATCTCAGCTGAACAAATTAAGACATTTTCCTTAACTAATATCTCAGCAGACTTAAAATATTTTACTTTTATATAACTTCTTATTCTGTAATGTATTTGAGTTAATAAGGAATTTGAATAAACTGTAAAAACGGTGACGTTCATTGATGTTGGCGTATGACTTATTTACTCAGTCGGCTGAAAAAAAGTCTAGCACACGTGTACCAAACAAATCAAATTCGTTTAATTCCCCTAAAGCAGCATGCAAAAGTCATTAACATTTTTGATTTATATTTGATGTAGATAATTCAGTGTTTCAAATGACGAAGGCACAGTGTGGCTGGTTTCAGTTTTCCCTGAGTAGCTGCATCATCTTCAGTGTCAGACAGACCGTGCAGCCCGGAAGTTATTGGTCTGTGATCAGGTTTCAGGGGACGACGCTTTATGCAAATTGAGGCGGGTCAAAGGCGAGCGGGCAGAGTTAGCATCCACAGTTTAGGATAATGAGGTGCCTGCCCTTTGTCTCGCTTCTCGTCCTGTCTCTGCATCTGTCCCCGTCTCTTTGTTTCGCTTTCCTTTTCTTCTTTGTGTGCATCCTTGGCTTATTTCTGTTACTGTCTGTGTCTTGTAGTGATGGGAAAAGCGAATTTGTGCCGGAATTGTATCGAGGCTTCGAAACAATCAAACCCATCTTCGCCAGTTTGGCTATCGCCACATCCTGATAACGCCATTCTGTGAAACCCTCTAGTGCACCGAGTGTTAATTTCATTAACACCAAAGCAGCTGAAACTGATTAACAGCCTCCTCTGCTACTGACCAGATCAATATCCCAGAAGTTTAACTGACTTGATGCTATACTCTGATTAAGCAGACTTTGCTCACTTGGTTTCACTACCCAACCACAGGAAGACTGTGGGTGGTAGGCAAGTGGAACAAAGGTTGCAGCTGATTGTTTTTAAAAAAAAATTAAATAAAATAGTGCATAAATGTGTAGAAAAAGCTGTCATTTTTCAGACTGGCCACAGTGTCAGGTCTATGTAACATGGATCTTTCCAAACTCTGTAAGAAGCGCAATGATAAGGAAGATGACGTAAAAGATGAGGAGAAAGACCCCATAAGTCCGACCCAAGTGGAACCGGCGCAGTGGAACGATGACAAAGGACAGGACTAAAGACAAACCCAGAGATCCTGCAAGAATCCACGTCAACAAGCCTTCTGGTTCAACCTGAGGAGGAACAAGAGACAAAGATGCATCATCTCCATAGGGTCAGACCTGTGCAGCTGGGGCTATATTTCTCTGCACGGTAAAGGAGTTTACCTGCATGTCGGCGTGTGTTTTGACCATTTGCACCAGAGATCCTAAACCCACTCCAAACAGCATGTCTGAAGAAAGTACAGTCAAGGAAAGAGCCATAAGCAGCCTCTTTTGCGCATGCATTATAGGTTTGGTTTTGCACAGACTCATTAAAAACAAGGATACTGAAAATGATGCCTCCAAAGCAGGCAGATATAGCCATCCGTGGGTAGCCCTGCCGAGCAATGGTGATGTCAGAAAAGCAGTCTGAAAATGAGAGACACTTAAAAATTATTTTAAAAGTATATGATGATACATTTTGGAGAAAAATACAGAATCAGATTCTCAAGCGTCACCTCCAATGCTGTTTCCCCAGGCCAGCAGAGTCAACCCCAGCACAGTGTTGCTCAGCCTCAGCACAACCCCGAGCATGTGCAGAAGACTGACCACCTCGGAGGCTGCCGTGCTGATCAACACAGCGCTGACCACAAACCCCAAAAGAGCAAAGATCTGGCGAGAAAAACAAAAAAACAAGAAAATTAGAAACAAATTGCATAAATTAAACAGCATAAATTAACATAAAAAAAATACATGGAAAACTATAATAAAAAATTTAAGAGCAGTGACGTGACTTTAATGAATGTATCGTGAGAAAAACATATATTTTTAGCCATCTTAGCAGCTTGATGGCAGTGTTGTCAAAACTAAAACATCTAGAGAGAGAGAGAGCGAGAGAGAGAGAGAATCATGAATAAAGATCTGTGGGAGAGTTAAATAACACCAAAGATGGCGGGTGTTGCCTCTCACCCTATGGCAGCTGGGATAGGTTGAACCAGGGACCATCATGCTGAGAGGTAACAGTCCTAACTACTGCAAGAGATTCATCTAGTCTCTGCTAGGCTAGAGTATTATGCATGACCAAAAAAAACCCCAAAAGACTAGTAACCCTCACCGCCCCTCAGAGGGGTTTATTCTCTGGTTTAATTCAGACATTGTGCCTTTCAATCTACACGCATACTTACTGAATGATATTTGGGAGGACAGTCATTGCTGGTTGAGCAGAAGACAATAGCAGACAGGAGAAGTCCCAGCAGAAGAAACAGCAGCCAGAGGGGAAACTGCCCCTGGATCATATAATTTCCATCTGAGACATTAAAAAGAGGATAATTTAATCATATCTTCAAATTTGATAAAGGCTACAGGACTTCATGCTGCCTCTATCGTAAAAGGTTAAGCACTTACACGCTCCAGACTGGAAGACGAGCACACACACCAGAGGAGCAGTGATCAGGTGGAGGCAGTTTAGTGGGCGTCTCCAGTTTTTGTCCTCTTTGTCAGGGTCGACTATGGGGATACAGAGCAGCAGCAGCACCTCCAGAGGTGTCTGATGGGTGCAGGACAAGAACCACAGAATAGTTTACATTGCATGACAAGTTTTGACTGGATTTCACTTTGGACTGTGAACGAGGTTTAAACACACCTTGAGTACTTTAAGGACTTTCCACCTCCATGATTTCCTCCTCCACTTGCGGTTGTCCACCGGATTCAGAGCGCTCAGCAGGATCTGACTCGTGGACTCAGAGTAAGGCAGTAGTGGTTGATACTCTGATTCTGCAACACAAACGTGCACATTATGATCCAGATCATACAGGACAGTGCTGCAGTACATTTCCTTGGGAGGTTTTTTTCCCCCCCGGAGGCTGATGCATTCCTACCATATTCCTGACGGGGAGACCTGCTTGTCAGAGAGGGAACGTCATCATCTGATGAGTCAGATGAATGAAAGTCTGCAAAGTCTGCTGCAAAGAAAAAAATAATGATCATCACTGGGAACTGTGTGAACCGGGTTTTGTTTTGTTGCGTCTGTGTGTAAGAGTGTGTGTACATCTAACCTGGAACATGTGTAACATTCTGGACACTCGTGTTGTCAGAATACTTTTGCCGGTTGTAGATAAATGCACTGATGATAACAATCACTACGTACAGCACATAGAGGCCAAGGTACCCTAGGAAAAAGGACAAAAGAAATAAGGAAATAAAGCAGGAGATCTTGTAGTAAAGATGCTTCTGAAACTTAAAAAAAAGTGGAATAAAGGCCACTGTATATGTGGGGGGAGATCATCAGTTATGTAGTAGCTCAGCTGGCTCACAATCAATTACAGTCCACAGGATTTTGTAATGTGCGAAGGGCAGAAAGAAGGAGACGTTTTCTTGTCATTGGTGGCGCAAACTAAGGAGAATTAAAATCCACTGAGGAGTCACGGAGGCTCGCAGTCACATCAGGACAAATTCATCTAATTCACCACCAAATGAATGTTTGAGTTCAGGAGTATTATAGTAGTAACCATGGGTATAAAAATATGCGAACTAGTACATCAAGAGCAACTGTAAGAAACTGTAAGCAGCGTGCGTGCAGTTTATGATGTGAAAATGCAGACGTGCCCGTAAAACGACAATATGACCATGATAAGTAGGGATTCTTGTGAATTATGGACGGACGGAAGGATAGATGGATGGGCTGACAAGGCATGAGCTATAAAGTGACTAGAGAAAAATTTATAACACCACTATATAGTCCACATATGCACGAAAAGCAACCCCCCCCCCAGCCCCCAAACTATGTTCTTTTGTGCATTTTTCCATTTACTGCCTGTAAAATCATTAGAAATATAAATAATTGACTATTATAATATTTTCTTCCCCCTGCAGGCATAAAAGAGATGGTATGTTAAAACACTTTCAACTGGTTTTCTCTTGTTTGTCACATATTATTGAGTTGCTGCAACTGTAAATTCCCGCTACATGACTTTAAATTTCACATTTTGCTATAAAGGCAACATGTACGCCACCACAGAGGGAAAGTACGGCTGGGTGACTCTTCGAAGTTTCTGTCTTGAAGTGAGCACCACAGTAAAAAAAGAAAAAAAGAGAAAAGTCAGCCTGCATGGCAGTAATAATTCACTCTTGGATCTTTGCCCAAACCTAACATAACTTTCTTGTAACCTGGCACTATATTACACCACAAGCTTCTTGAGGTCAAAGCAATGTGTCAGATGACAAAATCACATGTTTAAGATGCATTTGTGGTCCTGGCACCGCTGTTGGGGCTCTCATAACAAATAGAAATCTTTTTTTTTTTTGGACTTTGAAATAGCCCACTGACTGAAGAGAAACTTAATATTTACGGTTGGTAAATTATGAGAATTTAAAATATATATTTTTTAAATTCAATAAAAATGCTTCCTAAGATAGACCAACAGACAAAGCTCTAATCAAGAGGGCGAGTAGTAACAGAAATAATTCTACACTAAGTGTGTGTGTTCATGTATACCCAGTATTTCTCCCAGCGTTGTAGTTCCTCTGTACAGTATGAGGAAAGTCCAAAACACTGCAACCATGTAGAAGATGATATCACGCAGAAATGGACGAGAGGCCACAGCAAAAGGCTTGACCAGCGCCACACTGCCAGCAACTACCGTAGTAACAAATATACCAGCTCCTGGAAAGGTAAACAGGCGGTCATGTCTCAAGGCTTTTTTTCCATTTATTTATATATCGTTTGAGCGTGTGGGAGTCTGTGCTTACCAAATAAGGCTCCCACAGCCAATCCGGCAGTGTGTGGGTGGGAGAACGCTGCAATGGCACTGAAGATGTCAGGAGCTCCATTACCAAGAGCCAGAAATGTGACACCCTGAGCGGTCAAAGAAAATATTCCTCACAGAAATTAAAATATACCCAGTACTGAGCGAAAGTCTTGAGCCACCCCTCATTTCTTTACGTTTTGCTTCCAGGGAGCCGGAGTTTCTTGTAAATTACTTTTTTCAGAAATTTTCTGAAGGTCAGAAGGTCAAAGTTTATCTTTGGACATTGGCTGCTCTTTCACTCACTTTCTGTCGAGTCCTTTCAATGGAATGTTTTTTTTGTTTATTTGCTATATCAATAAAGGAAAAAAACAACAACAACAAAAAAAAAAAACACCAAACACTGTTTTTGCCTTATATACACACACACCGTACTTCCATGTATGCCTGCACACACGTTTCAATAAATCACTGCATCTATTGCCCCATTTTCCTTGCAAAATGCAAAGGAACGAGAGGCAGCTTAAAAATTTTGCACAGTACGTAAAAATCTTACACAGTATAAAACTATAACATAATAAAACCGTCCGTCAAACTGACAGCCCATGCTCAGAAGGTGGAGAGAAAGGATACAGCCACGTTGTGAGTGAGGTGCAGACTGGAAGAGATGGCTGACAGGTTGGGACAGAAGCTGGAGAGGAAAGAAAGGAGAAGAAAAAAAATTAGCAAATGAGCTTGTTGAGAAATGCAAAAAATAATTGAAATACCACACAAAAAAAGTCTTATTATACATTTTATATTTAACACATGGCAGCTTCATTAACTAGTGTGTAAAGTGAGGTGGGTGGGTTAGAAATACAGAAGCAACTGTGCTTCCTTTGAGGAAATCTCACAATTTTGCAACAAACAACAAAAGTGAAACAGCAGTGAAAATTCTCCGCTCTCATGTGACTCTTCTTTGCACATGTGTGTGTGTGTGTGTGTGGGGGGGGGGGGGGGTGTCTATGTATCAGGGACTCACAATAACACCAGCAATCTAAGCAACACTTACAACTTAGAGGCAGCAAGTCCCAGAATGACAAACAGAAAGAAGAGCCATATAATCTGTGGAGAAGCAGAAAGAAAGTCACACACACTGTTATTCTGTGCGACAGATACACTGTTTACACACAAAAAAAGTTTGACTGCATTTACACCGACAAACATTGATCCTGATGACAGATTTCTCTTGGTACATCTCATCTGCAGATTCTCACTTACAGTGTTTTTAACTAGTGTAGTTAATTCTATTTCATGTAAGAACTTTGCAAACAGGGGAACAGGAAAATATTAACTATGAAAACACACAATTTAGCTAAAACAAAAGTGATAGTTTCCCTAGTTCTCTCACGGCAAAGTCAACTTCCTCATGTGAGTTTTATATTGATTCAAAAAGTGAACAACCTCAAAAATAGAAGCGCCTAACACTTCTTACCCACATTAAACAAACCCCACAGTTACGTGCCAGGTTAGTTCACAAGGCTGAGCAGGCAACCCGCATGCTGTAATGTTAACGCCTGGGTTTGAATCTGCCCCAATTTACTGTGTGCCCGTGTGTGTGTGTGTGTATATATTTAAAGTTAAAAAAAGAAAATTAAGAAACACTCTTACACAGAGAACGATGGTGAGTGGTGTGAGGTTGGGAGGTAGCAGACAGAAGGCCAGTTCAAGGTAATTGATGAAGCCATCTTCCATTGAACAGTCTGGTGTTTTCTTCACGAATGCACAGCGATCTGCAATGCTGTAGTTCATCACCAAGTCACACTACACACACACACACACACACACACACACACACACACACACACACACACACACACACACGCATTTGTGCTTTAAACAACAGAGGAAATCTAAATTTGAGCATCTCTCTCATAATGATTGATCAAGTTGAACGTACATTTTTTTTAACATACATTTATTTACTTGCTGAATCTTCATTTACTTCAAATACAATACACATGAGGTATGCCCGTGAAAAATTCATAAAAATGCTGAAAAAGAGGCGATGCATTCTGATAAATGATATGTAATAATGTGATAATAAGTCAGTCATAAATAATGAATCGCCAGCATGCTCTTTGATTTGCATCACTGCTTACAATGACCCCAAATACCCAGAGATTCAGCAGAGGTGCGACCGCACTGACGACCTTATCTTATCAGAGGAACAGTGGCTCCTCTGTTAGCGGAAGGATTGAATTTGATTCAATCCAATCCAGCTGATCACCCACAAACTCTACTGTTACAAAAGACAATAAATCTCACTGCTGGAGATGAGAGACTGTTTAAGTTATTTGCACATTTCATTTAAATGCAGTCCAGTACAACCCCACCACTGACTATAATATCAGGTATAAACATACCTGAATTCACCTTTCCTGGAAAGAAAAGATTAATTTTTTTTTTACTACGTGAACTTCCTTAAGGCAACACGTGACATACCTTTTGAGCTGAATTGCTTGTAATGGCTGTAACTAATGAACTGTACAGGGTTACCAGAGGGTCAAATATTGACTGAAATAATAGTTTTTAAAATCAGACTCAGAGAAAAAAGGGCTTCTTAATGAGACATAGCCAACCCAACATGAGGAACACTACAAATCCTGACTTAATCATTTGGTGCCATGGTGCTGGATATTTCTTAACAAAAACTACATTTGAATTACCACAAAAACAGTGGCTCTAAGGGAGTCCTGAGTGTTTGGCACCAGGATCAGTGAAATGAAAGAAATGAAAGAACATACAGAGACCCTTCAGTATAGTCACAGTGCGTCCGATCAGCTTTATGCTAAGCGTCTATGTACATGTAAATGCATCGTGTTGTGAACTAAACTGATCAAAATTGATTCATGCCTGTATCCCTTACTAATCATGTGACAGCTGGGGAAAAAAACAATCAAACTTGCTGACCTGAACCAGCTGACAGACACCTGATAAAACAATTCTCACAGATAACACGTTCATTTGCAAGAGAGGGAAAAAAACATCTCACGGACCTCATCGTTGTTGTTTTCGGCCATCACTGCTGAGAAGGACGGTTCACCTAATCCGACCCGGATACCAGACTGGTTCCCGAAAAGCTGGGAGCCCGAAGTGACCTGCCGGTCACACGACAGAACCAGCAAAAGTGACAAGAAAACACTCAAAGACATGATTCACTTTATCCCGGAGCAGCTTCCATTCTGCTGGTGCGCTAACAGGACTTCGGTGGGCTGGTTTAGACCATTACCTCACGACCGGTCAGCCTAAATCAAGCCTCAAAAACACGTCCCCGCTGCTCGATCTGTAGCTGTGCTTTAATAGTTTGTTTCCAAGCCTGACCACACTGTGAGCTCAGATCCTCGTACATTTTGTACACCTTACCCTGAAACTCCACCCACTGCTTTCCCAATCAGACGTGTGCCGCATTCACGGACTCCTCTTAAACTCAGAATTTACATACATAAGATGTGAATGAAATGTACAAAGTACTGAAATGTAGACAGCACAACATATATGCTGCTGTTGAAATACTTTTAAAAATATGTATTTAAATGTTTAGTTTATTAGAGCTGTATAAATATATTCAGGAAAAAGTGGTTATAGTAAGAAAAATAAAAGTACATATTATTACCCATAAATTAACGCTAATGCTGCAAATGTAACTGTACAAGCATTTTCTGCTCTAGATGCTCAACATGAGGTCTATTTTTCTTTTTTTTGAACTGAAGCTTATTAACAATTTTTATATGAAATTGTTCAAAGTGCACACAGGTCTTATTTTGTGCAACCAATGGACCAATAGATCAGACCACAAAATGATTTAAAAATTAATAAAAACAGTTAAAAGGGGATCTTCTGCTCTATGTCTGGCCCCTGACCCAGGACCAATTTGCCATGGGAGACCCTACCAGAGGGACAAGCCCTGGACAACATAGCTCCTGGGATCACTGGGACACACAAACCCCTCCACCACGATAAGGTGGCGATTCACAGAGGAGAAGACCCCTATGGAAATGTCAACAAGGAAACTGTTTACCCTGGCCGGGATAGGGTTACCGGGGCCCCACCCCGGAGCCAGGCCTGGGAACGAAGCTCGAGGGAGAGCATCTGGTGGCCGGGCATTAGCCCGTGGTGCCCGGCTGGGCGCAGCCCAAAGAGATGACATGGGCCCACCCTCCTGTAGGCCCACCACCCGCAGAAACTGTCGTCGGGATCGGCTGCAGTGTGTGTCAGGTGCTAGCTACGGGCGGAGGCCCTGGCGGACCAATCACCGGCTATTGAGACTGGCTAAGAAAAACACACAGCAACTCAAACACAAAACTCACTACAGTTTAATGATTATTATAAAACAGTGACAAACTGCAAATTTTTGATTGTTTTAGAGTTTACTCATTAATGTGTACATACAGGTTCTCCAGCAGTACAACAAGGCAGCGTGCATGCACCTGGTCAGGCAGGGCTCTTCTTGCTCTCTTCTGCCTGTGTGTAGCTAATCTCTGGGCTGTTGATCTTTTGCCTTTATTTAAAAATGTAATTGAACTGTCAGAATTTACAGCTCTATATTTATACTGATATTGAAGATACATCATCAAAAATACACCTGAATTAGTACAATCAGAACTACACTGTATTAAACACACCACTCTCCGTTTCATTGATGTGCTTATTCAAGGCTGGATTTTAATTTTTTAAATGATTTCAGTCATCCACAAAATAAAACAGCACAGGGGTCAGCAGCAGCAGCTGACTGCGCCATAATTATTCATCGGCACTCAGTGATCCTTCAGCCTTGTGCTGACTGGTCAAAGATCAAAGCAGCATCAAGTGAAGTGTTTGAATCATAGTGACCTTTTCTCTGGTTTTGTGCCACAGGACACAAGTCCTGTTCACACCACCTGGGAAATAAAACACATGATAAATAAGTACAAAATTATAATGGCTTCTTCTTCTTTTTTTAAATTGAGAGCACTGTAAATTTACATTTTTAAATTTTATTTTTTACCTGAGAGCCGCGTAGGTGTCAGATGGAGAAGCTCCTTTCCAACATGCATGATCAATAAGAAGGGCTCCTGATAACAGAGAGTTGGGAGTGATAGGTGCATGCAGGTAAATAGGCTTTGTTTTCCTGAGACAACTCCACAGATGACTGATTATGCTGACTTAGCAGAAGATTATTTGGTCTGTTAAATGGAATGCTATCAGCCCAAGCTTATATTTTAAAATGCCAGTTCAGTTCATGATTCAGTCTAAAACTCAAAGATATTTAGTCTGACAAAGAAAAACAGAAAACATTTGAAGCGATAACATCGGAGAATATTTGATTTTTATGCTTGGAAATAAACGGAAACAATTATTTATAAAATATCCAATTATTTTTGTGTTGATCAGTTAAACTATAAATTAACTAATCATTGCAGCTTTGACTTTATGTATGTGGTACGCACCTGCATAGATGCGAGCCAGGCTGTATGCCAGGTCTCTGGCTGCTAGCTCCAGGTAGCTGGGTGCTCTGGTTGCTGCTATCTGAAGAAACTCTTCTAGCTCAGAAAGGGCACCACCCACTGTTTTCACAGCTGGTGCCAGTGAGGAAACACTGGAGGCACCTGCCAGCAGAGACTAAAAGAAGAAGAAAACAAGTGCACTTCATTATTTTTGTTCAGCTCTGTCACAGAAGATTCTGGTCACTGAACGCGGGTGACAGGATCACTTGCTGACCTTGGCCTGGTCGAAGTAGGCATGAAGAACCATCCCTGAGCTACGAGCCACACAGCGCAGCACATCCAGAGAAAGAACATTTGTTGTACCTTCCCATATGCTCAACACCTGGAAGAGGAAGAGACAAGTCAGCTTGAGAATTACAAAAAGAATAAAAGACTGTTGCAGTTTTAGTATTAACCTCACCTGTGCATCACGGAGTATTCCAGGCAAGCCGGTATCCTCGATGTAGCCCTGTCCACCAAAGCTTTCCAAACCCTCCGACACCACAGCAACTGCCTGAGGCAAACGCAACATCAAACCAGTCAGACAATCAAAACAGTTAGATGACAGCTCACACTCACATTCATACAAGCTGTTCACCTGCTTCCCGGTGTACAGTTTGACCACGGGAGTGAGCAGCCGAAGAAGGTGTGCGTCACGCTCAGTCGCCACGCCGCTTTCTTCTCGGCCCAACAGACGACACACATCCATCACCAGGAGAAAGGCTCCACGTGACTCCACCTGTTGGTGTGAGAAGCAAGTGCGGCTGAAGCGTGAGTGAAAACACCGTGTAGAGTTTGTGCAGTTTGCTCACCGCCTGCCAGCTTACCTCCATTCTCGCAAGAGTCTGCATGTGCAGCGGGTGGTCTTTAAGAAGCTTTCCGAAGGCAGTGCGCCGAGTGGCATAGTCACGAGCTAACTGGAGCACCCTGTGAAGACGCACAATTACACCAATTATTAAGCAGCTTGCTCATGCTGCGTTTGAAGAACTCAGTGCAGAATGCAGCGTGTTAGTAAGAGCAGTGTCCTGCCTTCTCATCGCGGCTGCCGCAGCGATGCTGTTGTGGATCCTGGTTATAGTCAGCATGTTAGCTATGGATGCCACACCTCTCCCCTCCACTGACAGCTGTTGTAGGAAACAAGATTTTGAAATATTACAAGAAAAAAATTACAAGGAAAATGGGTTGTTGTGTGTCTCTAACAACAGTATTTCCAAGTAAACGTAAACTATCTGAAAATGTCAGTAACTTTAAAAAATTAATTAAAAATAATTAAAATCATTAATTGCACTGTTGCCGCTGGTTTTGCCATATAACTGTGTTCTGTCAATGGATAGTTTTCTCCCACAAAGAAAATGCTCACACCTTGACAAATTTCAATAAAAATTCTCCCCCAGCGAGGTAACGCTGGATTTGTGGGGCCACATTTGTGTCCCTGTGCGTGGGTATTTGGCTACGCAGAAGGAAGTGTTCTTTGTATGCACACTACACAGTCATGTTTGTGTGCTGTGGGTAGGTCAAATATTGATTGGTTAAAAAGTGGGCCTGAACAGGAAAGGGAGCAACATGGATGTGGAGTGAGGAGCCTGGGGGAAAAAATAAATAAATACACGAGAAGCACAGACTGTGGTTTCAGTGGATGCTTTTTCTTGTTTTTAACACTCAGTTTCACTTCAGCTCTCTGTATGACCGCTCTGCTCTGCAGGTGGACAGACAGCAGCACAAGTGAGAACAGACCACAGCTGTTCCACTTATTTTCGACAGTGCCTCCTGCTGACAGTAAACAGCTATAACATGTAAGTGACCATCTGCAAAGCTCTGTGTAGGCTATGTGTACGACCAACACATAACCATGTTCCTTCATGCACTCCACTAAACTGCAAAAGCTGCTCAGGACTGACTCAAGAAACACAACAAAGAATCCAAGCAGTAGACACCACCGCCAGAAACAAAACCAGGCAGTGTGGTGATTTATGTGGTGAGGACACCCCCACTTCTATCAAAGTCCAAACATCATAACCCAGAGTGGTGATGAGGACCTACATGAGCCCAGAAGCCCCAAGTGGCCGCAACCAACCCCAAAGACCAAGAAGCAGTGGACGCTTCTGTGGCAAGCCAGAAACATCTAGGAAGGATTCCACCAGTGAGCGAGGCCCTGCCGAGACCCAGAGGTCAGACAGCAAATCCGGGTCCCGGCCAGGTGGCACGAGCACCCAGAAAGAGGAGCACACAGCAGAGCATGATCCAAGGGACAGTAAACAGATCCAAGGCCCAGAAAGGACACCGGCCAGCACAACCAGGGCGCTAGGGAACACTTCATGTGGTACAGGATAACCAGGCCCAGACCAGACCTGAGCCCCCACCCCCTGACAGAGCAAAAGGTGCCCACCCCAACCCAGAGGGACGGGCACAGAGACAAGGCACTGGGCCCTCAGGAAGGACCCGGGCCTGCACCTCACAGTGCAGGGGGGCAGATCATGGGAAAGGAAATGGAAAAGCCAAGCTGGCAGGACCCATCAGCCCCCACCCATCCTCTGGTCGCACTGCCCCCAATATCCAGCACCAACCCCCAACCTGCCCAGAGCCAGCAGATGACACAGCAGACACAAAAACCAAGCCCCAACATGGGACCCACCCTACCATAGCAAACCACCCCCCATGGAGACACCAGGGGAACCACAGAGGACCAGACCCCATAGGCACCGGGACAACAAGAAAGAGACAGCAGGAGCAAAAGAGGAAGAGACGCGGGGGGACAACGGCACAGCCCCAACCCCCTCAGACACCCCCAAGCCACAAAGTCACACAGTGATGTCATTAAAAACTTGTGTCATATCTGCACAGACAGGCAACAAAGTCTACAGTTTATCAATACATTTTTATAACCAGTGACCCTGTGTGTGTGTGTGTGTGTGTGTGTGTGTGTGTGTGTGTGTGTAACTGACCCTGTGCGCTGGCAGGCCATCCAGCAGCAACTCAGCAGTCGGCATTTGTCGTGTTCCCAGCTTGTCCTTCAGTCTCTGAACCTCAATACCCCTCAGTCGGCCATCCTCGTCTCGACTCACTTCCGCATAGAAAAGAGACAAGCCTTTGCTACCCTTTGGGACAGAGAACAGCAGTCAATGAAATCACTCTATGAGTCATTCATTGACTGCTGTTCACAAATGCTTTGTGACTGATGATAATGGTAGAAGTCAGCAGTACAGGTACGGTTGCTCCCGCCTGGTCCTGCACTCTGGCCAGCGTGAGGGTCATGTCTGCGTCCGTAGCAGACGTGAACCACTTGAAGCCATGAAGCTTGTAGGAGCCATTTGTTTGTGGAACCGCCACCGTCTCAGTGCCGCTGGCTGAGAACAATGAAAGACAACTCATGAAGCATTACAATAGTTACTCTTGTACTGCACGATAAAGCCAAAAAAATAGTAACACCATCTAAGTTTTCAAACAAAGAATCTCCTCCACAAAAAGTAGTCATCCTTTGAAAAACAGAATTACAATACTGTTGTACTGCATTGAAGCTGGCACTGATAAATGTAGACAGCAACGTGTCACTACTTACCCACATCAGATCCTCCCTGTCTCTCTGTCATCCACTGTCCAGATGTCCAGAAGCGTTCAGGCTGGCGAGTGGTCAAACGACTGTAAGCTTCTTCTACTGGTAGCGAAACACCTATGGACTTCTCACACACAGACAAGCAATCGTTCACTGTGCTTACAGGGACAAAAGTGATTGTTTGCATGATTGCTATACTCCCATAACTGCAAAATCCAGATTTGCAAGCAGTCGCTCAGGAATCTAATAATTTATACACTTTCTCCAGGTATATGGCACAATGGTAAACAAAAGCTGGCAAATTTATTAGTCCAGTGAAGTCCAGTCCAGTGAACTGATAAATAAAAAATTTATTAGAGCACAGAAGTTAAAAATGAGTTTGTGAGGCCTGCTAGTCACAGGATCTTAGACTTGGATTTATTTACTTCTTAATTTAATCTATATTTGGACACATATACTGCTAGTACACACAGCACAGCCTCATTCAGAAACATGCAGCAAGCAGCCACAAATGGAAATGTTTCCAAAGGACACGTTTATTCTTCAATGCTTTGCTTTGTTTTTGAAGTGCAACTAAGTCAGCATTCAAAAATGAGCTAAAATCTAACAAAAGCCTTCACTTTATTTTTTTTTGCATGTTCCTGAAAATATTTCTATTGTCATCTGTGCTTTTTGTATGGTTATGTTGTGTATACTGACAACTCGTGTTCTGTCTAATTGATTCCTTAGTACAAACACAAGAAAAAGGTCCGAGCGTGAAATGGTGTGTAGCGTTCGGCAGATGTGACGACGATGAATTTATATTCTTAAAATGTTGCTGTGTTAAACTCTCGGCTACAATATTTCTCACTTAATTTAATTTAAAATGATCAGATTACTGCAATAATTTGAATATTAGTCGCTTCCTTGCAAGTAATTACACATAAATCCCAATACAAGTTCTGCTGTTCTGATCACTGAGCACAGATTCCTAAGCTGCACAGATCTGAAGTGTTTGATTTACAGCTAAAAGAGTGTTTGTGTTGGTTTACAGGACACTGCATTAGTCACGTCACTCTGACTTGTTTTAACACACCTGGATGACTTTCGCAGCTCCATCGGTCATAGCCAGAGGACAAGTGTAGAGACCAGAGGAGGGAGAGAAGAGGTACAACTTGCTCATCTGGTACACACGACTAGGAACACACACATACACACACACACACAGTTTTACTTCTATAAACTGACTAAAGCTCTTTACTGAACTGAAATAAGATGCATGAGCTAAACTGAAAAGAGGAAGCGCAACAGCCTCCTAACCTCCACTCCCCAAAGGACCTCTCATAGCCAATGGCAACCAGTCCTTCCTGCGCTGATAGGTCTTTCATGCGTTTCCATGCCGGGGAGGTCACAATGTGGTCCACTCTGCGGCCCCAGGGATCAAAGTGCACCAACCGTGGAGGGTTGACCTCGCACTCCCTACCCCAACCATCCACCTCTTTTGCCACGTGTTCTCCAAATGCAGACAAGTCTGAGAAAATCCCCTGTGGACAAATTCACATGCATACTGCAAATCACAGACCTTATGAAACCGATCTCGGCCTGCTTACCCGCTAAGACAGATCCTGTCCAGCTGTTTTGTTCAAGGTGTCATGAATTTAAGTGCTTTTGGTTTGAAATAATGGTAACATGCACCATGTAACAAAGTCAAACTGCTATTGGCTTCATACTGGGGCTGCAAAACTTAAGGAAAAATATGAACCACATAACACTAACGCTCTGCATATACTGAACGTTTCCTGTTCCACTTATCAATAAGAAAACCTTTGAGCACAGTATCATAAGACCACAATATATTATAGTTATACACACCTTATATGTACATTGTTATTTAATGTGATCCCTTACTCTAACTGCTAATATGACACCCTTTCTAAGGCAAAACAGGTAATCCCTGCTCACCTCCTGAGGCAGGTGTCTTTTCAGGTATCCTCTGAGCAAGGCATCCTCTAGAAACGGGTTCTTCAGCACTGGGTTTTCTTGAAAGAAAGATCCTATCCTGGCTCGGGTAAATGGCAGGTAGCCTGCTGCCTCCCACAGTTGTTCTTCATCTGATCTTCTTCTGCCTGGCTCAGCTACACTGGCTGACCTGATGTGGATCAGTGGTCGAGGAGGAGGAGGAGGGGCGACACACCACAACCTGCAGGAGCCTCCGGCTACACGTCGGCTCAGGAGGGCTGGGCACACTGACATGGCCCAATACCTTCAGTCTGAGGTGAGACTGGAGAGAGTCGACATAATGCTATTAGAGCAGGGACAGGCAAGAGCCATTCTGGGAGGGGACTCATGGAATATCACAAAATTCAGTGAGTTATAATGATTTTAAAGAGCACAGACCTCCTGTCTCCATAAACACACATCAGGAAATACAGCAATAACAATATGGCAGCTGCACTGAAGCACAACAAGTGAAGTAAGGAGCTAATAAGAATAAGTCTGGTTAAAGCAGTAAATCTGTTTCATTTTATTGAGTGCTAGATATAAATAACAGTGTCTCGCACATCCTTTGTTTACTATTTGCAAAGTAAGGGAACAGTAGGGAGTGGACAGAACCATTGTGAGGTACATGAAGTGGAGTCCATTGTTCAAAATGAAAACATTTGCCCTCAATATTTGAACCAATTGCTTTCATTGTATGTAATATTTTTTAAGATCATACAGTGAGCAGGACAAAACTCCCCTTTAATTTCTGCCACCCCTGTCCCCCTTTAGCACCACAACTGGTCCGGGGGGAGGGGGGGGGGGACAGAACCTTGTATACAGTAGAGCAACAGTATGATGTACTGATCGTTATTTTCAGCATAGGAATCGACTGTTTTTCCATTGCTGATTCAGAGCTCATCTTTGCTCTCAATAAATACAGTTTTTGTGAAGCACTGAAATACGCATTATTATAGTAACTACAGCAACTGCCAATTTGTAAAGACTATAAAATGAAATAATAAAGGAATAATAATATTTAACAAAAAAATAAATTAACTGCGTAGCTGACTTGCATACCATGGAGGAGACTGACGACCAAAATAAATAAATAAATAAATAAATAAATAAATAAAAGGGGTCAAAGTTCATTTGATTGCGTTGTCGCTTTTGTGCAGATATTATCTTCCCATTTGTATTTAAGGGCTTAATTTATATTATTAAATATATATTCTAATGTTTAACAGAGGTATAGACTTGCTATCCTGTTCTTATAGCCGTTTATCATAACGCGTACTCTTCGCACTCCAACCCGACAACACAGCAGTTAACCAGGAGCTAATAACAAAGCTGTGTGCGCTTTATTCACGGGCAAGCGTAGATTAATAATGTTGAATTATTTGCAAGTGAAACTTAAAAGCTTTCCGAATGTTAAAAATACACCTACTAAAAGCCAGCTCACCAAATGTTTTCCGAGCCGCTTCACATTCACGGCGGCCAACCTAACTTTCGCCTTCAAAATAAGAGTCTTCCCTCGTTTAAAGATTCAAGTAGCACCCCCTGCAGCAAAAGCAGCAGCGACACCATGCAACAACACAAGCAACACTTCCAGCAAGGATCTATAGGTTACACAAAGGATAAAAGTGTATGGCGACAGCTTATAATATAACTGCATTGAATAGATGACTGAAAAGCCGCATGTTTATAGTTAAAGTTAACTAAATTTTAAAGTTAATATGTTAATTGAGTTGTTCAGCAGATTTATGGCTGAACCCTCCTAGATGGTAAAAATAATCTGGGCCCTGGTTGGAAGTGTCCTTAATAATAATCTGAGCCTTCAATAAAAGCGGATACTAGAAGCTGGTGGAATGTGTCCTATATTGCACAGAATCCCTCTGGTCTATACTGTGTGTACTATGTACTGCAGCTTCTGTACCATACCAAAAGAAGATGCATTCAGTCTGCTTGGCCTCCACAGTGGGGTTAAAGCTAACATCAGTTGTTCCTCAGCTCAGAAATTTAAGACCACAACTGTCTCTCTTGTAAATCCCAGAGGTCTGCCACATGCAATGGATTATGAGGCATGAGTTCGACCATCACTCCTATATTTAAAGGGGACCTACAATAAAGTTATTATTCTTGGATTACAAGGCTAACCTTCTACCGACTGGCTGTTCATTATTTTCCTTTTGTCTCATTGAAATAAAACCAAGTGGACCCGAGCATTTTGAGCAGTCTAACATGGAGTATTTGTAAAAATAAAAAAAAGATAATCCACAGAATATAAAGCTCAAAGTAACACAAATAAAACACAACTCAGTGATATATATATTTTTTACTGTCATGGTGACAAATCTTGTTCTGACAATAACATTTTCTTAAACCCAAATGCAAGTTTCCCACCACTAATATTTTATTATAGACAACATACTGACTGCATATTGTGCTGCTGAACCAGTTTTATTGTTCTAAGTAAAGGTTTGTCAAAAATACAGAATCCTTTGTTCCAATCAGAACATAAAGACTGAAAGCATGCACCGTTTAATAAAACATTTCCATGATAGGTTAAAAATCTGGTCAAAAAGAAGGACACAGGCACTGAATAATTATTAAACAATTCTGCATTGAACCATTTTTTTCCTTCTGAAAATAAACAGAACAGTCAAAGCTTAAATGATGAAGGAACTTAAACAAACAATAAACATACTGATATAACCCAGTAAGTAGCTCTTGTTTATGGATGGAGCACATCTCCCAACTGTAAAAGATGAACCTGATTTTCTGTCCAGGATGGAGAGAGAAATGGGAACACTGATGTGTTTTTAGTGTACAAAAATAAAAGTAACTGTTTACCTACAGGCTGCAGTACAGAACAGAGACCAGTTAAGCCCAAGTCTTTAGTGTGAAAATGTCACATGACAATGGACCAAAATGAAGAATGTAGTTTGTCACAACAACAGTCTATATAAAAGAGAGCATACACTGCATTGAACATACAAATTATTTAACAGCTTTATCAGGATAGCATGTTTTAAACATAGATTAACATATGTAAGCAGGTACTAAAATGGGACAAAATAAAACCACAGCCCCAGAGGCTACCAACAATGAAAACCTAAAAAGACAAACCAGTTACAAACTGATTCAACACATGGAGGGTTCAATGAAAACATCCCCAAATATTCACAGTCAACTGCACGCAAGAGTGGGTCCTTGGTGAGTTGCAATATTAGCCAGTCTGTTAATGTTCACATCCTCCATTTCATCTTTGTCTTCTTTAATCACCCTTTGTAAGGAGATCTTCTATGTAAGCATCAAGTTCATCATCTGTGTTTATGTCAATATCCTGTAAGTGGGGGGAAAAAAAGGCAGAATAATCATTCACTTTCTGGAGACGTCTGGGTGTCAGTAATGTGCAAATGAATGAGCAGCACAGATTAAGCAGTGTTACCTCTTGTACTTTCTGCAGAAGTGCTACAATGTTTGTCCGGAGTTTCTGTAATTTCTCGTCTGCCTCCTTTAATTTGAGCTCAGTGTTGTTGCTTTTCTCCTCCACAGCTTTGGCCCTGGCATCAGCTCTGCTCTGGTATGAATTACACAGTGACTGGAGGCCCGACTCATACTGCTGGAAATATTCTTTCTAAATGAAGAACAAAAACAAAATCATCAATACAAAAATGCAATACAACTGACAAGAAAGCACAGCAGTTAACATGTTCACATATAATCTCAATGGTCAATGTGTACTATTGCTGGAGGCAGTCCATTGTGCATTAGATGCAGTCCACTCTAGTTATTTTGTTCATTTCATTGTAAAACAGTTTTTTTAAAATGTAGGTTCATCTCACACCCAAGGATCTATTTTCTTGCACTTCTCCAGGTTCAGGCTGTGGGGGACAGTAGACTAAGCAGCAGAGTTGGACCCAACTCTCCCCAGCCACCTTCCTGGGGATGCTCTGTGGTCTCCACCCAGTTGGGATATGCCTGTAAAGTTACACCTCACCTAGGAGGCGCCCTGGAGGCATCCTGATAAGATGCCCGAACCACCTCAGCTGGCTTCTTTTGATGTAGTTGAGTAGTGCCTCTACTCTGAGACCATTTGTGAATGACTGAACTCCTCACTCTCTCTCTTAGAGAAGAAAAAGACACCCTGTGGAGAAAGCTCATTTCCACCACTTATAACCAGTGTCATTCTTTCCATCACTACTCACAGCTTGTGGCCATAGATGAGGGTGGGAACGTAGACCGACTGGTAAATAAACAGCTCAGCTTTCACTCTCTTCATGACAACAGACTGATACAACAAGCACATTATTGCAGAGACTGCTCCTTCCTTCCCTCCCTCGTGACTACCAAACCTTCAAATCATCTATAATCCATCCATGTTCTCATTCTTATTGTCCTTTCATAATCTCTTATTGTTTTGTAATGATTTGTGTACCTCTTTTTTCTGTTATAATTGTTGACAGTTTGTATTTTATTTTACTATACACCGTTTTCCTGTCTTTGTGTTTGAATTTAGCATTCTGCTTTTACTTGTCTGTCACAACTGTTTTTAAAGGTGTTCTACAAATAAAGTTATTATCTCACCAAAGGAAAGGCAACCAGCTCCTCGGCTGTCATACTATTAACATCGTCCTTTGGAATCCGAAAAGCAGGAGGGAAGAAGTAACGCAGCATTGTTCTGGAAACATGAAGAGCACAGTAAACTCAGCAGAGCTAAGAGACTTTAATGGGGAATGATACTGAAACTGTCAGAATAGAAAAAGTGCATTATAACATTTAATCATTGTAACCAGCGCACCTCAACATGGCAACCAGGTTGTCAGTCACCTCTCGGCTGGTTCCTGGCTGAGTAGTGTCTGGCTCCATGGGTGCCGGACCCTTCTCTGTCTCCTGTTGGGTGTCAGGTGTCTGAGAGATTGGAGATGGTGGCCGCATCAGCCGGACTTCATCACTACCCTTAAATACCCTTTACAGAGACACACACACACACACACACACACACACACACACACGTATAGGATTTTAATCATCTGCCATGTAAACAAACATGTTCAGACAGTAGTGGTCACACAGACTGCATCTTACCATCGATCTTTAGGAGTGGCTCGAGGTACATAATCAAACTTAACTTTCCAACGGATACTTTGTTTATTCGCCTCCACAGCGATGACTTTGCCAGTATACCACTCCTTATTGACACGTACTTCAACCAGCAGACCCTTATCTGGAGAAGAAAATGCAAAGGTGGAAAATCCTCCTTTTCCAGTTCTTTATGTAATACATGCCAGTATAGAGTGGACCATCATCTCACCTTTCTGAGCATTTTTAGTGTCATTTTCTGGTTCCTGTTGTTGAGATTTATCAGGTGCCTGTAAAAAACAAACAAATATGACCACAACAGTAAGAGCAAAAATTCACTGAAAAGGAAGGTGGGTTACATGAAGTCTTTAACAACTCTACTCAAAGAGGTGGAAGTGAATGGCATGCTTGGTTATAAAGAGAACTGTTATTAGTATGTTAATAAGTGCATTGCTTCAGTTTTGCACAGACTGCTAGAAAATCAAATGTTAATCTGATACTAAACTACATGAGTTGAAAAGATAAGTTTTGATTGTTAGAAATTGTGAGCAAAGACACGGCCCAGCTTGACTCGACGGTAGAAGAGAAGGACCCAGTAAAGCTACCTTTTCTTTAGCCCCGTGTGCAGAAAGGGATTTAAGGGCAGAGGATGATGTTGTTGGTGCCTGCCGTGTAGGGGCAGACACTCCTTTCTTCATAAGGAGAGCGAGTGTTTTAACCTGCAAGGTCAATAGCAAAGGGGTTCTGATCGGAGGTTCAATAACTTGATGGGCCACCCAGGAATGCCCATATTCCCTTAGAGTAATAAGCAGGAGTCTAAGACACTTTAACTGCTGTTACTTTGTGTTCAGACGCCATTAAGCAAGCGAGCAGCAGGAGTGAAGCTTTTGCATAATCAGGAGTTACTTAATTTAAAACTTTGACAGACTTCACCTTGAATGAATGTAGACATTATGATATTGTAATCATACAAGCACTTCTTAGTCCATCCATTAGCTTTTCCACTGAATCAATTAAATTAATTTTTCATATAGCAAAAGTGGTACTAGGGGAGCAAAGGCAAAAGTCCTGTGAGCAAGCTGCACGATGAACAGACAAGATTAAGGCAAATGTGAACGGCTTATGAAGAATTACTACTGCTCCCACTTTATACACTTGGTTAACTCTTTAATAATCAACTATTATCAGCAACATGTCCTTTGACAGCCTTTAATCTGAGCATATCACCACCGACACGTCTGCATTACTGTAATTACATGGTGGTTTGTCCTGTTGGAAAAATCTAAGTGGTTTCTGAAAGCTAAGAAATTGCACTTCACAGCCAACATGTGGTTATTACGGTAATTTCACTTGCACTGTTGCAGGAAGTTTGTGACCGGCGGCACATTTGAAACACGCTCTGTGTTAAAGAGTTAACCATCATCATTTGATGTACAATAGTTTTCCACAGCTGTAATATACTTTCAGTAGAATTACACTTCTGCAACATTTGTCTCTCTCGTTTACCTCATCCAACTTTCCACGTTTGGGAGGCGGGGCCTTCTCTACCACTTTACCACGGTTACTGGCAGCTGCAGCCATCTTGGATTTTTTTGTTTGTGGTTCTTCTTCACTCTCCTCGCTATCTTCTTCTTCTTCTTCTTCTTCCTCCTCCTCCTCTTCCTCCTCTTCTTCACTCTCCTCCTGCTCTATTATTCTCTTGCGCTGTCCAGCAGCTGCTGGTTTGGCAGGTGAAGCTTTGGTGGATCCCTACATGTGGAGACAGCTTTCTGTATTTTACACTGCTTTAAGGTTGGATTTGCACATGCAACCATATCAAATACTTTCACAACAAAATCTTTTATTCAATCAAGCCTGTAACATACCCGTAAGTTGCGGCTGGCTGGAGGCGTTTTGGCAATAGCTTTGGGTACAGGTTTTGCTGCAGGTGGAGGAGGTTTTGCTGCAGCTCTGGACCTTGATGGCTCAACCTTTGGTGGAGGAGGTGGTGGGGCAGGTGTTCGGCTAGGGCGCTGAGAAGCTGTACGTCCTGGTGGGGCACTCGGGGCATTTTTGAGGTGAGCTGGGAGTGGTGGGGAGCGTGGGCGTGCTATAGACCTTTCAGAAGACCTAGTTGCCTGAATTGGCAACATGTGAAAGGAGACAAAGCTATTGTTTTAGGGTGATAACAATTTTAAAAAAAAAGAAGCTCACCACCAAAAGCAGTGTTTTTAGTTACTATGTACTTAAGTCTGTTGAGAAGCTTCTAGAGATTAACCAGATATTAGCCAAGAAGAAGAGGCATTAGTTTATCTATAGTCTGATTCTTTTACAGTGCACTTAAATTGCGTAAGACTATATATATATATATATATATATCTATATATCTATATAGATAGAGCGGTGATATTGGAATAAAAAAAACAGGTCAAGTGTCTTCTTTAATCGTTATAAAAATGATCATAAAAATGTTTAATCCACTGCAATTTTCCTGTTACTGCTCATATGTGCAGTGATTCTAGAATCAGAAATACATATACAATATGCCAAGAATTAAATAGTAATTAAATAGTACATATTACTTGTCAAAGCTTAAAACCTAACTGGTCACTGTGAAGAATGAAAAACTGGTCCAGAATGAAGTACAGTATGTTTGTTTTTGGGGTTTTTTTACCTGAGAGGAACTCTCTGTCGGTTTCATGCTGACCTCCAATGGAAGCTTTTTTACGTCTGCTGCAGATTTGACGGTGCTGGTTTTCTGGCAGCAACAAACAGAATATACTTGTAATGATATACACAAAAATGGAGAGAGATAAAAACACAGCAACAGATGAACAAGTTACCTGCAAGGCCTCCAGCTTCTCCTGCTGCTGTTTGATTTTCTCTGCTAGCTCTTTCTGTTTGGCTTCAGCTGTTAGCTTATCTTTCTTTAAAACACCACATGGGAGATTCTGCTTCTGTTCAGGAGCATCACATCTAAAAACACAATTTACAAACATTATATAAAGCTATGCATATAGAACATATATATGCTAGTATGTACAATGAGAAATTACAAACACTTCATCTAATATAACTAACTTTGAAGTAATGTAAAAAAAAAAAAAAAATAGACTTTTAAACAAATCCTAATCCTGAATTTCAAATTATCTTCACAAATCCAAACACACACACGCACATATTAATACCAGCACTATCACTTTTTCCAAAGTAGGTTAACAACTTTGCAGCACCCACACAGTCCTGCCTCCTCTCCCTCACTGTCAGAGCTGTCTTTAATCTTGTTAGCTGTTATATTATGGGCTTGGGGGGGGGGGGGGGGGGCACAAAC
>JAVDPK010001844.1:420180-440015 GCA_034780415.1 Cichlasoma orientale | reverse complement strand
ATTTGAATGTGTGAATGAACGCATTAAGTTAAATAACTTTGTAGAAAGGCGCTTTATGAAGTTCAGTCCATTCACTTCGCATCAGCGGGCCGAACCAGTCAACGAGGTATCTATGTATATATATATCTATGCCTGGTATGCGCAAATCCCGCCTCTATTTTGCGATACTCACCCAATAGCTGCGGACAATAGGAAGGCACCATGTTATGATTCTAAACGATGATTGGACGACATCTCGATACGTAGATGAAATAACATACCGGTGCACCAGTCTGCTGGGGCCTCAAGAGAGCTTCAGAAGTTGATTACTTTCAGCTCTTAAGCTTTACATTAAAATGAAAAGTATATTCACGGGTAAAAATCAAAAACGCTGATAATATGACATGAGACAAAATACCCTATTCCTAATTTGGGAACTGTTTTGTTACAGCAGTTTTCTGCTAGACATGTATTGAATAACTACTTTAAAAAAAATCCTAAAATATTTACTTTTTTCAGACACTTACAGAAACATTCAAAGGAATCAAGGAGGAAAAAAATTTCCTCCATGATATCTGCTTCAAGAGGCATTATAAGAGAGAGACATGGCACTCACACATTCCCAAAATTAAACCTTTGAGAAATTCCACAATAGCAAAGTTGGTTGTAAAGGCATAACCTCCAAGGGAAAATATTTTAGGGCAAAGTCAGAGAACTTTTTGAATCTTTTCTTTAAGCAGATTTGACTGATGCAGTTTTTGCGAATTGGTGACCATTTTAAATGATGCTTCAAAATAAGTGCACAAGTAAATATGTTTGAAGACAGATGCCAAGTTCAAGACTTGCACTAAAGCTGATGTTACTCACGTTCACATTCCTCCAAGCATGGCAAACATATCTGAACAGAGGGGACATTTCTCTAAAATTTTCCCTCAGGTCTCTACATATTTAACTTTCTTTCTTATTGTTTCCCAATAAACTTTATTCATCTCATAAAGATATGGTGAATGGGTATATATATCAAATAATGAAGGTAGAGCCAATAACTGAAATGGCTGCCTAAAAAAATAAATAAAAAGGGGCATGCTTCAACAAAGGTTACAATGGCATAACACAATACCAGGATATATATATATATATATATTACATTATATTCATTCATCAAGTTTCTTAAAAGTTTTTTGTTTTTTATATTACATAAGGTGGTGCTTTATTGTTTGAACTCATTAACAAAGTGTAGGAAAGTTGGTTTGGATCCTGATTTGATAAGCAATTTTAAACAAATTTACAGAACTGAAATCTTGAATTTCAAGACCTCCACAATCTCTGGTATTACAAAGTACTTCTTTCCTTAAATAATAGGACTTATTCTTCCAAATAAAGTTGTAAATTACTTTGTCTAATTCTTTAATGATGTTTTGTGAGCTATCAAGTGACAATGCACCATATACATTTCTGGATATACCTTCAGCTTTTGGATAAGTGCACCCAGCCATATAAAAATAAACGTCCCACTTAACCTACTAAATGTGTGTTTGAGTTGTTTTTATAGTCTTGTATTTTAATGCTTTTTTTAAACATCATGACCAGGGGACTACAGATTAAAAATAGCCTTTAGGCTAATTTTGGCTTTTTTAAACTCATGTTATATCATGTGTTTCATTAAATTGCACTGTCCCCTTTAAATAAATAAATCAAATCAAATCAAACCAGCGGTTAAACTTCCTCTTGTTTCAACAATTAGTTCAAAGTTTAGGGTGCTTGTTTTGCATCTTTTCATAAAGTGACTCTTAGACAGGTTACAGTATGTTTAACATGGATGCCATTTATGTTTATTATCTCACATTTCTTCAGAGGTAATAGAACTGAAACCACACTAAATGCTTCAGTGCAGTCTACTTTTTTGACTTCCTGTTTATCTCATGTCATCAGCAAGCTGACTCAATTGCAGCTGTTTCCCAAAGACTGTTATCCCCGCAAAATAATTCATCTTAATGTCCACTGTCATTATCTGCATTACTAACAAGAACAGAAAAGATGATATTGGGCATCCTTATTTTATACCCCAGGCAATATTAAATCTTAATTTAGAGGTTCCGTGAGATAGCTTAACTGAACTGTTACAGCCAGTATACAAGGTCTTCATGGCCTACAGTTCTCTAAATGGTTGAGGAATCATTAATTGTCATTACAGGTACAGTACAGTACAGTGGTTGCAATAATACCTGGGTTTGACACTGACAAACTTGTGAAGAAAAACACCTTTCCTAAAGCAAAGAAACATGTTTGAAAACAGGATACCTGCAGTCATCTGTTTCTGAGGAGTATGAAATCCTGTAGAACATCATTTTATAACACTGGTAATTAGAATGCACACACTTTACAGTGCCCAATGACCTGTTAACACTTCATGTAAAAAAAACCAAAAAACATAAGGCACATATAATAGTAATTTTACATTAAATATATTTTCTTCAGTTTTGAGCAATTTCTTTTAGCATTTGTTTTTGTCTTTTATTTTGATAAGCATATTATGAATAATAACTCCTTCTCTACCATGGCCATGTTTCTCAAATGGATTTTACATATTGCACATTCACAATGTTGCAAAACTTGTGAGAGACAGATAAATTGGTCAGAACTGATCCAACAGAGGCTGATTTAGCCTGACTTTAGTCTCAAGTATGCGTTTAGGAGAGCTTTCTCCACAACAGCATTATACAAATGTTGCCACGGTCAGTAGTATTTTACCAACAAACTGGTTTCTTCTGTTTGATGTCATTTTAGGCGGTAAGGCGTATCCCTCTCTTTCAACCATCAGCCTAGTTAATTGTTCAGCTGTCTATCAAGGGCTCCTGTAAATAAAGTAGCAAAGTTAGGTTAAAAAGGTGCAAATTTCTCAGTATAAAGAGGATGTTAAAAAAAAACGGCTGGTGAAGACTTACACTTTGTTGGTTCAGTCCGTTCCATTGGTTGCGGCGTTTTAGTGTATGTGCCTGACAAGCAGCTAAAGAGAGCATAAAACAAACTCCGAGGAGGCACACACTGACTTCCAGCAGATGCTGCACTGCCACACCCTGTTCCTCCTAAAGGAGCAGGGAATAAATGAGGGTGAAAAACTCTGAATTGTGGCTGAACAAGCTATGTTGTTCATGTGCAACACACTACCTCTGTTAACATTACTGTAAGAGTGGGATCGTTCGTGGAGTGCAGACTGTAGCAGGTTTGTAATGCTGCAGGTGGCTGGTTGCTCGCTTCCACATAGATGGATGAAATATTTTTCTCTGATTCAGGGCACTCCGGAGGACGACTTCATTTAAGTATATAACATATCCATAGAAAGCACACAAAAACAAAATTCACAAGTTCAATGACTTTTTAGGTCACTGAGCAATAGTCGTAGTTAAGCAGTACTAAAGTTTAGAAAGATGCACTTTACAGAACATGATAAACTTACACAGTCCTGGGCAGGAGACCACGTGGGGCACTTATAGAGAGGCAAGTGTAGGTACTGTTGTCAGATAGAAACTCTAGTGTCAAATTAACAATTTCATTACCTGGGGAGTAAAAATAATTACAATCAGAATGTATGGTGATAAAAACTTCCACTTAATTTCACACCCAAACCACTTTACTGCAAAACTAACCCCCAATATGTAGCTGACTGGCTCTCAAGGTTGTGTGTAGACTGAGATCTGTCAGCGAGCCACTTGAAGAGCTGGAAATCACAAGAGCAAGAGGAACCTTGAGATGTAAATAGGTGACAGGAGAAGGACTCTTTATTGAGTTAACTTTAGTCTTTCTGTCCTCTTCTGGCTCAATTAGAGGTAGATGGACTGAGGGACTCAGCTCAGGTGAACTTGCATTTGCTTTCACACATAGCTGGAATCTTGAAAAGGAAGACAACACACGGTTCCAGTCCTATGAGAAGAATAAAGTGCATGAATTATATGCAGTCAGAGCACAGAATGCATGGGTACATTCAGTCACAGCCTGCACAGTATCATGTTTCCTATGCACACCAGCACCCATTATCTATTCAGAGAAGGCATGGTAGAAAATGAGCTCACTTACAGCTCTATATTGTCATTTTTGGACTCAACTTGAATTTCTTTGCTTGAGTCACTGCTCAAAATAATCCATACTGGTTTGATGTCAGGCCTTGATTCATTCTCTATCTGAACCCAGTCATTTTAATTCCTCTACCTTTAGGGCAAATTTCTTGTGATTACTTGCCCCTCACGAACAGAAGATTTGAGCCTCAAAAAGAGCCAAGAGCAGAAAAAAAATCTATTGGCTACAGAGGGCTTAGAGCAGCCTGCAGCCCCAGCTTCTGGCACACAAGGATTATTTGCACATAAGCAGACATAATTTTTTATGAAACTTGGGCCATGCTTGATATGCATTCACTAATGTAATAGTACCAAATGTGTGTATATATATATATATATATATATATATATATGACAGAAAATAGCAAAAAGCACAATATATCCCATATAAATGAGTCCTTACCTTTGTTATGTCTGGGTTAGGCAGAGTGTGAGTGTAGCTGTAAGAGCTGAAGCAGATGAATGAAATCGCAAGAGTGAGCAAACACAGGAAAAAAGTTGTTCCTGGAGGATTCTGGGACACATAATCTCTAAGATTAGTCACTGGCTTCCAGAAACCCATCATCATGTGGTGAACTGTAAACAGAAGAGAGAAATTTCACATTTTTCCTGCACAGTAACACAAGTACTCAATTAATGGCCCTTTGCATGCAGGCAGTTCCTCGAGGATGAAGGAACTGATAGCACTGACTGGCCCACACGCTCGCCTGATCTGAATCTAATAGAACACCTCTGGGACATAATGTTTCGCTCCATCCGACACTGTCAGGTTGCACCTCACATTGTCCAGGAGCTCAGTGATGCCCTGGTCCACATCTGGGAGATCCCCCAGGACAACATCTATTGTCTCATTAGGAGCATGCCCTGACATTGTCAGGCATGCATACAAGCACTGAGTACTATCTTGAGTTGCTGAAATTAAATTTTGGCAAAATGAACTAGCCTGCTGTGTCAGTTTTTTCAAGTTGGTTTTGGTGGTGTCTGAATTCAGCCGTCTGTAGTTTGGTAATTTTCATTTCCATCAAATGATGTGGCATGCTTTAGTTCCTAACACATTGCCCAGTCCATATCAGTATAGATATCGAGCATGATTGCTCTCAAAGTGTTCCTTTAATTTTTTGAGCAATGTATTTACATACAATCAGTAAGGTTGGTGTGGGCACACAAGCCATATCTTGCACATACACGAAGAAATGTCTTCATTTCAAACATACTGTATCCATTAATTAAACTTTTCTAATGAAAATATTTACATGGATCCACTAGTTATATTCATAATGAGCATTAAGGCATAGACAATCTGTACGTAGATAACTTTTTTTTGAGGAAATACCATATATGAAGTTAATTAACAAAACAGGCATCATTCTAAACATGATTCATTTTGTATTTTAGTCAATTCTTTGCATAAAATTTCCTCGTTTTCAGCATAATGAAAAGCATTTGAACAAAGGTGAAAAGGACATTCTGTATGTCATGTGACTATGTAGTTCTACACTCGTTCGTGAACAGAATATGTCGAAGCAGTCATGACATTAAATCCAGACTAACAACAGACGTGTAACCTAACAACCGGCTCGTACAGGTTACTGATGTTATGATGCTAACTAGCTAGCTGGCTGAAAGATAAATTCATACCTCGAAACCAACGTGCTCTGTACACGTCGCCAGTTTTGTTAAAATACACCGAGACAGTTTCTGAACGATAAGTAAACGGAAGTTTAACATTTAAGTTTGAAGTTCAGCACCAAAATAACGACACGACACCGCCGTCAGTTTACGGCAGTCACAAAGTCACATGACTGTAAGGAAGGTTTTTTTTTTTTTTTTTTTTTGACAAAAACATAAAAATCCGTAATGCAGGGAGACTATAACAAAGACAAAACAATTATCTTTATTATTTTTGATCACCGGGAAACAGGTTAGCACCGTCGTTAAATGTTTATTAATGTGCATGATGTTTTAGGTTTTAATTACCCTACCAGCTATTTAAATATTCACATGTAGCATGGTATGTTTGCAACAGAGTTTAAAACATAACACTCAAGTGCAGTTTAAGTGAGGCACAGCAGGAAGGAACCTTAAAACAATAGTTAAAAGCTTTTGAATGTCTTCTGTAAAAAATATCTCTGCATAATTATGATCCACCCAAACAGGTCCTTTCTTTTATTCATGCAGTAAGCGTTTTGAAGCTGGACAGTCCAGGTCTGTCCACCTAAAATGACAGTCTGTAATCTGTAAGCATTTTTTTCCTCAATGATCTTTGTTAAATTATTGGATATCCAGTCTAAAAACAATAAATGGCTTTTAAATGATGAAATACACACAAAAAAGAAAGAAATTTAGGGAAAAATGATTCCTTCAATGTTTATTTAAATTAAAAAATTTTTTTTTTTAAATTTAAAGTTCAGAAAATACAGAATAACTCAAAAATGATTCATTCCACAATCAAAACATGACAGAAAATGTGCATCAGCATCAATGTGAGTATTAATACTTGGTGATTTCTCCAAAGAAATGTGAATATTTATTAGGATGAATTCTGATTTTCACCAATCTTAGATTAGAAATAGAAATCTCAAAAACAATGAACTCCTGAGTCTTCTTATTCAAATAGCAGTATATTATAAAACTACTACTATACCACTTCAACACTTCTGTGACAAGCAGTGATGACTGTTTTTACCATTTCCCTTTGTAAAGCAGCATACCTGGAACCATTTACATTTATTAATATCATTATTGTATATACACTATGACGCCACTTAAGAAGTCCAGATGACTTTTATAGGTTTGAAAGTCCAGACATCAGGGTGACCCATGTGCATCAGGTCTTTGTAGGGGGAAGTGCTCCACTGGAATGGTGGCACTTGGTCCCAGGTTGGCCCACTCACTGCCAGCATGCCATACTCTTGGAACATCTCATAAGAGGTCAGCTGCACAGGAACACACACAATGGATCAAACTCAATGAACATCTCCTTTAGTCATTTTCATTTAAGGCAAACAAAAACCCAAACTTGCATCTGCATGATGGGTTAAAGCATGGGCAAAGGGAAATGTGAAAATGAAAACCTTCATGTCTGTTCCTCCGTGTGGTCTCTGCTTTAAGGCGCCAAATGGATATGTTCCATTAGCTGGGTTCAGGTCTGAACGCGCTGATATTGCATTCTCTCCATTCTCAGGTGGATTACAGCCGTCACACTTTGATAACGGATCATCTTTAAAGTTATTATACCTGAGGAGGAACAGTGCATCTCATAATTAAGTGACTTCTTTTTCCCTTGCATATTAAAAAAAATCCCTACAAAATCTGTTAGAGATTGTTTGTGTTTTGCAAATCAATCCAGCACATTTTGGGAATACAAACACAGATCATACCTCATGAGACGAACCATGGAGTCCACATCTGTGACATCTGTCTGGTTTCTCCTGAAAATCTGAGCCCGAGGATTCTGGTCCAGAGAGAACCACGAGCCAAACTTCTCAACCAACTCATTGCAGCCGCTGGCATTAAATATCTCCACATAGTACCTTTATAAAGTATAAAGTATTAGCATGTATGGACAAAAGAATTTTTTTAAAGAACAATAACGTATGCATAATCTAAGGAATAGATTAACACACAGCTTAATGTTTGCAAACGAAGTACTTACGGTATGTTGTAACTAGCCCAGTATCCTTTCTTCAGCAGTTCCTGAGTTTTATCAGTGTAAACGACGAGCCCCCTGCAGCATTGGGGCGGGGGGGAGAGGGAAAAAATACTTTCAGATACAATAGGGTTACTTATTGTCAGTAGAAAAACTGAATAAATTATCTATTTTGATGCAAGTTTGGGTGGTGTGATTTACGGAATCTGCTCCAACACAACAAAGAGCCCATCTGTGATCTCAGTCTTTCCTGGAGTGAAGTGGTTGTAGTCAACAATCATCCACTGGTTGTTATACCTGAAAAGCAGAGTCCAAAGAGAGTTTAAATTTCCACTATATTCATGATGTCCAAATAACTGATTGAGCAGTTCACAGCAAACACTCCTGATGACCCAATTAAATGTGCCCCAACTGAGCGACCTTCTGTTGTCTTGACTCACCAAGCCACATGACAGTCAAAGACAAAACAAAATCTTACATAAACTTGGCTGGGATTATGAACACAAGCCAAAAAGCAGAACAGCCTGGAGCCTTGTCAGCAGACTGCATTATGAGAAATGCTGTTTAAAAAAAGGACAGCTGGACAGTTTCTTTTTGATGCTTAAAACTCACGTGCCACTGTTGTACTGTTTGAAAATTTCTGCCCAGTCCCTGCCAGTAGCAGCCAGCCGATTTGCAACGATGTTCCTTAGCCACTCCATGACTGTTCCTGTGGGCTGAACATATTTCCAGAGAGCAGGGTTGCTGTTGCCAATGGTGGTTTCCAAAGTAACCTAAAGATAGAAAAACAATAGTCAAAATAACACATTCCCAGATTTTTATTTTTTTTTATTACACAGGTTTTATAATGTCAAGTACAAAGAAGTCTCACCAAGCCACTACTTAGGATATAAAAGTCATCTCCAGAGAAGATAGATCCAGGATAAGATGAGAATGCCTGAATTCTTCCAGGAAGAACATAATTGTCTGAAAAACACGAGAGCACATAATGAAATCACAACTTGTACTCACAAAGTGCAGATATCAAAAATGGTGCCAGTGTACTCCTCGGGCTTTAAGCTGGAAGTAAAGTTTTAAGAAAAAGTTAAACATTCAGGCAAATATATTTGTTTTGTCATTGGATAAAAGATTATGGCTACTGTGTTTGTGTTAATATTGTAAATCCTACAACTAATATATTTTAAGCTTGTGAGTGAAGATGGCGGTACACTGGTAAATAAGGGCATAACATTACAATAGGGCATTAAAAGAATCAGGAGACACTCCTCCTTTTGGCCACTTTCTTTGGAGGTCACCACAGCAGATAATCTTCCTCCATCTCACCCCGTCCCTAGCATTGACTACATCCATAAACCTCCTCTGTGGTTTTCCTCCTGCCTGGCAGCTCCATATTCAGCATACTTTGCCCAATATATCTAGTATCCCTCCTCTGCACATGTTCGAACCATGTCAGTATTGCCTCTCTTTGTCTCCAAACTACTCAACCTGACCTGTCCCTCTGATAGACTCATTTCTAATCCTCTCTCTCCTGATCATTCCCAATGAAAATCTGCATCAATTAAGAGAACACTTGCTTCAGTACACTACCTAGAGGAGAAACTTTGAAGGCAAAGATGTATTTCTTCATTATGCGCAGCATGGCCTGGTAGGTGTTCCAAGTGTCGTGTGACACCAGCAGCTCCTTATTGTTAGGCAGAAGCTTAATCAATGCAGAGCAGGAGCCAGAGCCAATGGGTCGAGTTTGGCTGGATTTATTCAGAACTGATTCCAGGTCCTCAAGATCGCCACCCATTTGAAAAAGTCTGTTTTAACACAAAAGCATATGAGGCAACAGCAAGTAAAAGTTTACAGTCTCAGAAAAGGTGGGAAAAATGTTTGAGCATTACAGAAATGGAGGTAACTACTAACAGGAAGCCAAACGGGTTGAAGGAGAATTCCCCCGTTGGGAAAGATAGCTGGTCATTGTAGCTGTCCTCCAGACCTTTCAGCTGCAGCAAAGTCAGACGCACCTGGTGGAAAAAAAAAAAAAAAAAAAAACAGATAGTAAAACATCTGATTTATGGGCTCTAAAATGCTTATCACACAAATATTTTTTAATCCTGCTCATTAAGTACCTGGTACCAGTAGGCTGAATTTGGGTTCTTCTGGATTTGCTCCTGAATCCACTGCATATTGGTTATGATAAAAGACTTAAGGCGCTCGCAGTAAGCAGATTCATACATCAAGGGCTCGCAGTAACCCATTAGGGTGTTCATCCAGTGCTTATAGATTAGCTAAAACAAACAAAACAAAACAAAAAAGACAAAAAAAACCCACACCAAGTCATTAGAATAACTAAACCAAAAATATTTTAACTTCTGACCAAATGAGGTTTAAACCGACCTGAGAGGTTAGTGCAGCCTCGACTGCTCCTGCAGCGTAGGCTTGGATGCTGTCATTGTACTGACTGCTGGTAGTGACCTCCAAAAAAGACCAGCTGAAGAGAGCATAAGAATACATGAAAAAAAAAAAAGATAAAACTATCTCAAGAGAAGTTAGATTTATGAGGTTGTCCATCCATCCACCCATCCAGAAACTGAATGGCCTGTAACAACAAGCCAGACACCTCAAACTCCTGCAGCACCCCCACAGAACACCCTGAGGGATACGGTCAAATGCCTTCTCCAGGTCCACAAAACACATGTAGAATGGATGTGCAAACTCCCACACACACTCGAATATCCTCGAGAGGGTCAAGAGCCAGTCCAGCGTTCCGCAACCAGGATGAAAACCACATTGTTTCTCTTGAATCCGAAGTTCGACTAATGGAAGAACTCTCCTTTTCAGCACCCTGGCATAGACCTTACCAGGGAGGCTGAGGAGTGTGATCCCCGAAAGTTGGAGCACACCCTCCAGTACCCCTTCTAGAGCACAGTAATGTATGTCACTATTCTATTTAATCAACTTATGTGTTTGTATTGGGTTTTGTGTGATACTTCTTATTTTGCACTAAGGGTAAAAAGTAAGTATCCTCTCATGTGATGTGTTTCACTTCTGCTAATTTGGGTTTGTGTCTTGAGAAATTCCCCAAATCAAATAAAACCACAATTATTAAATGTTTCTCAATAAGTCAACAATAAAAAAGAAACTGGAAATAAATCAGAATATTAACACTGCCAAACATATTGGTCCAGCTTCATAAGGGATGACTGCTTTGCCTTCTTTTTGGAATTTGTATTATTTCTAAATTTTTATTACATTTTTGAACTAGTACAATACAATTTACGGCGGTTTGGCTGTGAGAAGTAGTCACAAACACTGGCTGTGGAACTGCAAATTATAAACCAAACGATTAACCAAATAATTAATACAGTAAAGGGAACCAACTATACACAATGCTTTCCTTACTTTCTGTAAGAAACTGCGGCATTTGCCTACAGTCACCTTTCAGCAGCGACCTTCTTCGGCTGCGGAGCCTTAGGGGGAAATGTTTTAAACTTTAGACCGATAACAAATGCTAAAGATCCTCATGAGCTTCAAAAACACTCACCCTGATGTGTCAATATCATCAGTGAAGTTTGCCCAAGCCACAAAATCCTCTCGATATCCCTCTATGACAGACAGCTGTCCCGTTTGCTTGTCGATAACAGCCGTTCGCATTTCTGCTCTAACACCCGCGCACAAACAAAACAAAAGCGCAAGCATTTTAAAATTATATACAATCTCAGTAAAACTTCTGCCGCCGTAACACCTGGACGCCATGTTTACAGAAACAAATCACGTGACCCTCCGTGGTGCCCCGTCACCTGACTATGTAGATGATGTACTTTCAAAATAAAAGACCCCCCCTTCCTTCATGCATCATCAGCTCCTTAGTGTTTCAGTCACTCCCACAAAGAAGACATGAGACAAAAAGTAAAACGTACACAATTTTTATATAAAACAGTCCATCAGATCTCTTTGAGGTTTCATTCTGTACAAAATATAAGTGATGGGAAATTTGGACCAGATAATTTCAATATAATTTTCTCCTTCTGCAGACATTCAGGTCCATGTTTTAGTCATAGTCCTTTTCACACAGAACAACACAGGAGCTTGGGTCAGGACTGTGCTGAGGCTGTTACAGAGACTGCAGACATCAGTCTTCCACACCACCTTCAGTTTCCATTGTCTCCAGAATTCCTTCCAAAACCTCTGCTTTTCGCTGCTTTTTGGCAGCCACTGAGATGAAATAAAAGGACGTATTAAAAAAATGGCACACTTGTTTTTTATTTAATTAATTCTGTCCTGTTGACAAAAATTTGGTGGATTTACCGTGAAAATGTTCGGCTGTTTTCCGTCTCAGTGACTCCACGGTTTCCTCAGCATCAGCCCACTCCAGCACAAGACGTCTCCCGTACAGATGGGTGCTGTGGCACAGTGCGGCAAAAGCTTTCTACAGGGAAAACAGAGGAATATACGTGATAATCAGTGTAACAGCCAAAATAAATGTCAAATTTTTACTAATTTTGGATCACTGAAACTGAAAATGATACTTAAAATCGTTGGTTGGCTCTACTTTTCACAACATGCTAGAAGATCAGTTTTAAGGTCAAAACTTCGTAATTTTTAAATAAATGACCTAAATACATTTTGATCCCTGCATTTTGGCAAAAATTTCCCAAACAGCAGTAGGTGCTAATATTCACACGGCCACTCTTCCTAAACTATTCTTTCAATTTTGTTGAAATTGGGATCATATGAACTGTAATTGCAGTTATTGGACCCGTAATTATGATATTATCTCTTTTGGACCTCATGTCCTCTACTCTGAAGTTGGATCTGAACTTCCAATAAGCAGGAAATCTGTAATGCAAAATAGAATTACATGTTTTTAAAGCATATGAAAATATCCCACAATTAATTTTTTTACATTTTCTTTCACAATACACTGTTGAAAGAACTGTGAATCACAGAACTTGGATCAGTGAAATGCATATAACCTCTGCATTCTACTGGTCACCTTGATTGTTAAATATATTTGGCTATCCACAGACAGACATGTAGCTAAATGATGAGACCAACATATCTACATGCCATAATAACTGAGTATTGCTGAAATTGATGTTTCTTCATGTCACAAATCACACACAAACCTTAGCATCTTGTTTGGTGAGGAAATCAATAAAGCCAAAACCTCGATGACTCCCCGAACCAGCCGCTTTCTTCGGAAGACGCACAGTTTTCAACTCTCCAAACGTACTGAGAAGATGAAATATAAGGAGGAAATGTTAGTATTAATATAGCTCGCTCTAACAGAAGTCTGAATAATAACAAAAAAAAAAATAGCTATGTGCATGTGTGTTACCAGAAAAGCTCTCTGATTTCCCTGACGGTGGCTTGGAAAGGAACATTGCGCACAAGGATTTTGGATCCTGTCTGCTTCTTCTCAGCTTGCCTCTTCTTCCGTGACACATCAGCTGTCCTGCACGCGGGAAAAAAAAAAAAAGAATGAATAAGTAGTGACAAGACGAGTGAGGTCCACATGTTCCCACAAATTCTTACATTAAACATGTCAACTGAAATGTTCATGAGCATATTCTGTAATTAACACTGAAATTAATGAACCACTATTTTTATACTTCACCACAAAAACAAAGTATCAAAAAAAACATTTAAATTAAATTTCTGATTCACTTCTCACCTTGTGGCTTTCTCTGAAATCTTCAGCTCTAACTGGTGATCATCCACCTTACAGTGCTGGAGGAGGATTCAAAGAGCGAGAACAGACATTAGCCAAAAACCTGCTTACAGAGAAAAGCTGTGAGAGTGTCACTGAGGAAGTGGGGATGGTACCTGTAGCTGCCTCAGGGCCTTCTGTGCCGCTTCTGCTGTCTGATACTGGACAAAACCGTAACCCATTGACAGCAGTTTGCCTGGAAGCCAAAACAATAAGCACGAGAGCATGCAGAGAAACAGAAGATGTTTAGCACAATATTAACAGCATGCGTGCCTGTGATTAGGCTTCAGATGAGGAATCAAAAGGTGACAGCAGTGTAAGGTAGAGTTGGCTGCTGTTCTTCATTTGTGCCCGCTTCCAACATTCAGTAAAATTGTATTTGAATAGTGACAGAAATTTTAGATTCTTTTCAAAGCACAGATCCTCAGTTAAACAATCTAGTTCTGTATACCAATGAGTCTGCAAAAACACTTTTCTAAACCAAATTATAATTTGTGGTTGAATAATGACTCCGTTTGTATTATCAGTTCAGTAAGCATGAGCTATCCCAGCATATGTTCTGAAATGAAATTTCTGAAACCCTTTTCAGTACCTTTTTTATCTTTTTTCTTGGAGATCGTGCAGGATTTGACTTTGCCACATTTGGAGAATGTCTGCAATAAATGAATAAACCATCATAACCATCAGTCAGTGATTAAATAGTTAATAAATAAATATAACAAAGTTGTATTTATTAATGTACCTACCTCTTGCAGTGTCTCCTCTGTGGTGCTGAAATTAAGATTCTTAATGAAAAGTGTAGAACCTGGTACAGGTTCCTCCTCCTCCTCTTCTTCCTCCTCCTCCTCATTTTCTTTCTCCTTCTTTTCCTCTTTCTCTGCCACCTCTTTCTCTGATAATTGGTTAAACAGAATAATGGCGCTTTCTGGTTATACATATATCTTTCAAATCTAGAAAATACCACCCTCTCTAAGAAGATTGTCGGGTTGTGTTTGAGATAGTTTACCTGGTTCTGATTTGGCCACAAACACTCCGACAGGTGCCCACTCCAAATACAGTGGGACATGATGAAACTGGGTTAGGAATGAATATGATATGTTAATGAGTATTCAGTATCCATCAGTCAAAACACACTGTATGCAGGTGAAAAGTTACACACACCTTACTATAAGCCAGCCTTGTGAAGGCTTGTTTTGCTTCGGTTGGCTCCAGAAACTCAACGATTGCAGTTAGTCCTGAAGGTGGCAGCAGCACCCGGCCCAAAGAACCATGAGGTGAGAAGAGCTCCTCGAGCTCTGACACCTGCACTCCAGCTGGAAGGTTCTTCACCAGGATCACAGTTGCACTCCTCGCTGCTGCCGCCTGTAGATGAGAGGGCGCAAGCCGAGAACTTCAAAATTTTAACTCACGTGTTTGGATTGCGGGCACTGTGAAGTACATCAAACATACCTGACTGAAGGAATCCAGACTGACATTGTTGTCCAGTAGGAACTGTCGTGTCTCCTGGACAATCTGTGTTTCTCCCAGAGCCATCCTCACTGCAACACTTCCCTTTGACTCCTGCAGGGAAGAGCAAGGAGCAAAGAAGATCAGTCCACATGCTCTGCAAATGCACCGGTCAAGAGGCTTTGATTCTACATGTACTTTGGACTTGTCCTGATCTTAAAGAGTGGTGAAATAATATTCAACAGATTAATTTTGAAGTCTTAGAGAAAAGATTTCAAAACTGTCCACGTTAGGTTCAACAAGTAAACTTCAAGACTCTGACTTCTCTTCCGCTGAAAAAAGATGGATTGTTCTTTATTTTAACACAGCTGAACGGATATTACTGAGACACTGAAGGAGTAAGCACCCACCTCCATATGGACAACAACAACGGCACAGGTGGCTGCCTGTGAGACTGTTACAGACAGGTTACTGGATAAGATTCATGAATACATGCTTACTGGGGACCCTTTAATCAGGTGGCTCTCTGCAGTTTAAAGAACTTTTTGGTTACCTCGTAAATGCAATATACCACTGAAAGTGTTCATTGCAAAAAAATAAATAAAAGAGGGAATGAGGCATAAATGCAGGCGAACTGGATAATAAAGTCACTCACGTGGTCCAGGACTTGGCTTTTGGTGGTGTTGTATTTTTCAGCAATGGCATCTGCCACTGCACTTGTACCCAGAAACAAGGTGTTCCAGTTGTGTGAACTAGAAAGAGGCAGAAAATTCATGTGTGAGTTAAAAAAAAAAAAAAAAAAAAAAAAAAAAATAAACAGCATACAAACAAAGAAGCAGAGGGTTGGTTTGATCCTGTATACCTGGAACTTAAAGCTTTATTTTTAGCATCTTTTTGCCGTTTGTAAGATGAGGAGCCAGGACCGCCAGCATCAGAGTCAAGCTTTTCCTTCTTCACGGTGGAGGGAAGCAGGTGAAGCATTCTGCCCTAAAAATGGAAGAAAGTTTCCAGTCAGCTGAGTTTAACAGCTGAACTGCACTGCTAAATCCAGAGGTGACGTGTAAAGTGATAAAGAAGATAAATACCTGAAATATGTGTCCGTCTAGCTGAGAGAGAGCTGTCACGGCATTCTCTGGTATCATGTAGGTTACAAAGGCAAACCCTTTAGGTCTCTTGGTTAGAGTGTCAATAGGGAAGAGGACCTCGGATAAAGGACCTGTAGAGATTTTATAATCATAACACACTTGTTACATGAGTACATTTCTTTCTGCAGGTCTGTAATAAATGTTTATGTGTCTTGAAGGAGTTTTTAATTCACCGTGTTTGCTCAACAGCTCTTTGAGGTCTTCCTCTGTGCAGGTGTAAGGAAGGTTTCTGATGAAGAGTCGACCCGACTCCGAAACATCTTCCTCCTCCTCATCCTCTTTAAGCTTCCTGGTGAAGCTTCCGTCCATTTCTTTATCCTTTCTGTCTCTCTTGCCCTTTCCCGCAGAGGCATCCACACGAAAGACTTCGATGTAACGCCCTCCTGAAAACACAAGACAACTTTTACACACACACTGGCAGGATGAGAAACAAATGTAGAAATGTCTGTGTTTTGTTTTTTTTTACAAATTAAATGTCAGCTTTAAATGTTTAGCATATCACTGCACTTGTTTTCGCTCATATTTTACACATGGATTTTGCACCCTGTAGTACCTCATTCATACTAATACAAAGCCAAATATTATGTACAGAAATAAGATTATAGTAAGTCATAATAATTTCACCTATATAATCCTTGTTTTTCTTCAAGGCCTTTTCCACTTCTTCCTTAGAATGCAAGTCCACGTATACATAACCTAAAAAGACAAAAACACACAGATTTATATGTATTGGCCTGTTTACAGTCTATACAGACATACAGTACTGTAATAAAGTATTCGCCCCTTCCTGATTGCTTATTTTTTGAGATATGTCACCTTTACACGTTTTGGGTCATCAAAGAAATTTTAATATTAGATCAAGTTACCCTGATGAAATAAAAAATGCAGTTTTTAAGTGAAGATTTAATTTATTAAGGGAAAAAAAAGTTATCCAAACCTTCCTGGCCCTGTGTGAAAAAGTAATTGCCCCCTAAACTTAATAACTGGTTGTGCCACCTTTGGCAGCAAGAACTGCAATCAAGTGTTTGTGATAACTGGCAATGAGTCTTTCACGTCGCTGTGGAGGAATTTCGGCCCACTCTTCTCTTCTAAGCATCGCAATCAGAATCTAGACTTTGACGAGGCCACTGGTAGAGAGTAGAATTCATGGTTCCATGGTTACAGTAAGTCATCCAGGTCCTGAAGCAGCAAATCAGCCCCAGACCACCACTGTGCTTGACCGTTATGATGTTCTTTTCATGAAATGCTTTGTTAGTTTTACTCCAGATGTAACGGGACTCAAACCTTCCAAAAAGTTCAACTTTGTCTCATCAGGCCACAGATTACTTTGCCAAAAGTCTCTGGAATCATTAAGATGTTTTTTGGCAAATGTAAGATGAGCCTTTGTGTTCTTTTTGGCCAGCAGTGGTTTTCTCCTTGGAGCTCTCCCATGGATGCCATTTTCACCCAGTCTCTCTTTTTTATTGTTGAATCATGAACTCTGACCTTAACTGAGGCAAGTGAGGGCTGCAGTTCTTCAGATGTTGTTCTGGATTCTCTTGTGACCTCCTGGATGAGTCGTCGATGTGCTCTTGGAGTAATTTTGGTAGGCCAGGCTCTAAATGTGATTTTCTGGAGTCTCAAAGCCTCAGATATGGCTTTGTAACCCTTTCCAGACTGATTGATGTCACTGACTTCATGGCGCTTTTTGGAGATCTTTTAGCCTACTTCACTTTGTCAGACAGGTTCTATTAAGTGATTTCTTGATTCAACAGCTCTGGCAGTAATCAGGACTGGGAAATTGAACTCAACTTTCCAAAAAATGTGGTTCATCACAGATGATTCATGTTTTAACAAATGTTACTTTTTCCACAGTGGGTCAGGTAGGTTTGAATAACTTTCTTCCCTTAATAAATGAAATCGTCATATAAAAACTGCAATTGTTCTTACTCAGGTTATCTTTGTCTAATATTAAAACTTGTTTGATGATCTGAAATATGTAAATGTGACAAATATTTAGAAAAATTTGAAATCAGGAAGGGGGCAAATACTTTTTCGCAGAACTGCATATAGTACACACTATATTTGACTTTCACTAACAGACCTGTTCTATTTCCGCTTTCATTCTTCCCAATCCGGACTGCTGCAGGCTTCAGTGGGGTCATGAACTCTCGAATTTGTTTCTATTGGTGTTACAGAAAGCAAAATATTAGTGTCACAGAGTTAGAAAAACGAGATATGCTGAACATTTTAATGCTGAAATGTAGACGTTTCTTGTTTGCTCACTTCTTTAACATTGAATGGGACTCCTCTCAGCTTCACTGTGAACTCTGTTGTTGGTTCGGTCTGCAGTAAATAGACAGGGGTGGGTGTAAACAGGTAGAAAATGAGAACAAATAATGTGCCGCACTGAATGTTAAAGGTTAAAAGATAACTTCTGACAGAAGAGTCACCTCCTGCTTGGCAGTTTTCTTCACTTTGCTCTGCTTCGTCTCCTCAGAGGACACCGAAGATTTGACCTTTGAGGTGTTTTCCCTGTCGCCACTCTCGTAGGCACTGTCTGTGTGCTGTAAAGGACCATCATCCTCTTCTTCCTCATCGCCATCTTCGTTCTCGTCATCCTCCCCCATGTCTGCTGTTTGTGCCACCTTTGACCGCAGATAGTCCATATCTGATAAGCCAGACTTCAGTGCTTCTTTAGTGGCATCTGAAAGCAACAGCACAGCAATCAATTAAAAATCATTCACTGCACCTGCATCTAAATAGTTTCTAATATTTTTAAATCTGATTTTCTGTGAGTGTGTTGTGCATGGTTTATTTTAGATAAAGATTTCCATGTGTAATATAGATTTCAGTATTTTATGATGATGCAACCCCAAAATTTATACACAGCATTCATCTACTACGTACACCAAGAGGGGACAACCACTACCGACCTTCATCTTCATCTTCATCTTCGCAGTCACCATATTCCTCTTGCTCATCCTCATCCTCTGACTGGTCTGAGTCAAAGTTGAGGTAATCATCTGAAGCTAGCTTCTTCTTGCTCGGAGTCTTCTTCTGTCGACTGTCGGGATCGGCTGCTTCCTGTACAGTGTCGTTTGCCCAGGTTGGGGCTTGGCTTCGATTCTGATGCACTGACAGAAACTCCTTGAAGTCCGATTCCTCTTCCAGCTGAAATGAGATAATAAAATGATATTCAAAGATTAAATTTTATATTATACAAAAACTGACAAGGTATGAAAAAAAATATATAGTACATTCGTGGCCACTTCATTAGGTACACCTGTTCAACTGCTCGTTAATGCAAATATTTATTTAGCTAATCACATGACAGCAACTCCATGCATTTAGGCATGCAGACAGGGTCAACTGAGCATCAGAATGGAGAAGAAAGGTGATTAAGTAATGTGGTTGTTGGTGTCAAACTGCTGATCTACTGGGATTCTCCCACACAACGATTTCTAGGGTTTATAGAGGATGATCTGGAAAAAAAAAAGAAAATATCCAGTGAGTGGCAGCTCTCTGGGTGAAAATGCCTTGTTGATGTCAGAGGCCAGACTGCTTCAAACTGATAGGGATGCAACAGTAACTCAAATAACCACTTGTTACAACCAAGGTATGCAGAAGAGCATCTCTGAATGCACAACTTGAGGTTACAATTAGGCCTGTCGCGATAAACAATAAATCAATTAATCGTACGATAACACTAAAATGAGGTAGACAATTTTTATTTATCGGCTTTATCGTTTCGTGTCTCTCTCTCTACTGAAGACACTGGATGGCAAAAGGCGCTCTCCTTTTGCCATCCTCTGGCGCTCTCCACT